>CM053622.1:349142490-349212273 GCA_028646595.1 Phalanger gymnotis
AATAAAACTATTTCTCTTCAAATATTCCAAATTAAAGGCTTTTCAGGAATTTAAAC
Organism: Phalanger gymnotis; assembly: GCA_028646595.1. Classification (NCBI taxonomy): domain Eukaryota; kingdom Metazoa; phylum Chordata; class Mammalia; order Diprotodontia; family Phalangeridae; genus Phalanger; species Phalanger gymnotis. The sequence goes on from CM053622.1 coordinate 349,142,547, forward strand.
TAGAGCTTTCCTTTTTTAGGCGCTATTGAGTTTACTGAACTATGTCATAAATATATGATACTCTGCATTAGAAATGCCTTCATTTAGAAAAATGTCCAGCCTCTAAGTACAGAGCTTTTAAAAAAAATGTATTAACTGACAAGAAAGAACTGCAAGAAAAACTGGAAAACAAGTTGGTAGAAAATAATCTACTATCCTACACCATGTACAACAATAAAGTTCTGTGTACATAAATAAAAGTTTATAACATAAAAACAATTTTTTAAAAATGTATTGATGATATCAAAGATTAGAAATTATAATGTTGTAAATATAGATTTTAGGAGGAAATTATAATTTAATTTCTTCTAATCCTGTAATGATCTTTGCTTCCAGTCCATTTTGACCAATTTACGACGTTTAATCCAGAATACATTTGTAACCAGATTTATATTTTACATGCCAACTCTCTAAAAGTCTGTAGTTGTATGTGAGTGTTAGTGCCAAATCAGGGAATGGCCTGATATAATGCTCATATATAAATAGAGTTCAAGGTAGTGGTAGGAGAGTAACATGAATCTTAAATCTGAATATGTTTATATTTTCAGTAGAAAAGAGTGTCGTATTTCTTAGCTTAAATAATAGCATGTCATACCTGAATCTTTCATAGATCAGCTAGGCTAAACCTCTTATTTCGCGGATAAGAAAATTGAGGCCTGAAATGTACATGACTTATCGGTTGTCACATATGGAAAGTAATTTCTCCTAGAGAGTATTCAGGTCTCTAATGAGTAATATTTAAAGGTATGAAAAACACATTTATAAATTTCCTATCAAAGATAATCTTGCCTTAGTCACATCTTTGAATTAAATTTGTACATACCGCAGGTGTTAGAAATTTGTTTTATATTGCTACAGGAGATCTCTTTAATCAGCTTATGAAAGATGATCCTTCTACTGTAAATGGTGCAGAAACTTTGATGCTTGGAGAAATGTTGACTTTGCCTCAGAACTTTGGGTAAGAGTTAAATTTTCAGGTAAAGTATATAGGGATCCCTAGTTTGCGAGGTTTGCCAACTATTCTGCTACTCTTGCTTCCCCTGCCCTAATAAGTACTACTAACCTAGTATCTTTTAGGACCGAATTGTTAACAGATTTCTACGCCAAAGATTCACCAGTATGCATTCACCAGTACCCACCTATAATTTAGGACCTAGAATAGTTAACCAAGGGAAAACTCTACTCCGTAGGCACTGTGGCACTGTGAAAGCTAAAAGCAATAATTATCAAGCTAGTTAAATATGGTCTTGGTCTGAAAGGAACTCACATTTATAGACAGGATTTACATTAAAATAAATAGCATTCTAATGTGGTATATAGCATATGCCAAAGAAAGGGTAGAGAAAAGTGCTATGGGAAGGTCAGAACACATTAAAAATACTCTTGGTCTGGGAAATATTTTGCAGCATTAATTTAGATTTATAGAATATGATCATGAGATAGTACCTCTGAATATATGGAAATACAATTTTTTTTAAATGTGTTATTTCATTTGTTGTAGATAGTACTTACCCTAAGATAGAGTACAACACCTCTATAATTTAGTAAATAGTCTTCATGAATAACCCGTGGTTTCCAACATCTATCTCTTTATGGGATCAACGTTTAAAGATGAGCCTCACTAAACTTATCTAGGCTGGCCCTGAGACAGCAAACATACAGTGTAGCCCTGACACTACATCAGAGGGTTTCCTGCTTCATAGAACCTTGCTAAGGATTTATTGTGCTCAGAGCAGCTAGGTGGCACAGTGAGGCCCTGTAGTCAGGAGGACCTGAGTTCAAATCCAGCCTCAGACACTTGACACACTTACTAGCTGTGTGACCTTGGGCAAGTCACTTAACCCCAATTGCCCTGCCTTCCTCCCTCCAAAAAAAAAAAGATTTATTTTGCCCAAAGAGCCTTCCAGAATCCAGAGTCACAGCCATACTATCACCAGTTGCCATTTGGACATCACAGACTAGATATCATATAGGCATCTTTAACTCAACATATCCAAAACAGCTTATTATCTTTTCCCCCAAAACCTTCCCTTCTTCCTAACTTTCCTTTTACTGTCAAAGTCACCATCAGTCACCAAGGCTTACAGTGTCAGGGTCATCTTCATCTCTTCCCTCACATTCATCCCACATATCTAGTCTTTTGTAAAATCTGATCATTTCTACCTTTAGATCTCTTCTATATATTCCCTTCTCTCCACTTAGACAGCTTTCACTGAAGATGAGGCCTTTGTTGCATCACGTCACATCGCATCTCATCTAGACTATTTCAGTAGCCTTCTAGTTGGTTTCCCTGCCTAATTGGCCTCCTTTATTCCCTCCCCTGACCAATTCATCCTCCATTCAGCTGCTAAAATGGTTCTCCTAAAGTGCAGGTCTGACCATCTTACCTCCTCAGCAAACTCCAGTGGCTTCCCTTTGCTTCTAGGATCAAATGTAAAGTCCAGTGTTTGGTTTTTAAAAGCCCTCTACAATCTAGGTAGCTCTTTTCTACTTTTCTAGTCTTCAGCAACAAATCGTGTCAACTAGCATTTATTAAGCACCTACTACTGCCTGCCAGACACTGCTAAACATTGAGGATGCAAAGAAAGGCAAAGAACAGCCTCTGCTCTAAAGGATCTCACATTCTAATAGTAGAAGCAGCATGTACAAAACTATATACAAATGGAGATGATCTCAAGGAAAGCACCAGCATTAAGGAGGAATAGGAAAGGCTTCCTGCAGAGGGTGAGATTTTTGCAGAGACTTGAAGCCAGGAGACAGAAAGGAGGCATGGAGACAGCCAGTGAAAATGCTTGGAGTCAGGATCTCAGATATCATATGCAAAGAACAGCAAAGAGGCCATTATCTCTGCACTGCAGAATACATGGAAAGGGCGGGGGGAGGGGGGGGACAATTAGGTAAGAAGAGGACAGGATTTGAAGGGCCTTAAGAGCTAAACAGAGGGTTTTATTTTTCATCATGAAGATAATAGAGAGCCATTGGAGCAGACTGACAAGAGAGGTGACATGGTTAGACTTGGGCTAATTTTGGCAGCCACGTGGATGGACTGGAGTGGGGAGAGACTTAAGGCAAGGAGACTAGCCAGAAGTCTCTTGCAGTAGTCCAGGTATGAAATAATGAAGGCCTATTCCAGGGTTGTGGCCTTTGTCAGAGGAGAAAAGTGGGAGACATGTGGGACAGATGTTGTGAAGGTAGGATTTGGCAACAGATTGGGGGATGAGAGAGTATGAGGAATTGAGGATAAAACCAAGGTTGCAAAGATGTCTGAATGAGGATGGTGGTGCCCTCAACAGTAATAGGAAAGTTAGAAAGAGGGGAAGGTTCCAGCAGAAAGATAATGAGTTGAGTTTTGGACAGGTTTAGTTTAAGGTGTCTGCGATGATGTCCAGTAGGCAGTTGGAGATTTGCAGTCAGAAAAGCGGTTAGAGCTTGGCAAAAGGACCTGAAGAATCATCGGAGTAGAGATGATCATTGAATCCATGGGGGCTGATGAGGTAGCCAAACTGAAACAGTCTACAGGGAGAAGAAAAGACCTTTATGTTTGTCGTTTAACTTTGGAGGAGAGTGCTGGGACCAGTTCACACCAAATGGACTATTAAATTTTTAGTGTGAGGATTTCACTTAGTAATCGGGGCTTAATTTATCGTTTTGTTGATTGTCTAGACTTAATAAAGTGATGGAGAAAATGTTGATATAACTTCAACTTAAAAGTGTGTCATTCTCATTTTTCCCCCAGACGGTTGTTAAACAATTTTGCAGCATGTCATTGCAAGAGAGCAGTTTCACTTGGACAATGAGCTAAGAGGCCAGGCTATAAAGAGTTAAGAGTGTGAGGGGAAAGGAATTGGAATCACTAATTGTAGGCCTTTTCAGGTAGTTTAGCCACAAAAAAGGAGAAACAGGGCAATAGCTAGCTAAAATGGATGGCCCGATTGAGAGCTTTTTGAACACAGGAGAAACATGGTCATGACTGTAGACAATAGGGAAATAGCCAGTACACAAAGATAAGTGAGATACTTGGATTGATAGAGAGGGTCATCTGCTGGAGAAGATGAGATGGAATAGGATCAAAGGTACACGTAGAGGGGGTTTGTCTTAGCAAGGAGAAGTGTCCCCTCATGTGAGACAGGGGTGAAGGAAGAGATAGAGGCAGAAGGCATCTAAGTGATGTGAGATGAGGAGAGTGGATGAAAAGCTCTTAGCCAATGGCCTCAATGTTTTCAGTGAAATATGAGCTAGGGTTCTCATTCAAGAGGGTGAGGGAAGGGGGAGCCATGGGAGCTTCAAGGAGGGATGAAAAGGTTTGGAAAGTCTGTGTTGAGTAGATTAGGGAGATGTAGAAGAATTACCTCACAGCAGTGAGGGCCCAGTTGAGATTATGTAACATAAATTTGTTGTGGATCCAGTCAACATAGTTTCTCGATTTTCTTTAGGTCTATTTAACAGCACTTCAGTAGGGGTGAAGGCAGAAGTGGCTAGAGTAGGCTGAAGCCTGGTGGGACAAGCTCTTTGATAAGATGAGGGGGGCAAAGGACTTGAGAGAAGAGGTCAGCGTAGGATTGAAATGGTTCACTCAGGTCAAGGTGGGGAAGGGAAGAGAGTATAGGCAGCGCAGGGGAGATGGCCTGGGAGAGAACTGAAGGCATGAAGGTCATTTCACAAAGAACAGGGTTTGAGGTTGCAAAGGCAGGAGAGGAGAATTTCAGCATTCATGAACTTGGAGTTTACGTTGCCCTACATATTCTGTGATTCATCCGCACTGGCCTGCTTGATGTTCCTTATGGAAGAGATGACCTCTCACTTCTGGGCATTTACATGGATTGACTGCTGTACTTGGAATGTTCCCCCAGTTTGCCTCTATAATGTAAACTTTTGGGGAGCCGGAACCGGGTTTTTGCCCCCATCACTTAGCACAGTACCTGGCACATGGTAAGTAGTGCTTAATAGATGTTTACTGACTGATTTTATGATGACATAGTTTAAAACTGCGATAAAGTCTAGGATAGGATTATTGGTGGTAGACTTGGATTTATATTCAAGAAAAAAAAAAGCCTATAAAGAACAAAGCCAGTTTTATATTTACTGAACAGAAATTTACTCACGAATTAAGTAAAGAAAAGTAAAAATGCATATGATGCCCTGAAAGTCAGTAACTTAGTGGAGGCATAAAATCATTTCAAAAACAGGAAACTTCATTTTCCTGACCCTTTCAGGCATAAGTCACAGGACAGTTGGCAGGGATCTGATTTCAGTCACTACCATTGTGGCTAGAGGGAAGGGTAACTTTGTATATCAGTGTATTGCCAAGACAATATTCACAGCGGTTGCTATTACTATGAATATGCCGGTATGGTTCTGAATCGCAAAATATAACAGACTCTCCATATAGAAGACCAAAGCAAAACATTTATTCAGACACCAGAAATCCAAATCCCAACCCCAGTAAACCAAATCTATCACAGCAACAAAGAAGTTAATACACATTATCACTACAGAGAGCAACTCTATCCCAAAGCCTTCCCACAAACAAAGTCACAATCCTAGCAGCTTGCCCCTGTCCTCTCTCCCACTGCTCTAACTTCGCTGACTACTTCCTGCCTCACCCTTTGTGCTCCACTCATTCAACAGGCTCCTCCCACCACATGTGATTTAGGCTTCTATGGGCCTATTAATGGATGGGAAGATCTTCAAATTAAGCAAAAATACATTATCAATACAATCAGCAAAGGTTCAAACTATGTACTATTTCATAGATTAACTCAATATTTTAAATGGTACCAGGACATAAATGAGTGCTGGAGAAGTGTTGTTTGTGGCCAGCATCCCTCAGTGAAGGTTTCACAACTCCTTGTGGTGATGTTCTTATAGTTTGGCTGAAGCAGTTTACTTCCTAAATTATGATTTTCCTTTGGACAGAAACATATTTTTGGGAGAAACCTTTTCCAGTTATATCAGTGTTCACAATGATAGCAACCAGATTGTAAAGGATATATTGGTAAAGGTAAGTAGCATTTTGATTCTGAATGTTTTTGAGTAAAAGTATATTTTCCTGTCTTTTCACCTGTTTTCTTTATTATAAGTTTGCTTTAGAAATCCCAATATAACACGAGTCCTAAGAAAAAGTTAGGGATTGATTCATAGAGGAAGCTTCTAGAGGACTCTGTGCCACAGTAGAAGATGTGCTGGACTGGGGACTGGGAGACCTGGGTTTGAGCCCCGATTCTGCCTCTAACTAGCTGGGTAACCTTGGCAAGTAGCCTAATCTCTCTGCCCTCAATTTTTTCTCTGAAAGGCTAGCGGGTTGGACAAGATGATCTGTAAGGTTTCTTTGTAGTTCTGGGGATCTAGGTATTTGGAAGTAGGACTTAATCTGGACTTTAAAGGAAGGACTGGACTTAGGTAAGTAGATGAGAAGAAAGAGGGCATTCCAAAAAAGTAGGAGGAAAGTTGCAGCAATCCCTTTGATGGCTTGAGTTCTCCCTCCCCGCCGCCCCCCACTCCCGCCACCCCAGTCTCTTTCCTGTTCTGCTGACTGAGGATTGGGCCTCAGAAGGTTGTAGCTCAGACAGGAATTTAGGGTCTAACTCCAGTCAACTATCTCTAAACCATCTTTTATTCCAGACCTCCAGCCTACCACAAGCCATCCCTGAATCCTTCTTATTAGAATAAAAACACCAGGCAAGGAATCTCATCTTCCTGTGTACACAGAAGGAAAATAATGATAGTCATAGAAGGTTAGAGGTGGAAGCAGCCATAGAGATCAAATAGTCTGATTCTTCATTTTACAGATGCAGAAACTGAGGCCTGGAAAGAATCCTCATTATGACTCATCCAAGGTCACACAGCTAGCAGAGCTAGGTCTCAACCTAAGTCTGCCAATATACAATCTAATGTTCATTCTACAATTTGCAGTTATCCTGCACCAGCTATGACTTGCCTTCTATAGGTTAGTGTCTGCTGCCCGAACCCAAAAACAGGACACATAAAATTTAACCAGTTAAGGTTCCAGATACTACGCTAGACACCAAGGATACAAATACAATGAATGAAACAATCCTTAATGGCAAGAACTTGCTGCCAAGTACCCAGGTCGAAGGGTTAGGCACAGGGTATAGTTTTTGTAACGATCTATTCAGTTAAGGCACCCAGAGTTCTGAAATAACCTGTAGTAAATTAACAAGGAACTAGTTTAAATACTTAGCACTGGATAGAGCTCTGAAGAACATGCACTACTCCATGATCTGACTAGGCAGTGCTTCTAACCATGCCTCGGTTAGCCCTTAGAAAGATTAGATGCAAAGGGTTTATGGCAACAATTGGTAGAGAGGGATGTGAGCAGGCTGCCGCTGATGCAGTTACAGGGTGTAACATGTTGGAGAGCCTAGGAAAGAACAGCACAGGTATGGCTGGGTTTGAAATTTGATAAGTTCCAGCCTCCTACCCCCTCAAGTTCACTTCTCAACAGAAAACAAAATGTCACAAAGGAAAACCGGTTTGTATGTTTGGGAAAGGCAAGGAGGAAGGAAGATCATAGGTGAAAAATTCTTTTTAATAAAAAGAAGTGAAAATTCAAGAAGGAGATCCTTTGGACATGCTTCTTGGTATCAGACCTGAGGGCACAAAGGGAGGAACCTTTCAAATTCTAGGAAAGGATCTTTTGCCTTGCCTGCCCCTTCTTTAATTCACAAACAAAGGAAGAGGGAGGAGATGGGCAGAGGAGATGGATGATTAGGTTGGTTTGTAGATTAATGATAAATGACAGGTCATCTGGAAGAGAGAGAGAGACAAAGAGAGATGCTTGTTTTCATCCTGGATATTATTAGATAAAATTTTCCTAATTCATGTCTACAATGAAAATTAATTTTCATTATTATTAATATTCATTAAGGCCCTGCAAAATCAGGAGGTGGTTTCAGACTTCTCAAAGAAAGACTAAATGATGTTCATAATGTTATGATGTAATTGTATTTTAATTCTTTTAAAATGAATAAATCATATCCACGTGAAAAAAGAAATATTAGATGCAAGACACATTGTTTTCTTGAGGTGGGCACATATGAAAACACTTTATGAGACAGGATATATCAGAACTTTATTCTGTAGGCTTTGGAGAACCAAAAGCTACTGGCAAAGAGGGTAATGTATACAAAGTAATATTTTAAGAAACGTCATTTTGTCAGCAGTTGTGTTTGGAGCATCAAGGAAATAACTAAACTATCTCAGGAGTGAGGAAATAGACTCCCATACTTAAAACATTATTTCAAAGTGGTTTATTATCTACTATCTACTACAGAAAAAATAGAAGACTAGATCAATGGAGTAGAATAAATATATCAGACATCCTATCAAATGTATACAAAAGATGAGAGTTTCATAAATCCTTAGAAAATAATAACTGAGGGAAGGATTCATTATTTAACTTGAAAAGTTGGTTGGATTTTGACATCTTATATCATCTACCCAAGTAAAGTCCATCTGGATAAAAGACTTAAACCTTTAAAAACTATGGAAAGTATGGAAGAAAATAGAATAAAGTAGCTCATCTGTGGAGGGCAAATGAACTTCTTTGAATTCAGTACTCGAAGGAAATCAGTAGGGGCAAGATTGATGTGCTTGACTACATTAAAAAATTTCTGTACAACAACAGAAAACAAATTTGAAAAAGTATTTACACCAAAGAGGACAGTAAAAGAACTGGACAACTAAAATATATACAAATCTGTTAAAAAGTCACAGTGATAACTTACATTTCATAATTGATAAGGCAATATAGCAATGTCCTATAAAAATTATCCTTTCTTCCCCCCCCTCCACCCCAAAAAATCATTTGACCAAGTAATTCAGTTGTTGGGAGTGTAAGTGTTATCAAAAACAAAAGAGCTAGCTGTTCAAAAATTTTCATAGCAGTAGTATATGAAATGGTGAGAAAAAATTTTACCAGGCACAACCTAAGTACCCAACAATAAGAGAATAGTTAAATGGCACTACATTAATGTAGTGAAATATTATAATGCAATTAAGACTGAGTAATGAGAACTGCAAAAAAAAATATGGAAAGATTTTTATGTAATAATTCAGAGCAATTAAAAAAAAAAGCAAACCCAGAAGAAAAGAACCCATACTAATTAAGACCAATTGAGTAAAACCAGTTGAGAATGAATGGACTCTGATGGAGACTTAGAGGGAGAAATTTAAAACATGTTGATACATTGTGTTAAAATTGATTAATTCGAATGTTAATAAGTACTTAGTAAGTTTGTTGGTTTTGATTTAGCATTCCATTTCTAAAACATTTAATTTATTTTTTTAAAAACTAGCACTGCTTTTTATTTTAAATTAAATAAGATGTATATGTACAGCTATTATACAGACCCGAGATTACTATGTAAATTTCAGCTATTATTATTTTTTTGAAAATTCTCATTGTGTCCCAAGGACACAATAGTAATCAAGTATAAATAAATCAGGAGCATAAAATCAGAATTTCCTTCAATACAGATTTGTTTACTTTAAAGTATAGTTAGACTACATGTATAGCCTCATGATCATTTCCTTTTCTTTTTTTTTTCCTATTTCCTTCCATATTATAATACCTCTCCTTCAACCCAGCTGACTTACTCCCCATTCCCAAAAACATAGTCATGTCCCATCCTTTATTTTTGGTTGTTCTGCCTATCTCCTACCCATCCACATCCTACTTCAAGAGAAAATTCAAAAACTTTCCCTCACCACCTTTGCCAGAATTTCCCCTTTCTCTCTTTTCTGAAGTCATCTTGCACCTTTGCCCCTGATTCATTTGGTAATTATTGATCTGAGACCTCTCTTGGATTCCTCTCTTCATCTGATATTTACATCTTTTGTTCAATTTTTTACATGTTCAAGCCTTAGCTTCTTGCACTAGATGGTGAACCACTGGGATTGTCATCTCTGCTACTTGACTCTGTTCCATACCATAATGCCAAGAGATAAATATAAGTGTGTTTAGAGATAAAGGGTTTTCCTTTAAAATAATTGAAAAATCTAGGTCATAATGAAGAAATCTAGGCCTTGCTATTCTGGCTTTGACTTCATATGTTTACAAGCAGTGAACTGTTTTAAAATGTCTGTTCTGAATCATTTTTAGAAGTTGAAATTCTCCTAAAGTTGTACATTGTCTTCTAAGGTATTTCTTCCTCTTTAAAGGCTGATCTCCAGACAAGTTCTCAACGTTTAAATCTTTCAGCTTCCAATGCTACAGTTGCAGAACTTAAATCTGATTGTTGTATTGATGATGTCATCCACCATGAAGTGAAAGAAATTGGAACACATATGTAAGGAACATTTAAACAATCATTATCTACATATATATAGATATAGATATAGAATACATATACATATTTTACACATGTGTGTATGTATGTGTATATCATTGTCTGAAATACTTTTTTATGAAACTTTTTGCCTTATGTGCCTAAAAAGCGCTTTCTTTGTAACAATCACTTGCAAATCTAGCAAAAAACTGCCTCAAGAGACAATCTGAATTGTAGCAAAGTAGGAAGACAGAAAAATACCTGTTTTGAGCAAGTGTGATCTTGTGAAGGATGCAAATAAGAATCAGAAAATTCCTGCCCTCATGAAGCCTGTAGTCTAGGCTTATAACCAACGTTTTAAAATTGTAATCATTAACATTTAAATCATTCCTGAGGAACACTTAAGAAAATGTACAGTAGGAACTTCATAAGCTATAGCCAAAACAACCTTCCCAAAAGACCCCGCGCACCCTACTGCTTCCTCTTAAGCAGCTCTTATAAAAGAAGCAAAAATCTTCCACACATTTTTGAGATGCTAATCCAGGGGTGGGGAACCTGCAGCCTGAAAGCCATGTGTGGCCTTCTAGGTCGTTGGGTGTGGCCTTTTGACTGAGTCCAAGTTTTACAGAACAAAAGAGAATTTGTTCTATGAAGTTTGGATTCAGTCAGAGGGCCACACTTGAGGACCTAGAGGGCCACATGTGGCCTCAAGGCCGCAGGTATCTTACACTTATGCCAATCACTAAATACCCTATTAGCTCTGGAATTAACTCACTGTTGTGTTCAGTTCTTCATAGAGGTAATACCAATTTGAAGCAGAGATGTATGAAAACACTTAATACAAATCTTCTGAAAGCTTTGTAAAATGCTAGTTACCACTAAGCATGACTGTTACCTTTAAATAGACATATATTAAAGTCTCATCTAAACACAAGTGTGAAACCAAACAGAAGTGAATTCTAAAAGCCATTTTGCCCTATGACCTTGGCCTCTTTTGTGTTTGTGTGTGTAAATAAACACTTTTTTTGCTCTGAGGCAAAAGTCTAATTATTAATGTTAGTCTTCTTTTTAAAAATTCTGTCCCTTTAGGTTAGGTTAGAAATTTGACTAAACATTGTCAGAATTCTTTTTAATGTTTTAACTCTTAACTAAAGCATGGCAGTTACAACTATTTTCAGTCCTTTTGTACCTAACTTTTCTAATGACACACTGATGTCTTACTCTACAAAGTAAGGGGCTGGAAGAGGGATTTAGGAGATGGTGTATGGAGAACAGCATCTCATCTTACTGAACAAAAAATTCTTGTGTGAAATAAAATCCTGATTGCTGAAGTATGAGATACTTGCTGTATTACCTTACACAAGTCACTTGCCTACCTGTCTAAGCCTTTTTTCTTACCTATAAAATGAATAAATTGACTGGCATCTAAGCTACTGTCATTCTTTGATGTTGGCTCCTGTAGGCCAAGAGAATTGGAGATTTTACAATGGGTATCACAAACCATGATTAGGATAGAAGTGTTGCATCTACTCTCTGCATTTTAGAAGTGATATTGAGAACCACAAAGTTGGAACTGGTTCAGAATTATTAAAGCAAGCATCTGTCTATTTCAGCTTGGTGTGTGCAGTCAGCTACACTACTCAGAGTGGAGAAAAGATGTACTTTAGGAAATTCTTCAAATTTCAGGTATTACATTTAATTAAGATAAGCTCTATAGCTATAAGATGCAGTTGCTTACTTATTTCATACTGTAGACCCCATTACTCTGCTTTGAATACGGGTATGTTCAAAACAAAGTGAATGGCTTTCAAGCCTATTCAGAGCTGAAAAGGAAATAGGTTTGAATTAAGCTGAATAAAAACAGAATAGCATGAGCAATATTTTTATAGTGAAACTTCCAAAATTTTCACCCAAAGGCAGCGTTCTTGATTGCATATTCATGACAATTGTGGACACTATGGACTATAGAATGATCCAGGCCAGATAAGTTGAATTTAACATGTTATATGATTTTTCTGTTTTTAATTTCTAGAAAACCATTTTAAAGTGTAGACATTTTTCAGTTCCGGTAATGTTTCTGGAGACCTGACCATAAGAGGAAAATTAACTCATTAGGAAAGATATTTGCTAAAGCATCCCCTGGACAAATATACACAAATATATAGCCTTTTTGCTATGGAGAGGTGAAATTATGTCCTTTTAACAGTATGTACTTGGGATTTTCCTTTTCAAGCACCTTGAGAACCTTTTTTACTTAAAATTTTAAAGAGTTTTAAAAACATTTTTTACTTAGAGATTCATGATTAAATTTTATACTATAATAGCATTGTTTGAAGTACAAAAAAGACAAATCCCTATCTAATTTATGTGCTTTATTCAATCAGGTTCTTAAACCTTTGGATGTGAAAACCAAGTTTTATAATGCAGAGGTAAGTATTGGATTTCCTTCCCAAGATATTTGGTATTTAGTGAGATTTTTTCCAATTAAATATCAAGATCTTGTTTATTTTTTTTAAATCGTAGGTTTCTTTTTCCCTCACTTCTCCAAAAAATTACTAATCTGACTATGCTTGTGAAAAATGAGTTAACAGATTAATCAGTAGGTAAAATTAATTAGCTATTAAGCCTCATCTAATCAACTATTCCCTTCATTTTTTAACCTAAATGTTGAAGGGCTATCTGCAGTAGAATTTGTGCAACCTTCATTTTCAATGTTGTTTTATTTCCTTTTCATGAAATGCCTGTCCTATAATTCTCCTTGGTCATTGTTATTTAAAATGGAATTAAAACCTACTAACTGTTATTAATAAGAACCTAGCAAACACTTTAGTGTTCTAAAGGTTATAAAAAAGAAGTAGACATAGCCTTACCACATTGACTTCTATTAACTTCCCATGTAAAGTGGCCACACAGCAAAAAGACAGGTAAGAGAATTTGAACTAGAAAGTCGAAGGGCTGTTAGGTATAAATTAAGCCTATTTTCTTGATAATTGTTTCAAAAGTTCCCTGGAAAAAGTAAGATCAATCAAGTGGAAAAGAGGAGAGCTGCTTTTAGGATAGATGACCTGTGGAGAACTAAAATTGGCCAAAGGCGAGGCCAGTAGAATCTACAGAGGAATACCTGTGTTCACTCACTGGACCCTATTAATTCAATCTCAGTTTTATTATTTGTGGTACTACTCCCTTTGGTCTCTAGATCTCAGGAAGTTCCAGTTAACAGTGAAAGAAATCTTAACACGATGAGTATAATATTGTAGTGACTACCTTGAAGAATCCTTACATCTTAGATTTTATCCATTATTTCCATCTATTGTTCCAAAACCTGACAAAAAAATTTGTGATGACTTTTTAAACTAATTTTTTTAATATCATCAAGAAATATTTCTTGAATACAGCATGGCACTGGGGATATGACAATATGGTGACCATATTTTATGAACTGAAAATCAGAACAAGTAGTTTGACAAGATTTTTTTTTTTACAAAGCCTCATTAAAAGTCTATTTTCTTTTCATAAAATAAAGGACTAGTCAGGAAAATTTGGGACTTATGACCATAGGGAGGATTTCAAATCTAGTTAACAAGACTTGCTTACTAAAAAATAAAAATATATTAAGTGCCAAGAGGGTGATATAAATCATAAAGTCTATAGGAGTCAGAAGGGACTGTGTCAGTCAGTGGAATCATGAAATCAATTATGGAAAAAATGAGATTTTGTCTGGGCCTTATAAAAAGCATAGGACATAGGTGAGAAGAAGGAGACCATTTCAAGGAGAATGATCTGAGGAAGAACAGGGAGGTGAGAATGCATCTAGTGTGCTCAGGGAACAGTGGATAGACCTGTTTAGCTAGAATGCAGAGTTCAGGTGTAGGGGGAGAGGTTTGCGATTGATGTTATTTAATTGTTGCTGAATCTTGGCCCCTGCATTCTTATTATCAATCGCATGCCATAAAATAAATAATCATATCCTCTAGCCATTCAACCTGGTTAAATTTAAAATACTCAAATCTCTCTGTCTCTCTTTCACCCTTCCTCCCTCTCTCCTCTCTCTCTTCTCCTCTCTATTCCCTCTCCATCTTCCTCTTCCCTACCCCTCTCCTAGTTGGAGATTCATACACAGTTAGCAAGAAGTGAAAATGTCGTAAAAGAGTAGATTTGTCGTAGAAGTACAAGGATCATATCATAGAATAAGTTCAGAGCTGAAAGGAACTTCCACTGGCATTTAATGCAACTCTCTCATTTTATAGTTGAGTAAGGAAAGCTTTTTTTTTTTTTTTTTTTAGTGTGCATGATTTGGCTATACTAATGTTTTGAGGTGATGGCATATATATAGTACTAGGTTTAGTTTCCATCACTAAAAGTGATAAATCACTGAGGTTCTTAAGAGTTTGAAAATACTTTGAATCCCAGCTCTGGTGCTTAATTTCTTTCCAGAACCTTGGGTACATCCCATAGCCCTCCAAGCCTCTTTTTCCTTATCTGTGAAATGAAGAGGTTGGACTAGACGAATCTCTAAAATGCTTTCAGCTCTAACCTTATAATCCTATGAACATAATACATTTAGAAATCGTTTATACACATAATTCTAAATCTAAAGTTTCCTGACAAGTATTAATTTTGAAATTTTGTAATAACTTTTTTTTTAACCAGACTTGAGGTTTCATTAAGAGTAGGGCACCCCCCCCCCTCCATGGGAAAACTATAACAGTACAGATTGACACCCCTGCCTTGTAACTTAAAGACCTAGAGAGTTGCCCGGGACACCAAAGTTTCCAATGACCATCGTCATGGGCCATGTAGCCCTGTGTGTTAGAGGCACACCTTGAACCTAAGGTTTCTTCTCTAAGGCTAGGTTAATATTCATTATGCCATGCCTCTTAAAGCCTTAAATTCTTGAATACACATATTTCTTTTGAGAGCACCACTCAAACCAGAAAGCAAACAACTCATGGGCTCCTTAGTCGTTTTCCTGGCATTTGGTTTTGACTTTTAGGTATCCAGTGCCCAGTCAATGATATCCACTCTATAGCTGACATTGACTGGTAATGAGGATAGACATGAAATGACACTAATATCAGTGTTGTGAGAACTATCATGTTGCTGCCAGGGTTGCGGAGCATGTGCTTTTCTCCCATGCCTCCCCCACCCCAGCCCAGTAACTTGCTCCTCCTGTGCTGAAGTCCTGGCCCAAGGACACTTCATTATCCTTATATTAGTCTAAAACATGGTCTAGAGAGTTTTTTTCCCCAATAATTATATATTATGTTAGCCTTTGTGAATGAACAGCAGGACGAGAAGCCTCATAAGCAGTCTAGTAATAGTCTTATAGGTTATGAAAGGACCCTGCACAAAATAGTGACCTCTGTCTCTGTTGAGGGCAGAGAAAGAGCAAGTGAGCTTAAGCGGTGACATCTTGATGATATGTAGATATGGAAGGAAAAATCATTGAATTATGAGAGGTTTTGAAAACAAGGAAGGTCTTTAAAAATCAAATAGATGTCATCTATCTGAGATGAAAGGTAGTCAGATAAATCTTCCTAGTTAGATCTCTCCTGGTGCTAAAGAGTCTATAATTCCAGGAGGTAACGAATGAGATGCTGTCTCTGAAGGCCTTTGAATTCTTCCCAAAGTACACAATATAAATTCATGTTGTTCTGTTAATTCCTTTTCGTTGTAGACTATGTCAGTTTTACCAGTCTCATTAAATCTGAGGGAGAAACCTTTTACCCACGTCTTGTTCCTTAATACCCAAGCAATCCCACCTTCTCCCCGGCCCCCCGCCCCCCTTCAGGTCAGGAGAACTTACTAATGTATAAAGCGATGGGATCTGATCCCACAGAAGCTCTCCCCATAGAAGTGCCCCTATCGTACCATTGGCATTTAACTTTACTAAGTTGTACCTTTTCCAAAGGATGATTGTCATATTTCTTTGTGTCTCTTTCTTTTTACACTCTTGTTTACTAATGCTGTCTTGTTTAGAAAGTACCTCAAAAATGCAGTCATGCATTTTATTTGAAAGTTAGTTGTCCTTTTTCTTTAACATTTAACTCTAATTTTTCTAATGTTTCTTTTTTTATTTTTCCATTAGAGTGACCTCAGTTCTGTGGTAATTTTATTTAATTTATTACAAATTTGTATGCTTTTCTTCCTGTCTACTAATTGACTCTCTGCCTGTTAACATCTGTTTATAAAGCATAGTGGAAAAACAAAGTTGGTTGTGAATATTGCTTATGATCTATTCATTTAGCTGGCAAATTTTTTTTTCAAATTATACTGCTCTTCTTCTAGGTTAGATGAGACCCATCAGCTCAGATGTTAAATTATCATATTAAAACAATTACATCTTGAACCATTGTTTCTCATTTAGCCTTCATTTTTTAAAAAGCATATGTCTTTTTTTTAGTCATGAGATTTCAATTGCCTTGATCTAAACCTTCCACCTTAACTACTCTGAACAAGGTAGAGAGTAGTAATCTGTTTGAATGCAAGCATATAATTATTTAAGTTTAAATCAGAGTAGATAAAATTGGATCTTTTAGCAATAATAGATACAAGAGTATTATTTTCTAGTTAGCTTTTTAAAATTTGCAACATTTTTATTATATATATGCTGAATAGTTTGTATATCTTCTATGACCTTACGTACTTAATGCCAACACCAATTGCCAATTGGCTTATCATTAAAAATGGCCTTAGTTTATTTTTTTTAATTTTAAATTGTTTTATGTTTCTTTTTCAAACTAATTTGGTTTTCCATTATGCTGCTTATTTTTCTTTTCTTGTCCTACCTAGCTCTTCCTAAATTTATGCTGACAATTTATGCCTTTAAAAATAACTTGAAGTTTGGGTCCATGGTGATTTTTAAAGCAATGGATTGATGGGATATAATGTTTACCTACCTTTTGGGGAAGTGCTAACATAATGGAACCAGAAAATACTGTCATTTATAATTACCATAGTACATTGCTGTTCTCTTTTGGAAAAAATAGCAATGTACTACAGAACCTGTGTTCATAGTAAATATCTATAAATATTAGTAATTAGATTGTAGTTCTGTAGTTACATTTTTCCAAGTTGATTTTAGTCCGTGTTGCCTTTTGTATGACAAATGCCCTGTAAGTGCCAAATCTACCTATATCATGATTTTTAAACTTTGCTTCATGCTAAGTTTTTATGTTAATAACAGAAAGAAACAAAACTGAATAACACATAAACAAGTAATTTTTTGTATCACTAATTATGGAACAGAAGAGCTGTATAAAATATAGATGCGTAAGTGCCAGATAACCTGTACTTCCCATCATTAGCCAGTCTTCAAACCTGTCAGCAAGGCTAAATTACCTGCTCCTGGTTTTTAGAGTTCAGAGATTTCCTCCCTCCCCACCAAAAAATATAGTTCCCATTTCTGGCTTTTGTCACATTTCATAATGCTAACTACACACATACATTATTAGAAAATAACCTTAGAAATTAGGAGACTGAACACTCATAGAACTCTCACTTTGACAAGTAGTGCCTAATTAATTAAATAAGCAGATATTTTAGTCTCTACACAGAAGGAGCTTTAAGTGTACTGCACGGTCACAGTAAGATTATTTATTTATATAGACTAAGTATTGCACTAGTGATCCCTCCCCATGTCATTCTGACACTTGGAAATGAAATTAATGTGATATACCTATAATAGAGATTCTATTATTTTTCACTATAATATCTGCCACTTCACAGAAATTAAGATTTTAAAGGTATGTTCATACATACCAGAAGTATATTTCTGATTAGCTCACAAACCCTGAATTATTAACTTATTAAGAGATTAGGTTGTTATTGCGAAATTCTGATTAATTTTAGAATTTCAAGTGTAAAACATATTACAGTTATTCCCCTATCCATTGTTTGACAAGATATCAGTTGACTAACACTTTTGCTCCTGATAATTATATTGGGATGAAGATTTCTTTCTTGCATTAATTACGGTAACTTTGATTTGCAGGCATGAACTAATCACATTTGTGGTTAATATTTTCTTCAAATAGTTAAGATACTGCAGTTGTTTTAAATATTTAAAATACCATTGTGCTTTGGTGGCTGTTTTCCCATTCCTTTAGACAGATGAAGTATTTCTTGAAGCCCAAATTCAAAACATTACAACCTCACCTATGTTTATGGAGAAGGTTTCATTGGAGCCATCTATGATGTACAATGTGGTAGAATTAAATACTGTGAAACAAGATGGTGAAGGGTGAGTACAAATAAGGTCTCATAGATGGTCTTGGCTTTGAAGTGCATCTGCCTATGCTGACATTTACTAAATTTGGTTATTTTCATCTTTTTTTTTAACTTTAATTTTAAAGCCATTATTATTATTGTTAGCCATTCTTACACTTAAGTACAAAATTATGGGACAATAATGCAGCACTTTTTATTTTCCAAAGCATTTATAAATATGTTTTACATATACGTATACATATATAATTAATATATTATGTATAATTGTGTACTTCATGAATATATAATATATGAAATTATTTTTATAATACATAAAATATATAATTATATGACTAATACTTCATCATTAATATTGTAAATGTATATACACATATATATTTCATTCTTTACAATAACCATTGATGGTTAACAGAGTAGGTATTAATCCTGTTTTAAAGATATTGAAACTGAGATATTTAGGTTGACTAGGACTTACTCAAGGGCAGAATCACTAGGATCATGGGCAGTAGAGCCAGAAATGACCTTTGAGATCATGTCTTCTAATCCCCTCATTTTACAGATGTGAAAACAGAAGCTAAAGGTTCACAGCTGTAGACCCAGAAGACACCTTAGAAGTCTTCTAGTCCAACCTGTGCTACCTACACACCACCAAACACATTTTACAGATGAGGAAACTGATAAAGGGACTTTTTTCAGTCCAGTGGCACCCAGAGTGGCAGAGCTAGGAAACACCCAGGTTTTCTATTTGCAAATCCCAGTGCTCTTCCCACAACAGCAGACTTTCTTCCTTAAAAGATTTGGAAATAAAACCCAAGTCAATATACCTTACCAAACTACCTAGACTGTATGAGACAGGGCATGATATAAGGTGGCATGGGGTGGGAGGGAGGTCAAGAAATGCATAGAATATTCTCTACCCTGAATAGATGTTTGGGGAGATAGAGAGCACACATACTGTTTATGACGTAAATGAGAAACACTTTTAAAAGCCACACATCAGTAGTACAATTTGTATACATATGTGCTGATGAAATCTCTCAAAGCAGAAGGAACAAAGATTGATTGGACCAGGCATGTTTCCTAGAGAAAGTAAGTTGTGCACTATATTTTGAAGGGTTGACAAAAGAATAGGGCATTTGGGGTAAAGGAAATATGCGAAGACAGAAGCTGGAATGAGCAGTGCAGTTGTCCAGAAGTTTAGCTTGTTTGGAGGAAAGAATTCCTATGTAGATAAGTGGAGAACTCATTTAAAGCAGAGAGGAGGAATATCCAAAAGGTTAGATCATGAGATAGAAGGACCATCTTGAGATTGAAAAGGATGGCACAGGTGCAGGCTCAGGCATAGAGGACATAACATTTGTGAAAAAGAAGTCTCTCCTCCTTGGAAGCTCCACATGGAGGAGGAAAGAAGAGATGGAGATTAAAAGGTTATAGATGGAAGAACAAAAACTGCAACCTTCCTGAAGGATGAGAACCATCACTGTACCCCAGTCATAATGATGGATGAGAATGATCCATTCCTCTACACTTTGTCCACTGACTAGAATTGGCCCTCTCAATTCTAACCTAATACAGGAGGAAAGAAATATTTTGTTTGATAGATTGGGGTGGAGAAGATATACAATATTTTATCTTCTCCTTACCAAAATTGCCTGCTTGGATACCCTGCACGTGACTGATAAAGAAAGGGAAAATGTATGAACGTCTGGTTTCCCATAGCGTTTCATAATTCACAGATCTGTAAAAATAAAGAGAGGCTGCATTTCATTTGTTAATGAAAACTGTGTGTCCCCAGATTTTTTTCTGAGTAATTACTGTGAGAACTGTACCACATGCCACCAACAGTGAGAATGTAGTTTATATGCCAGAGATGAATAAGGTTAATTTAATTGGAATGATGAGTCTGTGTGCACAAGAAGGGAATATATTTAAGATAAGAGGGAGAGAGTATGGGATAAGAATAATAATAATCAACAGTGGTTCGTTACATTTTATACCTTTTACACCTTTCTAAATACTTTAATACGCATTTTCGCATTTGATCTTCACAACAAGCCTTGTGAAGCAAACATGTCAGCATTTATGATTTTACAGGAAACTGAAGCTCAGTGAGGTTGAACAGCTCACCACCTACTCCACAGGCCTACTAATTAATCTAATTAATTAAACCTGGACAAGAATCCAGGTCTTCAGACTTGCTGTCCAGGACAGTGTTCTCAATGGAATGTTGCTTATATTTATAAGTATCAGATGAAGGAATTAAGAAAATAAACCATATGAAAAATCATTAATATAATAATAGAATCAAGTGATTAATAATAATAATAGAAATGCAAGACAAAACAATCCTGAGGTTTTACCTAACATGCAGCAAATTGGCAGAGATGACCAAAAGATCAGAATAGTCCGTGGCGGAGGCAGTGAAGATAGGCACATTAATTTGCTGTTGGCAGGGCTTTGAATTGGTCCAGCCTTTCTACAAAGTAGTTTGAAATTATGCTAAGAAAGTGAATAAAATTGTCCATATGCTTTGACCCACAGATACCATTATAGGACATATAGTCCAATTGTCCATAAGAATATTTAGAGGAGAAGATTTTGTGGTAGCGAATGATTAGAAACTAAAGTGGACCCATTAGGAAATGACTAAATAAATTGTACGTGAATGTGATGGGGTATTATTGTGCATGAGAAACAATGAATGTAAAGCAGAAAAGAAGAGAAGCAGTGGCAACCTGAATGAACTGATTCAAAGTAAAGTAAGCAGAACCAGAAAAAACATATGCACAATAGCTATGATAATACAAGTGAAAAAAAATTTATTCAAATCCAGCCTCAGACACTTGACACACTTGCTAGCTGTGTGACCTTGGACAAATCACTTAACCTCAATTGCCTTCCCTTCTCCCTTCCAAAAAAAAAAAAATGTCACCATGGGAAAGCAACATTGCATATGTTACCAGATTTAGTTGGTATATTGCTGTACTGCTTTTTGTTTTTTCCTTAGGAGTGGCCCACTCTTTAGAGGGAGGGGAAGAGATATATTCAGAAATGAAGTTGATGTAAAAACAAAATTTATCAATATTGAATTTATCAGAGTTTTAAAAGGATTTCATAACCTACAGCCCTTTCATCCAATTTTATTATTAGATTGGACCTTGGTCAGTGCGTCCAGTCTTCTACAAGTCATATGACTCCTTTCTACAATATCCCTAAAAAATTGTTTATCTGTCTTCTGCTTGAATACCCCAAGTTATGGAGAGCTTAATTCCTTACAAGGCAGCCCACTTAACTGTTAGAAAATTCTTTGTATTGAGTTGAAATTGGACTTAAATGTTAACTGCCACCTGTTGCTTTGAGTTCTTCCTTCTAAAACTTTGTAAAATAAGCTAGACCCTTTTGATGAATTTCCATCAAGAAGTTGAAGACAGCCTTTGTCTCCTATCCCTGGAATATTTACCAAAGGAAATATGACCGCCCTTCAAATATTTTAAGTCAGTGATGTGATGTTGCGCCTGTTAAATAATCTATATATCATATTACTTGAAGAATAACTATAGCTGTAGTATGGCTTGAGGAGGCGGCGCATTATTTTTTAAAAGATGCTAAGGATTTTTATCCATTCTGTTCCTCCTTCAGTGTGTCCACATTTGGCTCAAGGACATATTTGCAACCAATGGATA
Organism: Phalanger gymnotis; assembly: GCA_028646595.1. Taxonomy (NCBI): domain Eukaryota; kingdom Metazoa; phylum Chordata; class Mammalia; order Diprotodontia; family Phalangeridae; genus Phalanger; species Phalanger gymnotis. The sequence goes on from CM053622.1 coordinate 349,164,787, forward strand.
CCCGGCAGTACTTATACTGTCTGAAACCCAAGCAGGAATTTGCAGAAAAAGCTGGAATTATTAAGGGAGTAACAGTAATCGGGAAATTAGATATAGTATGGAAAACAAACTTGGGTGAAAGAGGAAGATTGCAGACCAGCCAACTACAGAGAATGGTGAGAACTTTTTTTTTTGAGTACGAGAACAGCATCACTAGAGGACAACAGGCAAAAGACTGATCATCTCCAGCTCTTTATAAGTAAGAATTGACTTCATATTTTACAAAGCAGATGTGGTGAACGAGTTAAAGCAGGTTTGAGTTCTTACGTTAATAAATCAAGAAAAAATGAAAATAATGATGGCTTTTCTAGTTTCTGTGGCTCCTGTTCCAAGGATAAGGACCACTGTCCAGGTCTCTCCCCCCCTCAGGCTATTAAGACTGTCCAATAGAAAAATCTCCTTGACCTTGTTCTAAACTGCCACAGTTAAATAGTCGCTCTCCATTCTGGAATTGTAATTTCAGAAGGAAAGATACGCATTATTTAAACAGCCACTTTTTTCAAGAAGAAATAAATAATTTGCTGAGCCAGTTAGACTACTAGAAAGTTAGCCTTATTACATGGATGACTGGACTGTGATGAGGGAAGAGATATATTTGAAGATAATGGTGATGTAAAGGCAAAATGTAAAAATAAATGACATAATTTAAAAACTGAGGTAATTGGCATTAGCTATCACATTGTCTTTTTTTATTCCGCAATCTTTCACATCACTCTACTGTCTCGTTGCTTCCATATTCTCTATTAATATATCTGTGAAAAGCCATGATTTCCCAATTGTTATTTGAAGGTGGTAAGAATAGTGTTTTCTTCTTTCTGGTATATTTATTAAGCACATGGAAGCAATAACATTTTTGAGAGCCTTCCTGAAGCTCAATGCATCTTCACCTCAAGCTCACATCCAAGCCATCTGCCAAGTTCTTCCTAACTATTTGGCCATAGGATAATTGTAGCCAAAAGGAGTAACTTCTGGGTCCCTTTTCCCATTAAAGTAGCAGTGTCACAAAAGGTGGAGATGAGAGACCTACAGGAGAAGAATGAATTAAACTTTTAGAACTTCCATCCAACAGTATACCACCCTCTGAGATATAAACACCATATGACCTTTATTTGCATTGGTACTTTCATTGTGGTGAGCTAACAGTATTCTGTATTAAAATTCTGGGTGTTTTTTTTCCCCCTTCTCTCCCTCAGGCCCCAGGTTATGGTGATGTTAGGTTGTCTTTGGAGGCAATCCCAGATACTGTAAATCTGGAAGAACCTTTTCATATTACTTGTAAAATAACAAACTGCAGGTAATGTCTGTGTTCTGGCTTTTTTCTCTTCAGAATGTATTTTTTATTTGGAAAATGCCTCTGTTCTTTTAAGTATGATCTTGGCAGATATCCTCTGTGTTTTATTGAGCGATGTTGAATCTTATGAACTTAAGCAACTGAGAACATATTCTCTCTTAAGTGACCAAAGAGCCAACATACCTAAAAAATATGACAGTAAAACAATGAGATGGAGTCCACATGCCAAACTTCAAAATCATTTGCATTGCCTTCCATTTTACATAACATTGTCCACCCTCTGTGTCCTGAAAGTCAAAAACTAGAGTGTCTCCCTGAGGTAGACGATCATGTATCACACAAACTGTAATTTAAGTTTTCATGAAGCGTTATCTCATTTCTCATAAAGAAAAGCATGGTCTAACTACCACCTCCTTAATTAGCTGTGTGACCTTAGACAAGTCAGGTATCCTTCATGTTCCTCAATTTTTCCACATGTTAAAATGTTGGTATCTTTCCTACCTTGCCCACAAGAATTCTGGCTCAGTGGTACAGAGGACAGAGCACTGGGCCTGGAGTCAGGAAGACTCGATTTTAAATTTGGCTTCAGGACACGTACTGTCCGTGTGACCCTGAGCAAGCCACTGCCTCAGTTTCCTCAGCTATAAAATAGGACAGATAATAACAATTACCTCACAGGATTGTTGTGAGGATCAAATAAGATATTTGTAAAGCACTTAGCACTGTGCTTGGCACATAGTATGTCCTTAATAAATGCTTGTTTCCTCCCTTTTTTTTCCTTTCCACAAGGAAATAGTAGTAAGAGTAGAAAATGAGATAATGGATGTGAAAATACTTTGAAAGTCCTCAGTGCTAAAATAGTTCATGGTGACAGTATTTGTTATTAATTCTGTGAAAATATTTGAGTCCATAACATTCTTAACACTTGTAAACTGGAATAATCTTATACAAACATCCCAAGAATCCCCCAAATCTGGAGTTTATAGCACTTTAAAAGTATATAATAATAAAGGAACTATGAAAATCAATAGTTTTAGTTTTTTTTCAGAGTTAACTGAAGGTGATACAGTAACAGCTTTTCTCTTAAAATCACTTGTCTTAACGCCTTGGGATATTATACCCAACTAGGTCATAGAAATTGAGTTTTGGACAACTGTTATTTATAAAGATCATATTACAAAGCCATTTAAAGTGAAACTTTAGTTGCAATATTGTGAGCAGTAGGATTTTCAGATGAAATATTTTTACTAATGATCAGACCTGAACATGATCCTATGATCTTTCATTTCTAGGCAGATACTTTCATATATCTGTGTGTCCGTGAGCCCTATCACTACAAAGCATAGTCAAAGAATTTGATTAGACATCAAAATGGCTTTTGGAACAGACCCAGATTGTCCTTTTTATTCCTGACGAAGAGCATTTAATAGAAACAGAAGAGCTAGAAAGCAGCAGGATTAGGCAAGAATTCTGAATGCCTTTCAGAGCAGGAGCAACACTTTGAACAAGAGGTGTCTAGCAGTAGGGTTTCAGTCCTGGAATTAAAACCAGAAAGTCCAGCATCCAGACAGACAGGTTACTTCAGATGCCATTTTAAAACTTGAAATCGAGAAAAAGTGAAGATAATGGAAACTTGTGTCTCGGGGAAAAGGGAGGAAAAGAGATGTGAAGGGGAGAGGAGAGGAGAGGATTGAAAGATGTCCTTTTGCAAGGTCATTCCATTTGCAAACCAGTGCGTGAAGCCAGAATGTAAGACTTGATACAAAGCCAGGCAGCAACACTAAATCAAAGCCAGTAATTTGCCTTTTACTTCTGCAGCTTTTCCTTTCTATTCCTGGGGAGGAAGTTTATTAAATATAAGTTAACAGGAGCACTAATTGAAACTGAAGAAATGTGCTACCGTAAGCCTTTCTGAAAGGAACGAGATTTATTCCTATTCCTCTGATCTCTCTAGCAGTGAAAGGACCATGGACTTGGTTTTGGAAATGTGCAATACAAATTCTATCCACTGGTGTGGAGTTTCAGGAAGACAACTGGGAAAGCTAAACCCCAGTTCATCTCTTTATCTTGCCCTCACGCTGCTTTCTTCTGTTCAGGGACTGCAAGTATGTGACTTTTCTTTTTGAGTAATGTCAAGTTTGTAAGTGTAACATTCACCTTCAAATTGTAATCTAGATTTTGATAGCCACTTATACCAAGTTTTGTTCTTATTAATTCAGCCCTTTATACTCTTGACCAAGTAACGAAAACCACTTTCTCTTTTTCTCCCACTAGAGTGTCTCTGGCTTACGACTAACAGACACATTCTTGAAGAGAACATATGAATATGATGATATTGCCCAAGTCTGTGTAGTGTCGTCAACCGTTCAAGTAGAAGGCTAAAGAAAGTCTTCTGTCTTTGTGATTTCTATGATATTTCTTTAAACAGCTTTTTCTATTTTTTTTAAATCTGAATGTTAAAAATGTTTTACCATCACGTTTTATTAGGATCATAAGCACATCACAAACAATTTTATTATTATTTAAATTTCTTCCTTGAGACAGTAATGAGACTGGATATTCGAGACACTCTATATTATATTTTAAAGGGAGCTCTCTCCTGACTTTATCTTCTATAAGACAATAAATTATAAATCTTCACATCTATATTTTCTGCAGTATTACCTCATTTGGACTCATGGTAGGTAGGCACCAGACTCCTTCCTTTGTCAGAGGCTAGCACTTGAAAATGGTGGGGCCCTTGCTAACAATGCAGCTGCCATTCTTCATTCAACTCTAGGTGGCAACCTAGATTTCACTTAGAAGGTTTATGGAATTCTAACTATTGCAGCTTATGTAAAGAATTCATAACTGTTCTATTTAGCGTGCTTCTCCCTCTTTCCACCCCCAACCCTACCCCCCAGCTCTTCAGAGTAGACAGAATTCTCAAGGACAGTGTTTAGAATGACTGAGACCAGTCTCTGTGATACTTACTACCTAGATGTACAAGTGCTTGTCTAATAGGCTTAGAAATTATTGGGAATGTCAGGCAGTGCTTTATATTTAAAGCACATGAAGCTTTCTTTCTTTTCCTGACATTAACAGTTTTGTATTAGTCATAGCAACATGGTCACAATTGGTCAAGTTCCAACGGTTATTCCTCCCACAATTGGGCCTTGTTATAACTATGTGATAACTTCGTCTTCTTATTACTAAATAAGGAGTCTAATGGAATTTCCCCATCTCTTAAAGCCAGGAAATGATTTGCTGCAACCTAAAATCTACCCCTCTTGACACGATTTTCACCATTCTGATGTTGATATCTCTTGTGTTTGAAGTCTAAGTGCTTCTTGTATTTATTTTCTCATGATAAATTGCCCCTTCGTTATGTTTAATCACCAAACTTACTTATCACTGCCACGCAGCCAAAGAAAATACTGAATGTATGGTGATTATGAAGCTTTTTGTGAAATAATAAAGCCATTTGGACAGTGGTCAGCAAAATAAAAGCTCATAAACTATTATGTAAAAAGCAATACTAATTTGGCAAGCTGAAATAATTCAAAATTATGCATGCAATTTAAGTGTGTGTGGCTTAAATAATTTAAAAACATCCATTTGTTTTAAATGCATAAATATTTATTAATTACCATGACAAAGTGTTGTTGGCCTAAAATGAAAGTGATTTCAGAACATGGTTTGCCACTTTAATTGGAATAATCCATATGAAATGTCCTTGGTGTAAAATAAAGTGCAGTTAGTTAAAATTATAAAGTGTCTTTTTCTTCCTCCTCCTTGGTGATTGAGTTAAATGACAGCAAAACCATGCAACCAGTATAATTGGCACGTTAGTTTTTCATCATATATTTTCTCATGAAGGACCCTTCAGTTTTTTCCCAGATTCAAATGGAAAAGCATTTAATGTGTGGTGGTCACTTAGGAGTTGCTACATTGTTTGGTTTCAGGATTATAAAGCCTCTTCTGTTAATATACAAGTAATTGGACCCTCGCACAGTTTATACTTTCACTTGTAGTGTAACCCTGTAACATTAGATAATGCCATTAGTTAGAAAAGACAAGTACTTGTATTACACATAAACTATAAAAGATAGGTATGAAATTCATTCTTTGTTGTGTGACACATGAAATGAACATTGCCACCTAAGCACAAGTCAAGGATTACATACAACATTAATACAACCGTAAGCAGAAATCTACTTAATGAAGTTGAGAAACTTTTTCTGAGTCTTCTCTGTCAGTAGAGGGAATCAAACCTGAGACTCCAGGAAATCCCTAACATGAGTGATGATATAACTGTGGACACACCCTTCCCAACCTTTCCTCCCCCCACCAAAAAAATTGAATAAACAATAGCATATAATTTGATCAGAACTGGTTCCCATCTAGATATACAAAAACTGGGAAAGTTCAAGGGATGTTTTTGGAATCAAGCAGAAAAAATGACTACAAAAATTTCACCCTGTACATCAGTAAGGGAGATTGTTCATCATGCATAAAGATGACAAGATTCTCAGCTCCTAAACCTGATAGGGGAGAGAAAGGAGATTCTTTTGTGCAGTCAAGTGTCCAAATAAATCACAAATCCTGAGGGGCAGACGAGCTAAGATTATATGATTTATATATCAAGTTGATTGTGTTTAATAAGATGAAAAATCTTAGGAGAGAGATCTTCAGAAGTCAAGAAGAGTTAAAAGCAGGAAGTAGAAATAGTTCCATCAGCCAAATCCCCCTGTACTTCACATAAAACAAAGGTGATAGATGGAAACCACTTTTAATACAGAATAACATAGTTTGACCACAAGCACTAGAGAGAATAAATTAGGGTTTCATAATATTTTTTAATGTGTCTAAGAGTACCATCAACTAACTAACGTCAACAGCTGATATTTGCAAGGGTTATTAAAATCAAATTGACTTCTGACAAGAGGTCAGAGTCAATCTACAAAGGTATCTTGAAGGCTAATAAGGTTTCATTCGAGGTAATTGGGAGCAAACCTGGAGTACAAAGAATCTGGCCTTGAGCCCAAAAGATGTATTAGTTTGGGTAAAACACTTGAAGCCAGTGAGTAACAATCCACCTCTTCTTTCAGTGTCTCACATATATAATACATTAAGGCTCACCAAGGCAAGTGTGGTCATTCTGTCCTTCCCTTTCCCACCCTCATCTTCCCTGCCGGATAGAACTATGGCTTTTTTTTTTTTAACCTATTCCCCCTGCTTTGTAAAGCCTAACTCTTAAAATATTTTCTTTAACTGAAGAAGAAGATCTAGCTTCACAGAGAGGGGTAAGAGAAGGGTTCTTTTTCTACCACAATAGAAAGATCTGGGTGAGATCTTTGGGAAGATCAACGGTAGCAGATTTTCTGCCATCATAATCATACTATGTTTTATCTGAATAGAGAGCTTAGTAATCCTAGTACCTCCAACATGTTCCCTGCCCCTACCCAGATGGGGTGAAGTCAGGATGGATAGAGGAGCCATCTTTGGCAGAGCTTGCCTCAGAGCAGAGAAAGGAGTCATTAGGATCAGACAGCTGTGCAAAGAGAACATCCTATCTGAACCATTGGAGAAACCAAAGGGAATCAACAGTGATAACGTCAAGCTGGGTGGATTGGATTAGGTTAAATTATTTCCCGTATCTTTGTGTTCCCCACGCCTAGCACATACTAAGTGCTTGATAAATGTCAAGTTGAAAGAAGAAAAACCTTGCATTATTCCAAGCAACGCCACCCCCCCAAAAAAAAACCAGAACACAGAAAACTGCTGATTCTGATAGATTTGGAAAAAAACAAACTGGGTGGGGTGGAGGGGAAGTTAACCTTGTGATTAACATCATATCACAGAGTTGCATTGAAAAGCTGATTTCCAGCAATGCTGTCTTCAGGAATGAGAAGCTGGATGGTGGAGGTAAGAATTTTGGATTGGTAACTGGGATACTCCAAAATGAGCTAAAGGGATGAAAATGAGAAAGTACTGGCATTGACAGATGATCTGAAAAACATATTGATAAATGAAAAAAGGAAATGAAGTGCTTGGTGATTCTCTCACAAGGCCTCTCACATAATGCTTATGAGACTTGTGGCTTGACCTTACATTATGACACCAGTGACCTACCCTAGGTTCAAGTAGTGACCTAAGGGGCATCAGTTAACAAGTATCTAGCTAGAAAAAGAAGAAGAGTAAAGGATAACAGATGGACCAGGCCATATTTGAACCCATGAAATGTAGAAAGAACTTAGATCTTTGACACATTGTGTAGCCCTTCTTTGGAGGGTCTCTAGAAGAACAGGGATAAAAATGTCACAGGATAAAAGAAGGCATAGTTGGGCTGTGATCTGCACGAATGGCATGAATCAAGGATGAGATCATAGATATTCAGATGTCTAGTGGCTTATTGTATATGCCACACACAAATTTGAGGTCGATATGGGATTAAAACCCAGTCTAGTCCACTGTTTTAACCACAGACCTCTTTAGTATTTTACTCTTCCTGCATGGAGCAGAATACTTAACAATGTTTCCGATAAAGGTGATGGTTAAATTTTGCATTTGACGGAGGCTTAAAAACAGAAGGTTGATGCGCCAAACTAAGCTTAAGGAAACAGATGATTGTACGAGCAAGCAATGTTAGTCACAGTCGGATATCATTTATGATCCATCATAAAATTGCCAAGATCAAAAAAACAATGTTTATTAGAACATAATTAAATGCACTTAGAAAACCCTCAAGTTCAAGCCATGGATTTATTTGAACCTAATGTAGATAATGACCCATGTTAAGTTTTTTTTGTTGTTTGCCTGTGGTGAGGTTTCTAGTGGTAAAATTGTGCTAGTTAAATAATACCATTACATAGCTGACTTACATACCACCACAAAAGATTTTTAAGCATATTTCATTATGCACATTCATATATATGCATATGTATGCATATTTATACAGAACACAGCTGGCCATGCAAATCCTACCAGTACCACACCATGGGTAAGACTCTCTGAGGGCTGTTGTGTAGAAAATCTGGGCATCCCATCTTTAATTTCATTCTCTGCATCTCCCTCCTTCCTCTCAATCTCCATTCCACGCCTCCTCTCCCCACCTAGCTCCTTGACATTGTTTTTTCCCTCTAAATTGCCTTCTATTTCTCCAAGCTTTCCTTTTCACCAGCTCCTAGTTTTCTTCTCACCTAATACCATGAGCAATGCTAAATTAACTGACACTGGTAACTATAATCTGGATCCTTAGACACGAGCAATGTCAGATAGGAACTGGCCAAGAGTGAAGGCAAGCTGTATTAGCCCTGGATCTGTGCTGCTCAGGTGCAAATACAGTACTTCTGGGACATAGGGCAAAAGATGCTTGGCTGGAACTTCAAATGAATAGGGTGGCATTTAAAAACCTGTCCTTACCTTTGCCCCAACAAGTATCTTAAAGTATGCTGAGCCAAATCCCCTACCAACAAACAGCCCTAGTGTTCAGTTAATATTTCTTTCTGTGAAGAGGCTCTGACAATACTAATACACAGGACAGAGACTGAAAATAGAATCTTGCCAACTATTATGTTGGAATCCTAGTTAACAATGCTATTAAATATTCATTTACAAAGGAATCACTCTACATACAATGATATGTTCAAGTCTGTGAGTGGTAAATCTATTTTCTAAACAGATTTATTCTTAAAGAAACACATCGAGGGTTTTCTTTTCATCTCATTTCCAAGCAGCGGAGTTAAAATGGTACCCTTTCTTTCTTTCTTCTCCCCCCACCCCCACCCCCACCCCCTAACTAACTACAGTAAACACGTCAGGCCTATAAAACCATTCACATTGCAGCTCTAGGGGATGAGTCTCCCGTCAAGTCAGGAATGCTCTTCGGTGCTGCTGCTGAAGGATCTACTCCGGACGTGATTTCTCAGCTGCTCAATGAGTTCAGGATTCTGCTGCTGTATTTGCTGAGCAAACTGCTGTCCCCTGCAGCACACAGATAAAGGGCAGTGAGAGTGGGGAAAATAACCCAAGATATAGGACATGTGCAAAAGGAAATGGAGACAAGACAGGAAACACGGTTAGGCAGGACGTGAAAATGCTACCAATACCACACTACAGGTACAATGCTGGCCTCTCTGATGCTTGGAGCCACAGGACACTCCAGGACCCAATTCTAAGCATCTCTGCTGGCTGTTTCCCATGCCTAGAACTCTCCCTTACCTCCTCCTGGCTTCCTTGGCTTCCTTCAAGACTCAGCTAACATCCCACCTTCTGCAAAAAGCTCTTCTCAGGCTTGCTCAAAGTTGAGATGACCTTCAGTTTTATCTTATTTGTACATGGTCGTTTGCATGCTGTCTCTCCCATCAGATTGGGAGCTGGGAATTTTTTTCTCTTTTTATTCCCAGAACATAGTATACAACCTGGCACAAAGCAGGTATTTAATAAATACTTGGTGACTTGACTGAAACTGGCCAAAATGAAACCCTATAAAAGGAAAATTAACCTTCCTAAATAAAAAGCAAGTTGTCGTTCAGTCGTGTCCGACCCTTCATGAACCCATTTGGGGTTTTCTTGGCAAAGATACTAGAGTGGTTTTCCATTTTCTTCTCCAATGGGTTAAGGCAAACAGGTTAAGTGACTTGCCCAGGGCCACACAGCTAGTGTGTGTCTGAGGCCACATATAAACTTAAGTCTTCCTGATTCCGGGGCCCAGTGCTCTATCCAGTGGACCACCTCACTGCCTTTAATTAGGTCTGCTCAATAGGTCTTCTGAAGAGGCATTTAGAACTGAGCAAAGAGAAAAAAGTAAGCAGTGAACTTAGAAATGACACAGGACTGCAATTTATTAGTATACCCCAAGAGGGAACTATTAAAGCCATAATAATGCCTGGGGTAGGCTTCATTTCTAAAAAACTTTTTTTTCTTTTACTCAGAGCACCGTATTGGACATCAGGACTACTATCTCTTAAATCTTCATATTGGCAATAGTATTGGAGAGCTGGGAAACTCAGGCAACATGCAGCTTCCCTTTGATAAGAGCAGATATTTTTATGGAATTCTTTATGAATTCAAGGTCTAATTGAGGTTAGTGCATATGTGTAATAGGTGAGGTTTGCATAATTTATGATTAATATGCTGATCCTACTACGGATGATAAATAAAATTTATATTAAAAAATTATTTACTAATGTTAATTGCAATATGATGTCCAAATCTCAAAGCCTATCTAAGCAAAACCTACCACACACTAGTGTACCCAGAAACATGCTTTGTGAACCATGTTTCTAAGAAGATGTACATGAGCGATGAAGAGAAATAGTGAAGCAGTTACATGACAGTGAGGCAGGACTTTTTTAAGGCCTTCACTGGTTTCATTCCAAAAGAGGAATAACTCCCACCTGGCCAACCACAGACCTACCAATTAAATCCATTCAGTCATAGGAAAAAACAGCAAATTGAAAGATAAGAGGTCATAAAGATACACAGACACACTGTACAAGCTAGCAATTTTGAGATGAAACTACTCAGGATTTTTGTTAAAAAAGAATGAGCCTAGCAAAATTATGAAAGTTCAATACGTACTCTACAGGTCAAAATCTAATAAAATCTAGTCCAGAGGGTATCCTCATACCTTTCTATTCTAAGTTCTGTTTCTTGAATAGAATACACTGTTTTCTAGTAATCTTTATAATAAGCTGGCAAGCCTCCTGAGAAGGGGAGGGAAGGGGAAGAAGAGAGGAAGGAAGATAGGGAAAGAAGGAGGAAGAGAGGGAAGAAGGAAAGAAGAAAGGAAGGACAGGAGGGAAGAGAGGAAGGAAGGAAGGAAGGAAGGAAGGAAGGAAGGAAGGAAGGAAGGAAGGAAGGAAGGAAGGAAGGAAGGAAGGAAGGAAGGAAGGAAGGAAGGAAGGAAGGAAGGAAGGAAGGAAAGAAAGAAGGAAGAGAGAAGAGAAAGAGAAGAATGAAAAGGAAGTACATATTTGTCTTTGAGCTAAAATTTCCCAAAGTAATTATTTTAATTCTATAAGACATACACCCCTATTTTCAAGGTAGAGCCTGTGTAAGCAGAAATTGTTAAGTACAATCTGTCAAGAGTTACTTCCATTAAATTAAAAAGATTCTAAGCTAGGAAAAACTGGGGAAGTCGATGCCAAACCGCTGCAGTATCTCTGCCAAGAGCGCCCCATAATGGGGTCACAAGGAGTCGGATGCTACTGAACAACAGCAAGCTTGAAAGAAATCTGGAACGTGTGCGGGACACATCCAGAGGAGGTGGCTCGCTGTTGATTAGCACGGCTTCTTTTTTATTTATGAATTTATATTCTAGGGCAGACAAATCCTAGCTCAGCAACCTTTAGAAGGCTCTGAAGAAAGAAGAAAGAAGGGAAGAAGACATGAACATCCATATTTAAGAAGTTAGGGAACCAAATAGTGACAGCACAATCAACGATAGGGCATAGTAGCCAAGCACTAGGACCTCGGTTTGAGTACTGCCATGGATTTCCTCCATAGGTTACTTAAACTAATCTGTGCCTCAGTTTCTCCATGTGTAAAGTGAGATAAAATAACACATGCAAATATATTTCAATATCTTGTTAGATACACAATAATTCACAGAATTCCTGATTACAGAAACAGAGCTAAGCAGAGAATTCAGACTTTTTGTCATACTGTCTAAGCACTGAGCTGATAAACTATAAAAAAGAAATTCTAACGTGTGAACACCTTCTCAGCTTCGTTAACCCTGAAGACATGGAAGGTAATTAATAATAGTAGTAGTAGCCTTTATATAGTGCTGTAAGGTTTATAAAGCATTTTATAAATACCTCATTTCGTCATCACAACAACTCTGGGAGGTAGGTACTACTATTATTTTCATTTTAGAGATGAAGCAGACAGAGGTCAAGTGACTTGCCCAGGGTCACATAGCTAGTAAGTATCTGAGGCTGGATTTGAACTCAGGTCTTCCAAACTCCAGACTCTAATTATTGCACCATCTAGATGGGTAGGTAGTAAAGGTGGCAAGGTTTGACATTAGAACCAGAAGTAAAGATATTAACAGGTGACATTTATATTGTGTTTTACATACATTATATCAGTTGATCCTAACAACGACTCTCTGAGGCAAGAAGTTCAAGTTATTATTGCTCCGGTTTGCAGATGGGAAAACCAAAATTAAATGAGTTAAACAGACTTGCCCAAGGTCACACAGCTAGCAAGTAGTAGAGCTGGGACTCTAAATTCCACAATTCCAAATTCAGTCCTTCTCCACTACAGCTAGGCCCCAATGAGTGCTAATAATGAGTCCCCTAAAATGGACATACTATTCAAATACACACGGCATTTTTCAGTGGGCTGGAACCAATTACCATATTTTATAAAATTATAGCTTCAAATAGTATGAATTTGAATTCATGGACCACTTAATGGGATTCCTTATACACACTAACCAGGACTTTGCTATATATAGACCACACTACTAAAATAAATTATTTGGAAGCTATAGTTTAGAAACAAGCTGGGCCGAAGTTTCTCATAAAACACTGAAAAGGAATTCCCTTAAATGTGACACTTACGCTTGGATGAGGCTGGACAGATCAGTCAGGCCTCCAACCCCAGCAGCAGGACCCCCGATGGCATTTGTCATCATTCCTGACATGCTAGAATATGCAAGAGAGAAGTTATAGGGATGGTTATGGATTCTCAAACCAGTAATAGAGTTTGGTGCCTGCAAGAGTAGGGTGTACCTGAAGTATACAGAGAAAGTTAGACCCACTACAGGACTGGAGGTGGATCATTTTGATTGAGAGCTCTCCAAAAAAGATGAGTTCAGAGTAATCTCTGGCAACACCTTAAAGTTCTTACTCTCTCAGATACCAAGCTAATGTCTAAGTATGAAGGTGATATGGAATATGCTCTCTCTCTCTCTCTCTCTCTCTCTCTCTCTCTCTCTCTCTCTCTCTCTCTCTTACTCTCTCTCATTCTCTCTCTTTCTGACTGTCTCTGTCTTCTCTTTCTTCCTCTCTTTCTCTCTTTTCTCTCATTCTCTCTCTCTCTCCACCCCCCTCATTCTTCTCTCTCATTCTCTCTCCTCTCCTCCCTCCTTTTCTCTCTCTCATTTTCTTTCTCCCTCCTCTCTCTCTCTCTCTCTCTCTCTCTCTCTCTCTCTCTCTCTCTCTCTCATTCTCTCTCACTCTGTCTGTCTCTATCTTTCTCTATGTCCCTCTCCTCCCTCCTCCCTCCCCCCTTTCCCCAGCCCTCCCCCCTCTCCATCCAAATACTCACAGTTGTTGAACTTGAGGATTCTGCATTAAACTCGCTGCCTGAAATGGACAGGAAATAACTCCCATTAAGCCAGTTAGTATTTACAAGCACATTTTTAAAAGTGAGGTGGAGGTAGAAAGCATAAAGCATGCATCTATATCTTGTGGAATTTAACTATAATGGGCAAGATAAGTGGGTGTGGAAAGAAAGATAAGATACTGAGAAAATAGCCCTGAGGAATCATGTTCCAAGGGCAGAAAGATTTCAGATAACAGTATCATGCTCCAATGATGGCAGTCACTTTATTGACTAGGCACCTGAGTCAAAAGGAATGAGAACAAATTAAAGATATGACCCAAAAGCCTCTTGCATTAGAAGTAGCCCATCTGCCAATAAAAAATGTGGGGGGCGGGGCACTCAGCAGGACCCAAAGGTTTTATTTCTTTTCCTTAAATGTCTAGGCCTGAATGCTTGTTCAAAAATACCATCCCATATTCTGTTTTGTATGCATGCCCATTTTCTGCTTGGTACACTGGCAAAGGTTTCAACAATATTTATTATTTACAGATATCAATCTGTAGTTCACAGTTTCTTCTTTATTCCCTGGCACTAGATGACAAGTACTGAGAAAAACTCCCATTTGCTTTATTACCAGAAAGATAATTGCTTGTCAAATGCTGTCCCTTCTCAAGGCTCCTAAACTCAGTTGAAGCCTTTCCCTAAAAATGAGCAGCGCAATCCAAGGCCCAGAATGAGCACCATTTATGTTCAGAAATGTCAGAATCAAGCAGCCAAGTGTAAACCTGCCTACGTCTTGTTGTTGTTGGCAGGGCGGATTGGGAAAAGGCTCAGGGATGCTGAAATTGGATGATCTAAAGGTTAAATTGCCAGACCATGCACTGCAAACTAATGCTTTAGATGGGAAGGAGGAGGGGCAGCAAGAAGGGGGAAAAAAGGGAAAACCTAATGAAACTACGTGGTAGACATCCTCCTCCTGCCTCCTAAAGGCAGTCTTTACTTTCATACATTGTATCATCCTTTCTGTGAGGCAGGCACTCAGCTACAAGAGCCTAGGTACAACAGAAGAAATCACGCGAGTGTACTCACCATGCTAATGAAGGCTGGATTGTTGATCAAACTAGCCATGTCAAAGCTCAGTCCTGTTCCGGTCTGTAATGAAATTATGCCCCAAAAATCACTCTACCCCGTTATACTTTAATACAAATTGCAGATGCGTCAGAAAAAATATTCCAGTGAGCTATCATGAACAACTTACAGGACTGGCCACCTCCCTTAACTTCTGTTCTGCTATTTTCAAATTAGACTTATAAGAATCGTTTTCTGGGTCAAGATCCAGTGCTTTTTGATAACTTGTAATTGCTTCTTCATATTTATTCATGGCAGTGAGGGCCAGCCTGAGGAGAAAAGAGCAAATCAGGATAGAAACCTAACATCATTCATTAATTCTTTTAATGTCCATACATCACAAAATGTGTCCAAGGTTTCTATAATGAGAAGGATAGGAAAATGGACTACGTCTGTGACTTCATTGGTACAGGGAACTCCAAGGTGAGGAACTTCCCCTTACCGAAGCAGGTTGGCACCTTCCCTCCAATTTATAGTCTCAGAAAATTGCCTAGATCACTGAAGTTAAGTGACTTGCCCAGCGTCACGCTGCCAGTATATATCAGAGGCATAACTGAAATCCCAGTCTTCCTGGAGTGTTCTCCACCCAGCACACCATCTTGCTTCTCATAACACCCAGTCCACATCAGAATTGGACTTCACAATAAATTCACTGGAACAAATCTAGTTAGAGGTAAGGATTCTATGGGTACAGGTATTTGCAATCTAGCTCCTGGCCACTGAGGTGTCATGCTCAGCAGACATCATCTCTCCATTTGTCCTTTCACTCTTAAGGGTGGTATTCTGAATGCTTTGTTTTATTGATATCTAAATTAAGCTCTACAAACAGTCCAGCTGATTTAGATTCTTTTAATCATACAGCTCCAGCATGCTAAACAATTTCCTGGGATGGACGCTTTAAGGACTTTGGACTTGCTTCGTGCTTAGTTGTAGAGAGAACAAACAAAAAGCTCTGAAGCACTGCTTCAAAAAAAAAAAAAAGGAACTGAGTTATGGAACACATCCGGAATTCATCTCTATTCCATCAGCACCAACTGCGACCCTAAGCACGTGCTTATCCCACTTCAGCCCAGCTCTACCTAGTCAGGATCCTTTTATTGGATAATCATTACAATCTACTGAAAAACAAGGGCCAACTATGGGCATAATCCCTAAACCGGGCTGTTTGTTGATTCTGTTTTAAAATCAGACTAATTCAATTCCAGCCTGATTGGCCCACCATAGCCTTTTGCCATTTGGACAAACTTCAGCACTCACTTAATACAGTTAATTATTTATCGTGCCAGAAGGATTAGCACTAGAGGCAAAAAGCTATTTTCTACCAGAGTGCCAATACAAAAAGATCAGAGGCCCTAATTCCAATTCTCATACCCACAAACCACAGGGACTCAGGTCAGTTCTTTTTCCCTTCCCACAACTATATTAAATCTCCATGTCAGTTCAGGGGATACAACGTTAGATGACAAGAGAAGAAGCATGTATGTAACAGCAGCAGAGAAGTCCAAGACCAACTTGAACACGCTTCTAGAGAACTTACCCCATTCTCCCATAGGCCTTGCTGTACTTGGAATCGATTTCTATTGCTCTCTCACAATCCTTTATTGCATCCGTGTAGTGACCTAGTTTGCTTTGGGCAGCAGCCCTAAAAGGAGAGAGGGGGAGGAGATAGAGAGGAGAGACAGAGACAGACATAAAGGGAGAAGGAGAGAGGAGAGGAGAGGAGAGAGAGAGAGACAGAGACGGACAGACAAAGGGAGTGAGAGAAGAAAAAAGGAGAGGAGAGGAGAGGAAAGAAAAGGAGAGGAGGGGAGGGAGAGGAAGAGAGGGGGGAGTGAGGGAGAGAGGAAAAGAGAGAGAGAGAATAGGAGGGAGGAGAAAGGGAGAGAGGAAGAGAGAGAGAGAGAGAATAGGAGGGAGGGAGGAGAGAGAGAAACAAAGTTTTTTATCACCATCCTTAGAGACATAGATGTGGATGTTCAGAATCTTACAGGTAGAACTAACTTTTTTAAAAAAAAAACATCACAGAGTAGTTTTTGCTGCCCCAAACTGACTGGCAATAAAGTCAGAAATAAAAATAATTCTAAGAGTCTTATACTGTCAAGCAATCATATCAATTGTAAAAATACATACACCAAATAAATAAATAAATGCTGCTATTTCATTTTTGAGGAAATTGCGGTGTCATATCTCAAGGGTATTAAGGATCCAAGAGGTCCTATGAGGACACACATTGAGAAGGAACACAGAGGGCAGCAGAGAGCCATGTTTCCAGCTCCTTCACTGGCAGGCGTAGTCAGTGGGTCAGTCTTAGGGGTGCATACGTTTAGCCCACAAGCCAGCCCTGGGATGTGGGGCTCCTGCTCCATACCCCCTTACTCCTGCCCCAAGTGTGTGAGATGACTGGCCATCAGACTCCAAGGAAAAGCAGGCACAAAAATCATGTCCTTGTGTTTAGTAGCTCTAGAAACTGTGAGTGCAATACAACAAAGGAAGAGAAGGTTTGAAATGACGATGCCAGGCTGAAGATTGGAAGATAGAAGTCAAAAGCATCAGAGCTGGTTTAAGCATGAAGCAAGCTAGAGTAATTAGTTCAAGGGGCAAGGAGGTCAAAGGCAGCTGGAAGTGGATCCTGCAAAGTCAGGGCAAGACTGCATCTTTGATGCCCTCAAATGATCCTTGAAGCCCTATCTGTTCTGATTTTAAAACATACACTCAAAAATGAAATTGAAAATGCTAAGAAGTCAGGGTCAACAGAGAATACAAGGAGGCCAACAGAGTGTAACTGTACTGTGCTTTCACCTCTCAGTTTATATACCTTGTATTGTATACAAAATAGCTCTAGCAACTGATAAGCACTTTGTAAGTCCCATTACTAATAAAATATACCCTTCATAACAAAAACAAAAAAAAACAAAAAAAAGCATAATTATAGATTAGGATTTCTAATAGGAACATAAGATATTAGAGTGGGAAGTAACCTTCATGATTATCTCCATTTCCCACCTCCAGGCCTTTGCACTAACCATCCACTATGCTTGCCATGCACTCCTTCCTTTGCCCTTTCCAATACAGTCCCTCTTCCTTTATGAGGCAGCTCAGACCATGTTCTGCTTGTAGCCTTTCTTGATTCCTCCAGCTGCCAATGTCCTCTCTCCAACAGTAACCTGCATTCAACTACTTCCATGTATATGTGTGTATATATATATATACATATGTATGTATATATATACATATTTATGAACTTCATATTTATGCTATATATGTATGTGTATACATATATATATATACATTTTACATATACATTATGTAGAAGGTAAGCTCATTTCCAATAGGAATCGTTCCTTTCTTTGTACTTATATCCCCAGAGCCTAGCATGGCACCTGGCACAAAGCAGGCACTTAATAAATGTTTTGATTGATTGATCATCTAGCCGAACCCTCTCATTTTAATTATTTATTTATTTTGTGAAGCAATCAGAGTTTAGTGACTTGCCCAGGGTTGTACTTTGTCCTTCACTCTCGGAGAAGACCATGACATCAGGAAGATGATAACATGACTTGCAAGTGAATTGGATTTAAGTGAGGGAGGGCTGTGCAAAGTCACCAGCCTCACTTTTTCCTCCTGAGCCATCTGGGTCCCGTGACCCACACAGCTAATAAGGGTCAAGTGTCTGAGGCTGGATTTGAACTCAGGTCCTTCTGACTCCAGGGCCCATGTTCTATCCACTGTGCCATCTAGTTGCCCCTCTCATTTCATTTAGATGAAAAAACTGAGGCCCAGGGAGGTGCCAAAAACACAGGTTATAAGTAGGATGGCCAAGATTTGAAACCAGATCACTCTGTCTTTTTATGGATTTTGCTGCTCTAGAATTTGTTTAGAGTTATTTTTTAAAGGTTTTTGGAGGTGAGCTCAGGCAAGTCTTTACTCTGCCATCTTGGCTCCAGCCCCTCCCTTACAGTGCTTCTTGAAGGAAAAGATGACTAATAAGGGGAAGATGAGCCCAAGCATTGTCCAATTGAGGGAGACAGTGCAGAGCCAAGGTGAAATATAAACACCTATTCAGCAGTACAGCAAACTGATCATGTTTATATATGTCTTTGTCTTCTAGGAAAGTCTCATAGTAGTTATATTTTCAGTGCCATTTGTATTATGGTTTTTATCAATGTGAACTTATAAGTTTATATTAAGCCTTCATTGATTTTGGGTGGAGAAAACAAATAGCTGTCCCATCCTGGACTTATGTTGTATACTGAGTACCTTTTTCCCAATTTGATAAGACCTTGGACATGAACCAGTCTAAGTTTTAATTAATTTTTGCCAGGGTTCTGAGGTAGGGGTGTAAAGAGACAAATAATTAAAGAAAAATCTAGATCTTCTTTTAAGTAAACCAAGCTCCCCTAATCTTAAACCTGGTCAGTGTATGCCTGGGTCACAAAGCTGAGAGGGGCTCCTAGGTGAAGATGAAGAGGCCAGGTATCCCAGACTCCCTAGACCTGATATTGGTTGGGATTATTACAACAGGATCATTGATTTTTGAGATGGAAGTGTCCTTAAAGACTAGTTCAAACTTCTCATTTTAGAGGTAAAGAAAATGAGAGCAAGAGTTTAAGTAACTTAACTAAGGTGATTTAGATAGTAAATGGCAGAGTTAAGATTTGAACCCAAGTTCTTTAACTCCAAATCCAGTGTTCTTATTCTACCAGGCTCCAAAAATTCCCTTGGTTGTGCCTCCTCAGTCATAAAATTAGCTCTTATCAAAACATGCATACCTCTTCTTAATTATTGGCATCATGAACAATTATATGACACATAAGGTACCCCACCGTCACACTGAATGAGGTGAGAAAGAAAATATGCAAAAAAAAAACCCAAAGAGAGACAGGCATTACATCCATGCTAGGTGAGATCCATGATCTACATTCTACCAGAGAAGTAGATCCAATAGGCAAGGGCAGCTATCAAGAATGAAATCATGATATAAAATTATGCAGTGTGCCTCAATAACATGGAATAAAGGCACATATGGCATGCTTATCAAATTTGCAGATGACACAAAACTGAAAGGGAGAACTAATCCACTGGATGACAGAATTAGGTTCACAAAAGATTTCAATAGGCTAGAAATTTAAAGTGAATTTAATAAAGTAAAATAGAGAAAAAGGCCAAAGCATATATTTGGGTTAAAAAAAACTTCACAACAAAGTTAACTTTATAACTACAAGATGACAGGGGCATGAACAGACAACAACTAATATGAAAAATATTTAGAGGTTTTGGAAAAATGTAAGCTCTCTGGAGGCATCAATTGTCTCATTTTTATCTTTTGCCATCTTCAATGACTAGACATAATCAGGCCTTATAATCACTTAATTCATTATTAAGGGTTGTAAGCCATTCCTAATCAGTGCTCATTGAACTGAACTGACCATTGGCCCTATATGAAAAGCCCACAAAGCTATTTTGATCTTAGACTGCACTGAGAGACACAGTATTTTGAACAAGGAAGGGGAGACTTCTGCTGTCCTTTTACCTGGTCATAGCACATAGTCTGTTCGGTTCTGGCTGCCACATTTTGGGAAGGACGTGGGCAAGGGTGACCTGAGTAACGAAAGGTCTTTGAGATCATGCCGTAAGGTCACTGGAAGAAAATAAGGATGTTTAACAAATTAACATGGGGAGCAGAAAGTGAGTTGGGTTAGAACTCAGCTGTCTTAAAGTGTCTGAAGAAAAATACTGTTGAAGAGAGATTAGAATAGTTCTTGGTTTCCGAAGGAAGAAGGGTAGATTTAAGCTGAATATAAAAAGGAAAAACTTTCAAACAATTAGAGTTATCCAAAAGTGGAATGAATTGTCTTTAGAGGTGAGTGGGGGCTTCAATCAAAGGCTGGATGGCTAATTTTCAGGCACATTGGTAGAATTCAGGTAGAATTGGAAACAGAAGACTTCCAGTTTCCCATCCAACTGAGAGATTCTGTAAGAGGAAAATGGAAGCAATTTCCTTTTGAGTTAGGGAAGATGGGCAATGAAGACTCATCTTCATGAGTTCAAATCCAGCCTCAGACACTTACTAGACATGTGACCCTGAGCATGTCACTTAACCCTGTTTTCCTCAGTTTCCTCCTCTGTCAAATGAGGTGGAGAAGAAAATGGCAAACCACTCCAGTACCTTTGCCAAGAAAACCCCAAATAGGGTCACAAAGAGTGTGACACAACTGAGTAACAACAACAAAAAGATGGGCAATGTGAGAACTAGCACTGAAAACCAACTAAAGTTGTTAAATAAATATGAGGGAATACTATCGTGCTGTAAGAAATGATGAAAGAGATGGTTTCAGAGAAATCTGGGAAGACATATGAATTGAGACAGAGTAAAAAGAGTCAGGAGAACAATTTACACAGTGACAATATGGCAAAGACAAACAACTCTGAAAGAGTTAGGAACTCTGATCAGTGTAATTACCAACCAGGATTCCAGAAGACTAATGATAAAACATTCTAGCAATCTCCTAAGAGAGAGGTGAAAGAGTACAGAATGGGATATTTTCTTAGACACAGCCAATGAGGAAATTTGTTTTCCTTTACTATACATCTTTGTAATGGGTTTTTTCTTTCATTCTTAATGGAAGAGTGGGGTCAGAGGGAGGGGTGGTGATATAAAGGTAAGAAGGCAGATTTTTGCTGATTAAAAAAAAATATTATAATAAAAAAATAAAACTAGCTGAAAGCATTACTTTTCAACATTCTTTCTTGGGTACTATATATCCAGGAAGACACTTATCAGATGGCTTACAGTCCTATGCAATGATGCTGCCATAGAGGTCTCTCCATTGCAGCAAAGACCACACACAAAATGAAGGCGCTATCTTTCCAACCAAACACTTACTGATTTTGCCATTAATGAGAGAGGGAGGGACCCTCCTGAAAGTTCTGCCGAGAAGCCCTGAGTTTTTATCTATATCCACTTTTTGCAGTTCATCTTCAGGGTTGTGAGCAATCCTCAAAACCAGAAAAATACTTCACTGATTTCCCACACTGTACTTTGGCCTCTATGACATTCTTAACCAATCCCTCCCCCCTAAACACACATATATCATCACCACCATCACCACCCTCTCCCCTCCCCACAAAAAACCCACAACTGCTTTCCATCAGCAGTTTAAGAAACATTACTCCGGTTTTGTTCCACTTGTTCTCTTCTTTCCCTTCACCCACATACATTCTTTTTCTGTTGCCCTGGAAAAGTTTACAACTGCCCACACAATGAACCATCTCTCTTCCTTCTTTCAAATCTTTCTTCATGGATCACTTCCTCCAGGGATCTATTCTAATCTCACTAAGCACAGTTGAGAAACAACAAAGCAGATGAAATACCATCCATTCCCACCCCCAGTTCCACATTTATCGGCCTCCTCTGAATGTGCCTGCCTTTCTCCCTTTCGATTGTGACTCATACACCTCTCAAATGAAGAGGTGAGACCACTCTTCGGAGGCTATGAATAATCCTGCTTCCTGTATAGCATCTAGCACAAGCCTGCCTGTATAAATACTAGATTAAGTATAACAGCTCAATTATTCACTGAGCTCTGTGACCATACCATAAGAAGCTGAGCAAAGGAGTTTTGAGATACCTGTGAATATAAAGCACTACATGAAACACAAACCGAGTCAGAGAGTAGACTTTGCATTCAAATAGCAAGGAGAGGGCTGTAAGCAAGGGTGCCAATTCTCAGGAAGGAGACATCTGCCAAAAACCCTCCTGAGAACAAGGCACACATACTGGGTTAGGGAGGGGTGTAAAGGAGCTGACTAAGTACTGACCAGCAGGTACATGCTGTGGAATTTCCACCCCAGCCTGGGTTGGACTCCCTCCATATTGCAGACTAGGCAAAGTTCCATCCTGCAGGGTTAATGTGCATTTACTGAAGGTCTGCTACGTGTACAACATGGCCTACAAGCAAAGTGACCAACTACTGCATTTGAGAGAAGGCCTGACCTCACTTAGCCTTTTTCTCCAAAAGATCTTAGAATTTATAGACTAACTCTGTGGTTGACAGGAACCCTCTCACTGCTCCTACCCATTCCCCAGGGTGGGGTGGGGAGGATAGACTCAAAGAGAATTCTACTATCCCAAAAAATGTAAGTACAGAGTGGGCCTCTCAAGACATATTCCATCCTAACAGAGAGTAGTCACCTCAAGAGTTGTCTTCCAGTGAAGAAAACAAGGAAATAGGTAGATAGAAAAAGAGACAGATAGTAGACAGATAGATAAGAGATTGAGAGGGAAAAAGAGAGAAAAGCTAATATTTTCATACTGTTTTAGAAATATTTCATTTTATCCTTGTAACAACTCTGAGAGGGAGGGGCCATTATTATACCTACATTTCACAGTTGAGGAACCTGAGGCACAGAGAAGTTAAGTGATTCAACTAGGCTCGCACAATTAGTAAGTATCTAAGGTTGGATTAAACTCAGGACTTTTTGACTCCAACTCCACTGCTCTATGTACCATAACACTGTAAAGTAAAACTTCCACTAGTAATGTACTCACAAACTAGTTCTAAGGGAACTCAAAAAAATTTCTATAGTCTCTCTTTCTATAAACAGGTTCTACCTTGATCCACCTCCGCTGGTAAAATTCTAATGGTAACAGAGTTCTTATGAGGAAAGAACTTTATAATCCTTCATTAAAATTCATATTTATGCATGTATGATGTTGTGGATAATACTGTGCTAGGGGTATCAAACCAAAGAACATTACAGAGCTTCCTAAATCACACAGAAGAGATTGGCTTAGCTATCCACAAAAGAATAACCAAGTGGATGAAGAATGCCAGATCATGATACTTGTGAATGGACAACCCAGACAGCCTAACCACTGGTCCATTCATTTTAGACACTGCAAATGAATAATGAACTGGGCTCAAAACTGAACAAGAGAGAGAGCAATGGATTCAAGAATTTAAGTGGAAGATTGACCAAAGGACATAGGATGGGTACAAGCAGGTTTCAGCATATTAGTCAATCAATAACCATTTATTAAGTTCCTACTGTATACCAGGCACTGTGCTAGGCACGGGGGATACAGAGAGAGGCAAAAGACAGAGGAGCTCACAGTCTAATTGGGGGATACAACAAGCAAACAAATAAGTACAAATATATACAAACAAGCTATAGATAGGATAAATAGGAGATAAAAAAGAGGTTTGCACAGTGCCTGGCACTAGAATTAAGAGGGATTGGGAAAAGTCTTCCTGCAGAGTGTGAAATTTTAGCTGGGACTTGAAGGAAACCAGGAAAGCCAAGAGGCAGAGATGAGAAGTGAAAACATTCCAGGCATGGGGGACAGTCAGTAAAAATGCTAGCGTTCACAAAGCACTTTAAGGTTTGCAAAGCATTTGACAATAACACATCATTTGATCCTCATAACAACCATGGAAGGTAATAATATTGGTACTAATATTATCAATCCCATTTTCTAGATGAAAAAACTGAGGTAGAGAGAGTTTAAGTGACTTGTCCAGGGTCACACAGCTCACAAGTGTCTGAGGCTGGATTTAAACTCAGGTTTTCCTCACTTCAGGTCCAATGCTCTGGATTATCAGCAGGTAATCATTAATATTAGCATACGATGCTGTGATGGGACCCTAATTTCCTAACACAACTTTTTCCCTCTTGCTTACAATGCTGGGCCTGGCACCTGATTGGCCCCAGCTTCCCTGACACAGCTTTCTGATCACCTAGTTACATAAAAAGTCTGAGACTGGACCTCTCAAAATTGGTGGATGTCTGTCTAAGACCTTGGAAGTCACCATACTTTGATGACCTACTTTCCAAGATGGAGTAGAGGGAAACAAGGAAAGGAATAAGCACTTATTGAGCACCAAACAAGATAATACAATATTTACAATACAACAAACATTTATTAAGTGCCTACCATATGCCAGGCACTCTGCCTAGTTTCAGCTTCACCACCACCATTCCCTATCTCTTCCCTAGGACAAGCTCATCACCAGAAAACTTCAGCTTTCATTTTCACATATTGTCAGTACCTTCAATTGCTTCTATCTTTCTCATTGGAGGGCTGGGGAATAGAGCAAAAAGTTCTCCAAAAGAAGACCTAGAAGCTCAGCCAACTCTTCATTTCCCACCACCTACTCTGCTTGGTTTCCACTCTACTATTATAGGTCTCCACGGAGTGTGCCCTCTGCCACCCCCACCACCTTTTCAGATTCCTTTTATGTGTTGTCTTCTCTCATCTTCATTAGATTGTAAGCTCCTTGAGGAGAGGGGTTGTCTTTCTTTTCCTTATTTGTATCCTCAGAACTTAGCATAGTGCCTGCCATATACTAGGTGCTATATAAATGTAGCAGTAGTAGTAGTAGTAGTAGTAGTAGTGGTAGTTGTGGTAGTGGTAGTTGTGGTAGTAGTAGTAGTAGTAGTAGCAGTAGTAGTAGTAGTAGTGGTGGTAGTAGTAGTGGTAGTGGTGGTAGTAGTAGTGGTGGTGGTAGTAGTAGTGGTAGTGGTGGTAGTGGTAGTAGTAGTAGTGGTAGTAGAAGTGGTAGTGGTAGTGGTGGAAGTGGTGGTAGTGGTGGTAGTAGTAGTAGTGGTGGTGGTAGTAGTGGTAGTAATAGTGGTAGTAGTGGTGGTAGTAGTAGTGGTAGTGGTGGTAGTAGTAGTAGTGGTAGTAGAAGTGGTAGTGGTAGTGGTAGAAGTAGTAGTGGTGGTAGTAGTAGTGGTAGCGGTGGTAGTAGTAGTGGTGGTGGTAGTAGTGGTAGTAATAGTGGTAGTAGTAGTAATGGTGGTAGTAGTGGCGGTGGTGGTGGTGGTAGTAGTAGTAGTAGTAGTAGTAGTAGTAGTAGTAGTAGTAAGTGCTTAATAAATGTTTATTGTATTTTAAATGTTTATTGCATTATCTCACTTAGAGATGGAGACAAGGAGAGGAACCGTGGACTGGGAAGCTAAGTGGCACTGTTTTCTTCCTGTTTTAAGGCAAAGTAACCAACTTTTATAAATGTATAATGACTCACAAGTGCCTTTTGTACCAATATCAAACCTGAGCTGAGAGTGCCTCTGTCAGGGCCACAAGTTTGCAAAGCACTTATATACAGCATCTTATTTGATCCTCACAGCAACCTTGGGAGGTAGGTGCTCTTATTATTCACCACACATTGCAAACTGTGGAACTAACGCTGAGAAGTGACTCATGCTCTCCCAGGGTCACACAGATCCTAAGGGACAGGCAGGATTTCAACCCCGGTCTTCTTCATGCTGAGTCCAGAACTGTCCGCTATGCCAATTAGCTACCGAATGAGGAATGGTACAACAGACAAGTAAAGGATACTATCAGAGAAATCTATTACAGGAAAAATAGACTCACTGGTCACGTATCCAGAAGGAGATGAGCAAACCCTCTGATCTATCAGTCTCCATGCAATATCAAGGAGAAAAGGGTTCCCAGCATGCTTGATGGAGCCCCTGTGACAGACTCATAGTAAGGCATGAACAAAAAGTCACACTGGGAGGTAAGCACAGAACGGTTGCAATCTCAATCATTAGAGGGATTATACACATTGATGAAAACATTAATCTGTTTCAGTGGTGTCCAACTCAAACAGAAACAGATCCCTGTGGACCACACATTGACTTAGAAAACAAATTAATATCATCATCATCAAAATAGCTAACATTTATATATTGACTACTATGTGCCAAGCACTGCGCTAAGTGCTTTATAATTATTACCTTATTTGATCCTCACGACAACCCTGGGAGGTAGGTGATTTATTATCTTCATTTTACAGATGAAGAAACTGAGGCAAACAGAGGTTAAGTGACTCGCCCAAGGTCACACAGCTAGTAAAATGTCTGAGGTAAAATTTGAAATCAGTTCTTCTTGACTGCAGGCCTCACACTCTACCCACTCTACTCCAGTGGCCTCTATTGTTGCCCTGTATCTTATTTATTTTATTAAATATTTCCTAATTAAATTTTAATCTAGTACTGGATGCCAAGTTTGACACCTCTGTGTTAGTTTATTGGAGTATCTGTATAGGCAATGGTATAGTGAAAAGAACACTGCAATTGCAGTCAGAGAGACCAAGGTTAGAACCTCAGCTGCATCAACACGGGCAAATTACTCAACCTCTTTTGTCCTCAGCTTTCTCATCTACAAAATGGAAACAAGAATATCTGTGGTACCCACCTCTCTCAGGGTTGTTTTGAGGCCTAAAGGGAAAAAATTAACATAAAGTGTTTTGCTACGTCAACATGTTATGGACAGTTGAGTTGACAGATGTTGTTCATTCATTTTGTTCCGTCATGTCTGGCTCTTTGTGACCCCATTTGGGGTTTTCTTGGCAAAGATCCTGAAGCGGTTTGTCATTTCCTTCCCCAGCTCATTTTACGGATGAGAAAACTGAGGCAAATGAGGTTAAGTGACTTGCCCAGAGTCACAGAGCTAGTAAATGTCTGAGGCCAGATTTGAATTCAGGAAGATGAATCCACTGAGCCACCTAACTGCCCTAATTCCCAAATTCTTAGTGAATAGAATCCTCCACTCCTTGAGACAGGGGACAAGCTACTTGCCAGACTAACGGTCGTTTAATAAGGATTTTTATTAGCTTCCTTTCTCAGTCAATAAGACAGCTTCACAAGTGAGATCCATGTCCTCTTAACACCTATGTGGAACCCTGAAATGTGTCACCTGTGGCATCCCCTGACCTGGAGATCTTTAACAGAGAGATTTCCGCATGAAATGGTTTAGATATTGTGTCTGAAGACACAAGGTGGCAGATTTGGATGACCTTATGATAACAGGAACGGTATCACAGTGGGAAGGAAGGGAAGAAATGCCTCACATCCCGGCTCCCCTCCTCCAGGAGGCCAACACAAGCTGCTCATAGAATCCTACAGTCTAAAATGGAAAGGAATCTTGGAGATCAGGATCAGGAGGAAATAAAGGGACTTGGAAGAAGGTGGAGGTGAGGCGAGGTCTTGGCCTGAAGAGAGCAGATCCGTGGGTCCATAGACCAAAGGCCAGGCTGAGCTGGGTTTTCTGCAGTGAGGAAATACAAGGGGCAAGGATAAACAGGAAACCGGATATTTAAGCAAGGGATGTCAGGGCTGATTCCTGAGGAAGAATGCAAGGAATTGACAGTATTGTCTGGTTCCATTCAATAAAATGCCCACGGCTCACAAAAACATCTGCCAGCCAAGTGGCTTCTAGAGACCTTCCATACATGTTGTTGTCTCCCCTACTAGGCTGTCAGCTCCTTGAGAACAAGGACTGTCTTTTATCTTTGTATATGCAGCAATGAGCACAGATCCTGGCGGTTGACTAGTTAACAAACATTTATTAAGCACCTACTATGTGCTAGGCACTGTGCTAAGTGCTGGGGATATGTAAAGAGACAAACCTTGCTCTCAAGGAGCTCACAGTCTAATGGGAGAGAAAATAAGCAAAAAAGTATACAAAGTAAGCTATGTACAGAATTAATAGGAAATAACTAACAGAAAAAGCACTAGAATTAAGAGGGGTTGGAAAGGGCTTCTTGTAGAAGGTGAGATTTTAGTTGAGACTAAAAGGAAGCCAGGGAAGACACTAGGTGGAGATGAAGAGGAAGAATAGGTAAAGGAGAAATGAGGGGACAGCCAGAGAAAAGACTTGGAGCAAAGAGATGAGTGTCTTGTTCGTGAAACAGGGGAGGTCGGTGCCATTGGATGGAACAAGACACATGGGGCAGTAAGGTTAAAAGGCTGGAAAGCAGGAGGGGGCTTTGAATACTAAGCAGAGGGTTTTGTATATGATCTTGGAGGCAATAAGGGACCCATGGGAGTTTACTGAGTAGGAGGGGGAACACAGTCAGGCTTGTGCTTGAGGAAAATCATCTTGATGGCTGAATGGGGGATGGATTTGGGATAGGGAGAGATGAAGCAGGCAGACCCACCAGCGGGTCTATGACTATGGTCCAGGAATGAAGTGATGAGGTTTCTGCACCAGAGTAGCAGCAGTGTCCGAAGAGAGAAGTGGGCATATTCAAGAGACAGTGGAAAGGTGAAATCAGCAGTCCTTGGTAACTTGGTAAGATTATATATGGGTAGCAAGAGATTGTGAGGAGTTGAGGATGACTCTTAGGTTGTGAGCCAGAGGGGCTGAAAAGATGGCGTTGTCCTGATAGTAACAGAGAAGTTAGGAGAGGGAGAGAGTTTAGGAAGAAAGATAATGTGTTCAGTTTTAGACACGTCGAGTTTAAGATGTCTACTGGACATCCAGTTCACAATACCTGAAAGGCTATTGGAGATGCCAGATTGGAAGTCAGCAGAGAGTCTGGGGCAGGATAGGTAGATTTGAGAATCATCAGCAGAAAAATGGTAATTAAATCCATGAAAACTGATGAGATCACCAAGTGAAGTAATATAGAGGGAGAAGAGTCAGAACTATAGTAGTATATAGTAGGCACTTAATAAATGTTGACTGACTGACTGACTAAAGCATATCTCTGAGCAACTGGCTACACTACAAGGCATACTTGCTGCTCTGTATGGAAGCAAAAATTGGACTACAACAGCAGTTAGAGTCAATAGCCACTGGCCCATCACATCCCCAGAAAGTCCTCCTTATTCTCTCCATTATTGCTGAGTGCCCTGAAGAGTGGGTAGAAATAATTAAGCCAATTATTGTTGTTGTTTGTTCTTCATTCTCAAAGAGGGCCATGACCTCAGGGAGGTGATGCCATGACATGCAAGTGAATTGGATTTAAGTGAGGGAGGGCTGCGCTAAGTCATCACCCTCACTTTGTCCTCCAGAGTCACCTGGATCTAGTGGAGAGATACAGATCGGGATCACTGGAGATGGCCCCGGATGCAGTGGTCTTTTTCAGCTAAGGTCTTTAACACGGCAATTACAGGAGATGAGGAGAGAAGGGGGTGTCCCAAACCTCTAGAAGAAGAGAAGAGAGATGGGACACAAACTGGAATCTAAGGAAATATACACCAAAGACTAGGCTGGGTCAAGATCTAGGTGGCTTAGGGTCCACCAAAGCCCAAGATGTTGAGAGGAACAAGACACAGATGAATAAACAGAAACAGATATTCCTTGTGGGAAAGCCAGTAGCAGATTAGAAGGCAGAACATGGAGAGCATTGGTGAACAGATTATCTGACCAAGCTTGTATCTAAAGTTTCAACATTTAAAAACAAATTTTATTACATAATCACAGAATTTGGGGAGTTAGAAAGGACTTCAGTGACCATCGAGTCCATCCCATAACACAAAAGGAATCTCTACTATAACATACCTGAGAAGTGACTGATCCAGGACTAGCAAAATGGGTCCACCAAACAGCCAGCCATTTAGGGGTCCAGGCCACACGCCGGTAGGCACAAGATCGAGGTATTAGTATCTCTTATTCATTGTTAAAGCAAGTAACAGAGGAATGTCACATACGTCAATTGGAAAGGGAACGGACTGTTCCTCGGGTAGTAACTGGGGAAATAGCAAGGGGAAAAGTTCCAGCCCAGATTTGGCAGATAGATTATATTAGACCACCACCCCAAGATAACTGATGCAGATTTATATGTATTTATGTTGACACATATTCAGGTGTACTACTGGCTTGTCCTCATAAGAATACAACCCCAAAAAACACCTGTAAAACTCTAGATATTATAAGTCTGTATTATGGAACCCCAATGCAGATTCAAAGTGACAATGGGTCACATTTCAAAGGTAATGAGATGAAGAGATATTATGTATTAAATAATATAGAGTGGATATAGCATATTCCATATTATCCACAAGGATCAGGATTGATAGAAAGAATGAATGGATTGTTGAAAGAACAGTTAAGAAAGTTAAGTTCTAATAATTCGTATCAACATTGGGAGGATAATTTGTTCACGGCTTTACATAATAGACCATTAGGAGGAAATACACCTCTAGCCAGAATGATGACCCCCAAATCTGCAAATCAGAAAACAGCAAACACTTAAGATCCAAAATATTGAGTATTGAAGTGTGAGAGAAGATGTCCCACCATCATATCCAGGAATACCTGGTTTGGCAGGATATGATTTACATTGTTAAGAGAACTTTTGGTTGGATTGAAAAGAGATAAGAAAAATCTACTGGGATATGCATGAGAATCCCTAAGGATCATTTTGGATGGGTACTATCTAAACCAGGATTAGCAGCTCAGGGAATACATGTATTGGCTGGAGTGACAGATTCTAGTTATCAAGGAGAAATTACTGTGACACTCCAGAATTTAGGTGGAGAACCTATACGGTTGTGTAAGAATGATAGAATAGTTCAATTGATTATTATTCCTCGTAAAACAATACTCCTTGTGAAAACTGACCCTCCTTCCAAAATAACTATCAGAGGAAAGGAAGGATTTAGTTCTACTGATAGAATAAAATTGGGAGCTAAAGTATGGGCAAAGCAGAAGCTGGACAATATTCCAAAGCCCGCAAAAATTACAGCACATGGGAATGACAATACTGTAACAGTAGTCTACCCAGGAGAAAATGATTATGAAATTGTACCTGTGACATAAGTTCCTTTTCTCTGTCAGGAAGCTCCTCCCACCACATGTGACTTAGGTTTCCTGTGATGTAAGCAGGTCACATGGCTTATTAACGGGTAGGAAAGATTTTCAAATCTAAATTGCTACTACATTCGGCCCCAATATCTTTCATATCCATTACATAGGGCAATGGGAATTCTGGGAGAACTGGTGTCAACAGAACTTTACACAACAATATAACAGGGATAACACAAGATAAGCATATAAAACAATGTCATCATTCCTTCTTAGAGTGAATGGGGCTTGAAATCTTGGGGTAAGGGGCAAAGAACTCGTCCTCCAAAGTGTCTTCCTGCTGAAATTGGATGTAGAGCTGTCTCTGCCCCAAAAGATAAAGAGTCCTATTTGAGAGGTCAGTTTTTTAGCAAGCTGGCATCTGGAACTCAGTTGACGCCAGGTCCAGGGATGACACATCACAGTTGTGGACAGGTCCAGAGATGACATATCACAGTCACAGACAAGTCCAGAGGTGACATCTGAACACATCAGAGGGTGATGTGTTGTGATGTGATGATACAGTCTATATTATGGTCATCTAACCTCTCTTTGCCTCAGTTTCCCCTACTGCAAAATGGAGATAATAAGAGTATCTACCTTGCAGGGTTGTTATGAGCCTCAAATAAGATATTTGTAAATAGCATCTATCACAGTGCCTGGCACACAATAGGTACCATATAAATGTTTCCCTTCTTTTCTCTTTTTATATCATTGTCATTTCCAGAGAAATCTTCTCATCCCCCCTCTGCAAACCTCTCTTGTAATACACATACAAAGACAAAAACAGTTAAGCAAAACACCACATTTGACAACATATGCAATATTCCACCCCTCCAAAGATGACTCTTATCCTGACTGCTGGTGATATAAGGAAGTTGAAAGCTTCTCTAAGAACTGAAGGACTCTGACTGCATATTAAAGCATTTTTTTCATTTTATTTTCCTTGCTTTTTCCCCCTTTTTTTCATCATGGCTAATATGGACATATGTTTTGCATGACTTCATATGTGTAATGAGTATCATATTGCTTGCCTTCTCAATGAGAGGGGGAGGGACTGGGAGGAGGAAGAGAACTTGGAACTAAAGTTTTTTTTTTTTTAAAAAAAAAGAATGTTAAAAAAAAAAGAAAGAAGGAAAAGAAAACTTCTCTGGGGCAAACATTATCTTTTTCATCTCTTCTCTGAGACCAAGCTTATCATTATAGCAACACAGATTTTAGGGTTTATTTTTTATTGAACATTATTGTTCTGTTGTAGTTACCACAATATATAGCTTTCCTTTCTGCTAACTTCACTTCACATCAGTTCAATCAAGTCTCTTAGCTTTTAAAGCCCTACATAATGTGGTCCTGATCTATCTTTTCAGTGTCATTGGCCATTGCTCTCTCTATTTCACTCTTACGATCCAGCCAAAGTGACCTTCTCTCTATTCCTCACACACAAAACTCTCTTTCCCTCCATCTGCCTCACCTCCACCTCATAGTGTCTCTCCATTTAAGATGCCCCTCAATCACCATCTTCTGCGTGAAGCCTTTCCCTTCTCCCATTTGCTAATGACCTCCCTCTCAAACTCTCTTCCATTTACCTTTGCATATATAATAGCCAGCATTGATACTGAGCACTCAGGTACCCAAAGCACTTTATATACGTTATCTTGATCCTCACAACAAAAAAAGTAACGTACTTCTACTGACAGAGTCCCTGGAGCAAATATCATCTTGTCCTATGGGCCTAAGCTAAATTTATTTCTGTCTTTTCTGCTTGATTTAAATATCATCTCCAGGCTTCAAAGGACAGTTTCTAGTAACCTCCCTTAGACTGGTGAGGCATTCAGGAGCCACTGATGAATCTGGTCCAGAAACTAAATGTGGGATCTGTGTCCAACCCAAATGTACATCTGACTGTTAGACAGGAAAGAAAGCACTATTATCTCATACATATTTTAGGCAGGTCTGGCAGCCTCCTAAAGGTGGCTATAAAATAGATGAATGATTCTACCAGACTGGTCTATGTAACAGGGGGAGAAAAAAGAAGAAAATAAAAAAATATTGATACCAAACCCTCTAAATGGCATTTACTGAACAGTCAGAACCATCTAAATTCCATGCTTAGTACTAGATTTTTTTCTTCTGACATAAAATTTAATCAGAGACTGGATGTTTGCTACACATCACAAGGCAACACTTTGTATACTACGGGCATTTAAGGGTTAAAAAACAGCACTTTTCAAAATGAACATTCGGTATTGCCATGCTTCTGCTTTTACTAATGACATTCACACCAATCCCATCTGCCAAGGTGTCAGTGAGCAACAAAATCCTTAATTTTCTATCACTTGGGTTTTTAAATCTGTTTTTTTAAGTTTCTTGTTACATTTTAGTTTTTAAATCTTTAGCTTCCATAAATGTTTATTAAATCCCAACACTCTCACTCTATAAGCACAATCAAATGAATCAAAAAAATATTTATTAAAGAGGCTATGATGGCCAGGACTGTGCTCAGCACTGAGATACAAAGCAAAAATCAAACAGCTCCTGCCCATGGGCATTCTCTTAGATTCTATTGGGGAAGCAACGTCAATACTTAAAAATGTATATGTATATATGTATGTATTGGCACGGTTTTACTGGTATTAAAGGTAGGCATCTATAATTCTTCACTGTACATTCATTAACTGACCTCTAAGTTAGTTACTTACTCTGTGCATGAGATAGTGTGTAAAATAAAAATAATCCACTTCTATCACCAGCAGAATGAGGATAGGCCTCACCAAGGGTATGGTATTGGAAGTCTAGTTTTCCCGCTCTAGATATGTCTCTCAGGATAAAGAAAGAAGCTATGGGTCCACAGCTTACTGATAGCCATCTGTTACCATGTTCAGCCACTAATGATTCCTGCTCTTCCCTCCCTCAGGGTAAAACAGTCCCTGCCCTGGTGCTACCACACATGCCAACCTTATAGACAGAGATGGAGAGATGTCCTATTGTGTAATGAATGACAAGAGGGTAAGAGTGCTTTGAAAGCAAGAGCGGCTCATTCCCACACGAATGGTAGAGCTGACAGGATTAATGAGCTAATTTCATTTGGGTGCTTTCAATTTATTTGAGCTGCTACATGAGTACAACAAACTTATTGCTTCAATCCTGAATGGACCTAATGATGGTTAAAGCCCTGGATCTTTTATTATACTCAAGTTGGTTTTTTTTTTTAATCTATTGAATAAGAGCATGATTCTCAGAGATGAGTAATACATGCCAGGACACAGTACAAAGCAGATGCTATATTCCAGATGCCTCATTGTCACAAGAAGGATACTTCCCTAACAAAATAACAAAGTAGAGTTTTAATGCATGCCAACCTGCTTTCCAGGCTCATTTATTTGGATGCAGAGTTAAAAATAATGAACAATTTTGAGGCAGCTAGGTAGTACAACAGCTAGGGGGTTGGGCCTGGAGTCAGGAAGACCTGAGTTCAAATCTTGCCCTAGACACTTACTAGCTGTGTGACCCTGGGCAAGTCACTTAACTGCAAATGTCTTTCCCAAAATCAATAAATAAATGCTTATTTTCTTTTTTTCCAACACAGAGAAAAATGGACGTGGAGACAGTCAAAGAATCCAATGATTCATAGACTAAGTGAGACCTGGAAGGCTCCTCAGAGGTCCTCTAAACCAGTGATGTCAAATACTCAAATAGGAACAGGGGTCACTAATCCATACAGAAGGATTCACATAATAGAGCCACATAACAACTTAGTTTTAAAATGTAATATCATCTGTTTTCTTTTATTTTTACCTCTTCTGTTAAATATTTCTTAATTACATTTTAATCTAGTTCAGGCAGCACTCAGAATGCTGTAGATCACATGAGGCCTACTGTTTGTTTCTGTTTTAGGTCAACTCTCCCATTTATACAGATGAGGAAACTGAAATCTAGAGAAATTAAGTTACTTGTCCAAGGTAACACTGTTGGGATTTGAATCCAAGTCTTCTGGATTCCAAATCTAGCATTCTTTCTACTGTGCCATGCTGCCTCCTAATTATCTCTCCCAAATGCTTCACACACATCAATTGTTTTCATAGTTAAGTATTTTCCTTGTGTTTCTCTGCTACCCCTTTCTGGCAGTTCATTCTAGCTTTTACAATGAGTTCAATATCAGAATTTTAAAAATGAGCTTTGCAGATATGATAATATATGCAACTAAATCATTTAAAAAAATTAACTAGGTGGTACAGTGGACAGAGTGCCCAGCCTGGAGTCAGGAAGACCCATCCTCCTGAGTTTTCAGACACTTACTAGCTGTGTGACCCTGGATATGTCAATCAACTCTGTTTGCCTTGGTTTCTTCATCTGTAAAAATGAGCAGGAGAAGGCAATGGCAAACCACTCCAGTGTCTCTGCCAAGAAAATTCCAAATGGGGTCAGGAAGAGTTAGAGACAACTGAAAAATGACTAGACAACAACTGCTGGGATAACAATAGAGCAAAAGTATTCAAAATCAGGTTTTAGTTTTTCTTTTGCATCTCTTACAACTCATACAGAAGCCTTACTTCTTTATCTTATATTTCTCATTTTTATCCATAAACCTAAATGTCAAATTAATTTGGTATTTAGTTCCCATGGTAGTAGTTATTAAAGGCTTTCAGTACCTGACATTTTTTTTTTAAAAACCATAAAGCCATCAAGTTCTGGTGAAAATCCTGTAAAATACAATTTTTCACAGAGCAAATTCCTGACCCTGTTACTTCCTAGCGGTACTCTACTCTTCTGTCTCACCAAAGAAATGCATGAGTTCTACTTTAAGGAGGTCAATTCCATGGTCATTTAAAAATAATAGCCATAAAATTCTCCACGTTTAATTTACAAGTGGTAAATGTTTGCTATGGACACTGCCTCGTACACTAAAGTTCTCTGAAATTCTTCTATGTGTTTGCCAATATAAGAAGTAGGAAAGGATGCCAGAAACCAAACCCCTAAAAAAGACAAAGCCTGAAGATCATCAAACCAATACAGATAGTGTAGCAGCCATTATAAACCTGCACCCAGATATACCGAAACTCCTAGTAACTGGAAGACTCAGGCAGTGAGATGGAGCCATGGGTTAACCTTTCAGTTTCTGTGTACTTGTACACCTTTCTAAACTGTAGTTCATTTCCTGCCATAAAAAGTAAGAACAGCTAACCTCATACCAATGACTGAGGGCTCTGGGGTGGGGTCTCAGTGTTACGTCTCTGAACATTACTTCTTTACAAGACTGTAAATGCAGGTAAGAGATGTTAGGCTAACTGCATACTAACTACAAGATGGATGAAAAGCTGCTTTGGAGGCTAAATCCTTGATAGGAAAAATAAAATATGCCCCATTTCCTCATAAAAGCAAAGTTATAAAGGGGAAAAGACCAAGAAAAACAATTGGGGTTAATTAAAGATCATGGTTAATTTGAGTTTTACTACTCACAGATTTTTGCCCCATGCTAAATTCCCATTTCCTACTACAGACCCACAAGCCCTAAGGCTCTCAATACCTTCCAAGGGAATATGTTTATCAGAGGAGCTACTTAGCCATGGTAAAAAAAAGGCAAGAATGGGCTCAAATATATCTGAGAAAAACCTAAAAATCTACAGGAGTGTAAAGATAAATGTTGATCATTTGACCTATAAAGCATTTTTGTTGTTGTTCAGTCCAGTCCAACTCTTCATGACCCCATGCACACCAGGCCCTTCTATCTTCCTCTCTCTCTCTCAAAGTCTGTCCAAGCTCATGTTTGCTGTTTCCATGACACTATATATCCATCTCCTCCTCTGCCCCTCCTCTCTTCCTTTTGGCTTCAATCTTTCCCAACATCAGGGTCTTTTCCAATAAATCCTGTCTTCTTATTACTTGGCCAAAGTATTTAAGCTTCAGCATTTGACTTTCCAATGAATAGTTTGAATTAATTTCTCCAAGTATTGACTGATTTGATCTCCTTCCTGTCCAAGGAACTCTCAAAAGTATTTTCCAGCACCACAATTTGAAAGCATCAATTCTGTGGCGTTCAGCTTTCCTTATAGTCCAGCTCTCAACAGCCATACACTGCTACAGGAAAAACCATAGCTTTGACTATACAGATCTTTGTCAACAAGGTGATATCTATGCTTTTTGGTATGCTGTCCAGATTTGCTAACAAGTGTCTTTTATGTCTACAATACCTGTCGGCGCTTGCCCTCTGTCTCTGTCTCTCTCTGTGTCTCTATGTCTGTGTCTGTCTCTCTGTCTCTGTGTCTGTCTCTCTCTCTCTCTTTCATTCCCCACTGCCTACTGAATAAAGTCCTGGCATTCAAAGCCACTCATCATTTGGCTGGCCAGGGTGGCTAGCCTACCTTGTGTAACTTCTTTTCCAATCAAACTCTTCTCCAATCAGACTTCTCTCTAGTCCTCAAACAAGTCTCATGCTCTCCTACCTCTAGGCCTTTGTCTTCCGAACCATTGAATTTTTCAACTCTTAAGTTCAAATGCCCGTCTTCATGAAGTCTTACATAATCCCTCTAGCTGGAAATGTTTCCCTTCTCTTAAGACCTAAAGCATTCTTTTACTGTTCTTACACAGGCAATTGTAATACAATGTAGAATATGTATGCCTCATATTCTCACTACTACACTTTAAATTCTTTGAGGGCAGAGTCCATACCTTATTCATCCTCGTATCTTTCACATCACTGGATACAGTGTCTTTATTCCATATCACTTAATATAGTGCCTTTAACATAGTAGACACTCAGCAGTTACTTGTTGAACAAAATATGAATGAACTCTTTAATAGTTTGAAGAAGGAGCAGCTAGGTGGGGCACAGTGAGCAGAGCACAGCCTTGGAGTCAGGAGGACCTGAATTCAAATCCAGCCTCAGACACTTGACACACTTAATAGCTGTGTGACCTTGGGCAAGTCACTTAACCCCAATTGCCCTGCTTTCCCCCTCCAAAAAAAAACAAAACAAAAAAAAATAGTTTGAAGACAAAAAATTAGATGATACTATTAAAAACATGGCACCTAATGAGGTCATGAAGAGTTGGACACAAATGAAAATGATGCAACAACAACATCAACAAATATTAAAAAACAGTTATATTGTGTTTTGAGGATCACAAGCTGATTTATAAAAATATATACAAATATATATCCATTTAAAATGGAGGACCAAAGAAATAAATGCATAATGAACAGAGAACACAAGATATAAATATAAGGAATACTGACTTTCAATGCATTTCTTGCTTCATGTCCAACTCCCTAACAAAACTACTTCTGTAAACACATTCCTAGTCAGTAGAGTCTAATGATTTTTTAAAGCTAGACCACTGGTGGCTCTCCTGAGCTAGAGAGTTCTGAACTGTGAGAGGGCCAAAGCTGATCCGACTACATTAAGTCCAACAACGATATGGCAACACCCCCCCCCGCCCCCCCCCAGCAATACAGGGCCACAAGTTTGCCTAAAGAGGGGTAACTTGACCCAAGTCAGAAGGGGATCAGGTGAAAGCTTCCCTGCCAAACAGTATTGGAATTGGGCTTACGGCCGCTGTACTCTCAGCTAGGACAAAATAGAGAGACTCAGTCTCAAAAACAAAGTGAAACCAAGAACACAGAGGAATGCCAGACTTGGTTCTGAATATCACATGACTTTAGATGTTTCCTTGGGCAAAATGTAACTTTTGGTAGAACAGTAATTCTAGCTGTACTTGGGCATTGAGACACTGGATGGTGACACATTTAAGGTATGTTAAAAGCTTGAAGCTTTATGATTTAGGTTTAAAAAAAATTGGAATAAAACTGCTGGTATTCCGAATCTCAGAAATCATTACCAAGTACATTTAAATACCAAATAAAGCCCTCTTTATTGCTGTTATGAAAATGCAAACTTCTTTATGTATCGTGAACTCTTTGGGTTCCACATGCAAGTTCATTTCCCTTGTAATAAAACCTAGTTTTCACATGAATTTTGTATAATTATGATTGCCTATTGCCATTATTCTGAATTTCTGAAATTGCCATCAAATAATACATTTATCTGACCTAATTTAAGACTTATCAAAACACAATTTTGAAAAAATAATTAGTATTTCCTTTACCAACTTTTATCTTAAAATCACATATTTTAAAAAGGCAAGATAGTCTTGGATTAATGTATGGTCACCGTGTGATGATGTAGCATAGAGATCACTGACAGATCAAGGCCAAAACTCAGTCCTGTCAATCATGGGTCATGGGCACCTTGACTGACAAAAGCTTCTTTCTTTTCCCCAGTCTCTCAGAGTTAGCCAACATTTCAGGAAAAAGATTCAGAGAAGCGCCATAGCAACAGCTTCAAGCCAAACCTGGCACCATATGACTCATCTTGAAATGTGAGAAAGAGTCATGGTAGTAGCAAGGGCTTCCAAACCAAATTCTCACTATGGCTTGAGAGCTGTCATTGTGTATCCTCCCCTGATATTGTATACAAGTCTCCAAATAAATAACCAAAAAGTTTTTTAACACCAAAAAAAAGTGACTCTGTTACAATACATTTAGAAGGTACTCAAAATAACTTAGAAGGGATAGAACCTGCAATCAGTTCGCTCATCAATAGAATTCTATTGCCTCACAAGTGAGACACAAAAGCTTTCTGACAATCTGATAAACTGAATCCAAATGAAACCAGTTGTTTTTTCAGTAAGTAGAATAATGAATGCTTGAAGTTGTTCCATTAGAATCCTCAAGGAAGACCAAAGCTATCACACTCCTTAATAGGAAAAAAAAAGT
The DNA here is from genome assembly GCA_028646595.1 of Phalanger gymnotis. NCBI lineage: Eukaryota > Metazoa > Chordata > Mammalia > Diprotodontia > Phalangeridae > Phalanger > Phalanger gymnotis. The sequence goes on from CM053622.1 coordinate 349,204,857, forward strand.
ACAGTCAATGAGAAGTTATCCTGGTACATCTTTAATCTAAAAAAATTCTTTTTTGTAAAAAATGTTTATAAAGGAAAGTATAGGAAAGACACCTGTAGTGGAAACAGCATGAAATTTGGAATCAAGAGAGCCAGGTTAAAATCTGTGCCCACCCTCTTATTACCTGTGCGACCTCTGGCAAGTCACTTGGCTTCTCTTATCCTCAGTCTCTTGATAGGAAAAATCAGTGGGCTGAATTTGATGATCACTAAGGTCTCTCCTAACTCTCTGTGTATGATCTTATGACCTCCACCAGCCCAACATCTCTAACATCTTTCTAGAGTTTGTGATTAAGACTGGCAGGCTCACAGAAGGAGCCTGGGAATAGTGTGTTCTCAAATTCTTTTTATCCCTTTGTAAAAAAAAATCTTCAGTACAAGTACAATAAGCAGATCTATCCTTTCTTCCATTGTGACAGCCTGTAAGCTCACCAACTGACTTGCTTGGGGAAGAGCCGCTTGTAGAGCTCAGCTGTATCTAAGAGCAAGGCACAGAGGAAAAAGTAGGCATCCAAGGCCAGGAAGGGAATAGGTGGCTATATTTGTAGCTCCTCTGTGGTGAAGCCAAACACACTGCATCTGAATTGAATAACAGTGTGATCTGCTGCCTCTGCATGCACTGTCTGCTTATCAGGGCAGAACTAATGAAATTTCAGCACAATAATGCATTCAGTGTTATCGTATCTTGGGGAGTACTTCTAATAGCTTTAACTTGTTAGAGGGAAAGCACAAAAATGGTTTCCAAGTGTTCCATGTTTACAGCAAATAGGGCAGAAAAAACACTCAAGTGGTGCCTAAAATCCTTTTCAATTAATTTCTCAACTAAATATGAAGTACATCAGGGATTAGTGAACACCCTTAACAAAATACATATTCTGACCACTACACAAGCCTTTCCATTGGTTTTCAAGAAGGATCCGGAGCTCTGTGACCGAATGGCAACAAGAATAATGAAGTAGGGAACTGTAGGATTTCCTTTAAAGAAATATTAATCAAGCAGCTATAATTCCTGAATAATACCACAGATAAGTGACAGTGAAAGGTGGGTCCGATCCAACATACCAAGCCCCCAGACATCTCCTAGGCAGATGTGGGCCATACACAAAGGCCTGTGGATTAGAGAAAGCTGTGGGTAAACTTACAAGGTATGCCTGTGTCCTTGGGAGATCGATTACCTGAGTTTGTGATATGTTAAACTAGAGGCTCTTAACCCAGACTCCAAGGGATCTGTGGATAGATTTCAGGGGGTCTGCGAACTTTGGCAGGGAAAAAATGCATCTTTATTTTCACTAATCTCTAATCAAAATGTTGCATCAACTATGAGTTGTTTTTTAAAACATTAATCTGAGGAAAAGTTTGTTCATAAGCTTCACCAGGCTGCCAAAGGGTCTGCGATACAAGAAAGGGCAAGAACCTCTGCACTAATATCACAAACATTCAACTGCTACTGACCTTGCAATGTTCATATATTCATTTTGACCAATGGAGGAAGAGCATCCAGGTGCTCCTCATCTCCTACTACCAGCTTGATTGGCCAGGGCTCACCACTGGGAATCCACTCAGTTGACTGACCAACATTGTCCAAGATATTCTACAAGCCTGGCATAAGCTCTGTCAGCCAATAAGGAAGGCACAAATCTTCCAAAGCAACAATTATGCCCTTCATCCCTCAGAGCCAACACGGATCACGTTTGGACCAAGATCACGAAGACGGTAGGGCAGGTCATCACTGAAAAGTACTATATGTGCCTTGGCAACGACTTCCATACCAACAAGCTTGTGTGCACCACGAGCATGCCATTATTCCCAGCAAGAAGCAACGAGATCTCAGGATCTGATGAAGCAAATCCAGAGAGGCCCTGTGAGAGGTATCACCATCAAATTGCAGAACAAAGAAAAAGAAAGGAGGGATAGCTACATCCCTGAGGTCTCTGCTTTGGATCAGGACATCATTGAAGTACCAAATACCAAAGTAGTTGAAGTACCTGATACCATTTGGATCAGGACATCATTGAAGTACCAAATACCAAAGTAGTCGAAGTACCTGATACCAAAGAAACAGTGAAACTCCTGGGCTTTGAGAGTTTGCCCAATCTGCAACTTACCCAGCCCATGATTGGGATAAACTTCAAAACACCAAGAAGAGCTGTTTAATGTTTATTTATTTTTGCCTTTTTTCCAATAAACTTGGAAATATCCCCTCCCCCAGTAAATGAAAGAAAGGAAGGATGGATGGATGGACGTAAGGAAGGAAGGAAAGAAGGAAACAAACAAACAAATGGAGAACTGCAAGGGCCTTCAAGAGCACTATAAAATTCAGTACCATAGTGGCCCACTAGAGCCATTCAGCCGGCAGTCGTTCACCTAAATGGCACTGCAATTCAAATGATTAAAAAGTAACTACATTTCCAGAGACAGGGAAACTGGGGTCCAGGACATTTATGTTGAAATTTTTAGCTGAGGATTAGGTAAGAAACAAAGACCATCAGCCTAGATACAAAAGTATCCACTTTGCAATGTCGCAAGAGTAATATCCTTCTAATGCTACATCAGCACATAAGGAGTAAATACATGAGCAATATTCTTTCAATGTCATGTGATAGCAACATATAAGCACAACGTATTATATATTTAGATGTATATATCTACAAATACGATTCCTATGCCACTTCCTAAGGTAAGTGTTTTAATAAATACATTTGGGATTCAAAGGTGAGTCTGTGCTTATTACTTTTGAAATTACAAACCCAAATAAGGGTTGATGGACCGAGATATCCTGAGGACACAATAATGCCATTACTCTTCCTTATTACACTACTGAAAGATTTCCTTTTTTTGTTTCTGCTATTCCATTTCCTTATCTGTGATGGATGACGTCTGCTTATTAAGGTGCCTATACCTTAGGTGCCTGTTTATGCCCCACCTACCTACTCTGTGAAGCCTAATTACAGAATCTAATTACTCCAGTCCAAACTGGTTTTCTTATGTTCTGTTTTTTTTATTTATTGTCTCTATTATTCAATCATTCATCCATTAAGTACTAAGTTTCTATTGTGTACTTCCCACCCTGCTAAGTGCAGAGGGCTGAGGCAGCTAAGTGGTGTGGAGGATAAAGCATCGGCACTGGAACCGGAAGGATGTGAGTTCAAATCCAGCCTCAGACCTTACTAGCTATGTGACCCTGGGCAAGTGTTACTTGACCCTGATTGCCTCCAAAAACTAGATAGATAGATAGATAGATAGATAGATAGATAGATAGATAGATAGATAGATGGATAGATAGATGGATGGATGGATTGATGCATGGATAGAGGGCTGCAATGAGAATTTGCATTCCACAAAGAAACCCTTATGCTCCAGGAGCTTACAACTTAATTAGAGTGCTTTATTACATACTACAGCATGGTATAGTCGATAGAAAGCTGTCTTGGAAATCAGGAAAACTGCTTCAGGAAGTCCTGCTTCAGACAAATACTAGCTCTGACCAAGTCACTTAACTATCTATCTATCTAGTGTTCAGACAAATCTCTGAGTTTAAGCTGCAGAAAGGTGCTGACTTACACTGGTAGAGGGAATATCCTCTTTAGGGAGTTCCCCATGCCAACGAAATCACAAAGTCCCTATCCCTATATCACTCTCTAACAATATTTTAAGACATAAACACATGGATCAGAGAATGACAGAGTAGATTAAATTGTGTAGATCTTTGTTTTTGCTTTTTAACCAAGAAGAAAGCTTTTCATGAGCAGGGGCCTTGTCTCAATGTTTTTTACATACTTACTCATTTATTCAACAAATATTTATTGAATTTTGGTCAAGTGTAAGGTCTTATACTGTACACAGAGAAGTGCAAGACATGATCTCTGGGCTCTAAGAGCTTTCAAATTGGAGATAAACTGCATGTCAACAAATAATTATAATATACGATCATACAGGTTACAATGCACACATATAGTTAATTTGTGTGACTGAGAAGCATTATGGTACAGCAAATGGAGGGGTGGTCTTGGAAGCACATGTTGTTGTTGTTGTTATCATTGAATCATTTCAGTTGTGTCCAACTCTCCATGACCCCATTTGGAGTTTTCTTGGCAGAGATACTGGAGTAGTTTGTCATTTCCTTCTCCAGCTTGTTGTACAGATGAGAAAACTGAGGTAAATGAGGTTAAATGACTTGCCCAGGGTCACATAGCTAGTAAGTATCTGAGGCTGGATATGAACTAAGGAAGACAAGTCTTCTTAAGTTCAGGCCCTGCACTCTACCCTTCGCACCACCTAGCTGCCCTGGAAGCGCATATAAAATGTAACAAATATAAGATGTATGACTAAGGGTAAGTCACTTAACCTCTTCGTGAGCAGCTGGGAGGCACAGTGGATAGAGCACTAGGCCTGAAGTCAGGAAGACCTCAATGCAGCCTCAGAGACATATTAGCTGTGTGACCCTGGGCAAGTCATTTAGCCCTGTTTGCCTCAGTTTCCTCATCTGTAAAATGAGCTGGAAAAAGAAATGCAAACCACTCCAGCATCTTTGCCAAGAAAACTCCAATTAGGGTTATAAGGACTGAGACATGCCTGAAACAACTGAACAACATAAGCACTATAGGCAACTCCAAGATTCTTAATTACAGACTTGTTGCTGATTTGTATTAAGGAAGGAGTTTTAATCTTGGGAGTCCCCACACTGATGAAATCACAGGTCTGGTCTAAAACAAACAACAAAAACCAGTGCTATGTATAGATATAGCTTATACAGTTAGATCTAGACATGTTAATGGCAGTGAAAAGTTCAGTGTTGGCTAGGGTATAAGCATCACTGTACAGGTACAATTTTACGTGGGCCTTGAAGGACAGAGAAGATTTTGACCAAGGAAGATGAGGGAAAACCTGTTTATTGGTTGGTTCCTATTCTTTTAAAAACTCCACACAGGAAAAGGGAAAACAGACTCATTGTTAAAAAAAAAAAAAAGGCGTGACAGGTCAGAAGTATTTCTGACTATGAATAAGACCATAAAAAGGAATCTTAAAAGTAATATTTGTATCTGTTCATCTGAGCCTCCAAATGATAGTAGCCAGCTGGCTGAGAAAGAAACGGCATGGGGTAGCTGGCAAGACAACTGTCTATCGAGATATTTATAGACACTTGAGCTATGAGAGTCTCACCTAAAAGATCGGAAACCATCCTCGAGCTTTATTCAATATTGGTTTAAACATAAGAATAAAATATTCTAATTACTGTAAATTAAATACTCTTCTCCTACTGGACTCCTTTGGGGAAAGGCACTATTTTAAATGCAAGAGTACTATTTTTACAGATTTCAGATTTAATGAGAGTTGAGTGAATGTCAAGCATGGAAAGATTCTTGGCTATCCTTAACATCACACTGCCAGACACATAACAGTCCTGAATTCCTAATCTCATTATAAATAATAGGCTTATCTGGGCCGGCTGACCTCTCTTAAGTTTTCAGATAGGGGCCATAGGCTATTCATAATTAAAACTACTGCTTGCCTCTTTAAAATTGAGATTTCTGGGCTATATAAAAAGGGCAAAATTTCCTGTGTTGGGTATTATCTGATCCCAGGGATTGCATAGCTTTTTTTAAGATAAAAATTCTACAGCCCAAACTAAGAAACTAGGCTAGAGGTCTTTGGACCTGAACACAGGAAATGGAGCCTGGAGCCTTTAAAGCACAGCTTCAAGGAAAGCATTAGCTATCCCAGACTGCTGATGTTTTTTTCTTCACTACTCTGCCCCTGCAGCCCACGAGCTCACTTTTGTTAGACAATGTCAATGAGTGTAGGCGACTTGAAAAGTTTCTGATTCACAGTCCAACTTTCCCTTCCACAGTTTTATGTCCAAAAGTTTATAGTTTTAAACTGCTTGCAATTAAATGCCTCATTACCTGTTGCAATAATAAACTGCATTATTTGGATCCAGTTCTATGGCCTGTGTATAGCAGTCCACTGCAGCGCCATAGTTTTCCTCCTTCATGTGATTATTACCTAAAAAAGAGAGTTAACAATGTCACAAAATCGATTCAAAATGCTGAAAGGAAGAAATTCAATGTCCGAAAGACTCATAGAAACATCCCACCCAAAGTGACTCAAAGGCACTGTTCAATCTTTCTTCAGTGACGAACAACAACAAGGATTTATACGGTCCTTTAATGTTTATCTCCTTTGAGCCTCACAACAACCCTGGAAGGTTGTTACTGTTATTATCACCCACATTTTACAGATGAGGAAACTGACTAGGAAATATCTGAGACATGAATTGAACTCAGATCTTCCCCCTCACGTTTATATAGCATTTAAATTGCAGGGATTCTTAAGCTTTTTTGTTGTTACAAGTCTGTAACTAAGAGTCTTGGAGTTGCCTGTAGTGCTTATGTTGTTCGCTCATTTCAGGTGTGTTTGAGTCTTTATGACCCCCACTAGAGTTTTCTTGGCAAAGGCACTCAAGTGGTTTGCATTTCTTTCTGGTGAACCCGTGAAACTTTTCTCAGAATAATGTTTTTAAATAATTGAAAGAAATGATAAATTTCAATTAGAAGATAGTGAAAATAAAGGTGACTTTTTTCCAGTTAAAGTTCATGGATGCCCAGGAAATCCCAGTTTATAAACCTCAGTATTATAAAATGCTTTAGTCATATTGACCCCATAAGATATGTCTACTTTTCCTCATTTTATAACTAAAGAGGCAGAGGTTCTTGAGAGATCAGATGATCTGTCCAATGGTCACAAAAGCCATTATCTGAACCCAGCTATCCCTCCTTCAAGTTCAATACTCTTTTTGCCATACTATATACCTTATAGTCACATATATAAAATGTCACATATATAAAAAGTACTTTAAGTTTTGCTTTCCAAAAGAACATTAATCTTTAGCAACATTGCTATCTCCAAAGCATCTTCATATACATTATTACATTTGATTTTTTTCATTTTATAAATTTTATTTAATATATTTAGTTTTCAGCATTGATTTTCACAGGAGTTTGAATTAAAAATGTTCTCCCCATTTCTACCCTCCCCTCCCCACTCCAAGATGGCATATATTCTGGTTGCCCTGTTCCCCAGTCTGCCCTCCCATCTGTCACCCCACTACCCTCCCATCCCCTTTTCCCTTCCTTTCTTTCTTGTAGGGCAAGATAAATTTCTATGCCCCATTCCGTGAGTATCTTATTTCCTTGTTGCCTGCAAAAACTTTTTTGTTCTTGTTTTTGAACATCTATTTTTTAAAACTTTGAGTTCCAAATTCTCTCCTCTCTTCCCTTCCCACCCACCCTCCCTAAGAAGTCAAGCAATTCAACATGGGCCACATGCATATCATTATGTATAACCCTTCCACAATACTCATGTTGTGAAAGACTAATTAT
>CM053622.1:349212773-349279414 GCA_028646595.1 Phalanger gymnotis
GTCTTTGCACCTTGTGTTGCTGAGAAGAGCAAAGTCTATCAGGGTTAGTCATCACAGAATCCATATATCTGTGGTTGTGTATAATGTTCTCCTGGCTCTGTTCTGCTCACTCAGCATTATATCATGTAGGTTTTTCCAGGTTGTTATGAAGTCCATATCATCCCCTTTTCTCATAGCACAATAGTATTCCATTACCTTCATATATCACAACTTGTTCAGCCATTCCCCAATTGATGGGCATCCCCTTGATTTCCAATTCTTTGCTACTACAAAAAGAGCTGCTATAAATATTTTTGTACATATGGGTCCTTTTCCCACTTGTGTGATCTCTTTGGGATACAACCCTAGAAGAGGTATTGCTGGGTCAAAGGTTATGAACATTTTTATAGCCCTTTGGGCATAGTTCCAAACTGCTCTCCAGAATGACTGAATCAGTTCACAACTCCACCAACAATGTAACAATGTTGCAAATTTCCTACATCCTCTCCAGCATTTATCATTTTTCTGTTTTGTCATTTTAGCCAATCTGACAGGAGAGATGTGGTACCTAAGAGTTGTTTTGATTTGCATTTCTCTAATCACTAGTGATTTTGAGCATTTTTTCATATGCCTATAGATACCTTTAATTTCTTCCTCTGAAAACTGCCTGTTCATATCCTTTGACCATTTCTCAATTGGGGAATGACTTGTATTCCTATAAATTTTCGTGCCTTCTCTTTCTATGTCATTATTGCCTATAAGTACTCCACAGGGATGTCCATCCAACTTCTTGAGTATTAGCCTCTAAAACCTCTTGACATTGCAATTGACACTAGTGGAGCACCAAAGCCATCTATCAGTTATCACTCACACATGACTGGCCTTCCTTCCTTTTCCACTAACACATTTTTCTGATTATATCTTTTATGATGCTTCTCTTGCCCAACTATTTATTGATAATATGCATCCTCCTCACACTCAGCATGTGCCTTATCTTTTAAGTGACATGAAATTTCAATCCTTCTTTGTATTCCATGACTTGTAACCATTTAAATCCACTAGAAGAATACTGATTTTTAAAAAAGGATGTCTTTTTTTTTTCAGGAAGTAGCTTGAGGTGATTAAGAGCACCATGCAATTTCCCAAAGACAATCCCATCTCTTTCTCCTTTCAGTTTAATTCTTGGGCTAGTTTATTGTCTTTAAGCAATCTCTGTCCAAGATCTATGTACCAACAGACCAAATTGATGGGCTGACTATCCATCTGTATATGACAGCATTAACAATAGCCTTCATCCACTTGGGTTTTCCCTATCAATCTTTAAAAAATACCATCTCCTTGCCTTTCCATTCTATTCAGCTATTGTCCAGTCTCTCTGGTTTTCTTTCATAGTTAAGCTTGCTGAATAAGTCATGTACTGCAACTGTCATCTGAAGGTCATCTTTTAAAAAACTGATTCTTTTTTCTTATGAACTTAGCAACATAAAAATGTCAATACTCAAAGAACAAAAAAGATTTTATGTGAACTTTTCAACTTTTGTTACATGTAGTATTTTAAGCATAATTCACTTTAACGAGGCAGTAACAAATTGCCCTGTTTGTGTCCCTCCCCCTACAAACTTCCTTCTATTTTCTTCTGTTTATTTTTTAAAGCTTCATTAACATTCTTTCATTTTTTTACATCACTCTCACTAACCATTAAAATTCTCCCTTGGAATAAGTAAGTGTATTCAAATAAAATGAATCAACAGGTTAACCATGTCTGAAGATGCATGTCTCATTCTGCATCTCTAATCCATCACCTCTCTGTTAAGAGGTATAAGACATGTTTTATTGTCAGCCTTCTAAAGTCATGATTTACAGTGATGATTGGTTACTGTGAAGATCAGGGTATTTTCTTTCACTACTCATTTTCTTCTGGACTCTTTGTTGTTAGTTTTTGTCTCTTTTCACTCTATACTCTTTCCCCTGGCAATTTCATCCACTCCCGTGGTTTTGACTACTATCTCCATGCAAAGGATTCCCAAACCTCAACCTCCAGTTGCTGACTTTGAGCTTTGAGCTCAGGAACATATTTCAAACTGCCTTCAAGAATTCTCTCCTTGGATATCCCACCAGCCTATCCCTATTCACCAGTGACCTTATGATCTTTCCCCTAAGTCTTTCTAACCTCACGACCATTCACAGGATCTCTCACATTTATAACTTTAAGATCATCTTTAACTCTTCCTATAAGTTACCAGCACTGACTAATCCACATCCTGGTTGGATCTCCTATATCTGTCCACCGACTTTTCTAATTTAGTCTTCTATGGTACCTCTCATTACTTTTCATGCTTTGGTCATCCTTTTTAAGCTGGGCTACTTACACCCACCACATCTCTCCAATTTCTTCTGGATCATCTGCAGTTTTGATTCTTCAGGGACTTCAATTTTCAAAATCACACATTACCCCGCCCCCCAAAAAAGTCCTTAAAAGACAGGTTTTTGTGGAAAGGACCAATTTGGGATCATAAACATTAAATAAATATCTATTATTTATTGTTATATTTGTATTAGGCAAAGGAAATAATTATTCTATGATAACTTCTCTTATTCATCATGATCAGGAAATCAAAACTCCTTACTCAATTATTTTGGCTAATAATAACAATTTACCTCACACACTACATATATATGTGCAAAACCTATTTTTAAAGAATAAGAATACAGTAAAACATTTAAAATCAAAACTATATTGAACATAAAGTCAGATTCATTTGATGAAGAGGTCATCTCAAATCATATTCGTAGAGCTAGAAGAGACCTATGAAGTCACCTATTCCAATACCCTTACTGTAAAGATCTCACAGGACCTCTATGTCACTATGAAGTCATTTATCATCATACAGAAAATTCCTAATAAACTATCATAGATTTCACTATATGGCGCAAATAATCAAATTCCAAGTTATCTGTTGTATAAGTTTGTATTTTCCTATAATTAATTTTCTTAAAAGAAGACATACCAACCATCTCTCACTGTATATACTTTTTTATTTGTTGTTGATCTGTCATTTTCAGTTGTGTCCAGCTCTTTGTGATCCCATTTGGAGTTTTCTTGGCGAAGATATTGGAGCAGTTTGCCATACAGATGAGGAAACTGAGGCAAATAGGGTTAAATGATTTGCCCAGGGTCACCCAGCTAGTAAGTGTTTGAAGCCAGATTTGAACTCAAGAAGATGAGTCTTCCTAACTCTCTAGGCCCAGCACTCTAACTACTTCGAAATAACCAAAGATGAGACTAGACATATACAATGTAGGTAGCTGGCAGTGGTTCAAAATTTGAGGGGACACAAAAGACCTTTTAAAATATTATTTCATCTAAATGCACATATTTTATGCCAGAAAATTCCATTCTCCACATCATAGATACTTGTTTTACTGTAAATCAAATTTCTTGTTAAAGTGAATGTTTAAAGCCTCTGATGGACAGTAAAACAAGGAGGACTCAATTTTCTTAACGCTGCTATGGACACAGAAATGCCTTGTCTCAATTCTGACTATATCCAGTATATTTCTGCTCTGACATTCTAGTATGAATTTTGATTGGCTAATAAGTCCGTCATGGTGGTGGGGGCCAGGAAAGCATCCCAAGACTCTTTTATCTCTTTTCTAATACTTCAGGGTCTCTTCCAACAGAGGTTCTGAGAAAAGCAATTTTGTCTAGAAATTACTCACCTTCATCCTTCAATTGATCTGCTTTCCCCACATCTTCAGATAAAGAATTTGAGATAGGCAAAATGTCATTCTGAAACATTTAAAAAAAATCAATGTGATTTCCACTTAAGCCAAGATTTATCCAACAGAACCTCTATCAAAACAATGCCAAATTAAAGATTCTGATGTGTCACCCACCAGCTATAGAAACCATTCCATGGTATCAATGCCTACCATTTTATTCATATTTTGTATGATTAGACCTAGGTCCAACCAAGAGATACTCAACACTATGCCCTGGTAAACATCACGAACATATACAAACCAGTACCTCAAGAGGCATATGAAAGAGCCTGTATTTCACCACCTGCTTACACGTAAGGTTTCATGTTTATTTTTATCTTGAGTTCAACTTTTCAAGTATATAAATCTATTTATAATTCTCTAGAAAATATGGTTTATAAATAATTATAATGCTTACAAATCCATCAAATGTGACTTAGTATTATTAAAATTACAGTATATATAATTTGAAAATGCTATAAATATTACCTATTTCACATTCAACTCACATAACCTCCTTGAGGGCAGGAACTGTCATTTGTTTTGTTTTTGTATTCCCAGTCCCCAGCACAGTGCCTTGCTCATAAGTAGGCATTTAATAATTGCTTGTTGGATTAGAAGTTAAGGATTATTAATGAAACACCTGAATCTTACTAATGGATTTTTATATAAATCATTAAGTTTTTGTTCTCATTTTAAGTCAAGCAAGTAAACTGAAGGAATTTTTAAAAACCATAACATATTTCTGCTTAAAGCCTAATAGGAGACTAACAGCTGCAATCAGTTAAAATTGCTTGTAGCTATACAAGATTAAAATAAGCTTGGTACAGCATTGCATCCCTGACCTGAATATTTCAGGATTTTTAGGGGTTTTGTTGTTTTAGTTTTAAATCTCTAGCAAACCCAGACAGAGCAGGGAATGAAAAGTTTTTTTTTAAACTTCCAAGTCAGATGTTAGCAATATTTTAATTTTAATAAGTTGACATTAGAAACTAAATTATAATTTACTCTTTCTAGATCCTAGAAGGTGGAATATTCCACTCTAGTGATGTAGTTCCAGCTTAGGAAACTCATCTAAAAACCACCTCTAATGAGCTGGAGGTAAATTAGGCCATTATATGACTTGGAAACTAACTTCACTTCATCTAACCAAAGGCCTAAACACTGCTTGAGTTTAAAAGAAGGGGAAGAGCAGAATCCAAAAAATCTTAAAAATAAGATGATCTACTTTACAACCAAGTGCACTTTCTTCTGTTATAAATAATTTTCTAAAGTCTTCAATTTCAGGCATATGTTTGGGAACTTTGTAATCATGCTCTGGTAACAAACATACTTAATGAAATGACAATTTTAAAATAAAAATACTAGAGCGTTATTTATGCATTTTAGCATTTTTATATATTTCATTAAATATTTCCCAATTACATTTTTGAAATTTTTGAATTCATTTTTTAAAATTTTGAGTTCCAAATTCTCTCCCTCCCCTTCACATCCTTTGAGAAGGCGAGCAGTACGATCTTGACTCTCATCTGAAGTCATATGAAACATTTTCATAGTAGCCATGTTAACATGCAAAAAAAAAGTAAAATAAAGAAAGTGGAAAAATATGCTTTAATTTACACTCAGAATTTATCGGTTCCATTTCTGGACAAGGATAACATTTTTTCATCATGGGTCCTTTGGAATTGTCCTGGATCACTGTCTTGATCAGAGTAGCTTAGTCTTTCACAGGTGATCATTATAATATCACTGTTACTATGTACAATGTTCCTCTGGTTCTTCTTACTTCTCTTTGCATCAGTTCATGTAAGACCTCTCAGGTTTTTCTGAAACCATTCCTCTTATTATTTCTTACTTCCCAACAGTATTTCATCATAATAAAATATTACAACTTGTTTAATCATTCTCCAATTGATGGGCATCCCTGCCATTTCCAATTCTTTGCCATCACAAAGAGCTGCTATAAATATTTTTTGTACAAATAAATCCGTTTCCCTTTTCTATGATCTCCTAAAGAATTATTTATGAAAACACAAATAACTCACTGTGCTTTCATTACAGAAATCCCATGAAGAAAGAGTTGAACAAAGTAGATAAATAGCTAGTAGACAGCCACATTTCTTACCAGACAGTTTTATGACATGCAATTACAGTGACATCCCTATTAAAAAATTCTCAGGGAACAAAGGCAACTTGGCTTAGGAAAAGTTATATTCTTCAGTGAGCTTCATCACATCAGTGGTGATAGCAACTAAGAAAAAGGAGAAAGTAAAGGCACTGTCTGTCTTCTGTCAAGTAGACCAGGGCTGAGGCCCAATACACAGAGATGATGAATTCTGTGGCTACTTCTAACTATGTAGCAATCCAAGGCTTTAAGAATTTGGCATTTTGATATGGCATGCCAAACTCCAAGTGGTCCCTTGGTTCAACTGTCATGTCTATGCACATCATTCCCAGATCTATGCCCAGCCTCAATCTTTCTCATGAGCTCTAATTGTCATTTGGTCGTATCCAACTCTTCATGACCCCATTTGGGGTTTTCTTGGCAAGGATAGTAGAGTGTTTTGCCTTTTCCTTTTCCTTCTCCAGCTCATTTTACAGATGCGGAAACTGAAGTAAATAGTGATTTGCCCAGGGTCACACAGCTAGTCAGTGTCTGAGGCCATATTTGAACTCAGATCTTCTGGACTACAGGCCTGGCACTCTATCCGCTGCGTCACCTAGCTGCCAGTCTGTTGTCATATCTTGTCACTTCTACCTTTACAACATCTCTCCTACACATCTGCCTCTCTAAACTCACAAAGCTACCCATACATCCTTGTACAGGCCCTTATCAACTCTTGCCTGGATTAATGCAATAGTCTTTTATTGATCTCCCTGCCTCCAGTCTGTTTACCACTCTCCAATTCATCTGCCATTCAGCTGTTGAAGTAATTTTCCTAAAGTTCAAATACTGCTCTTTCTTAGTTCTCATCCTATCTGCCTATTCTTTCTCAGTCTCCTTTGCTGAATCTTCATCCAGGTCACTCACACACACACACACACACTGTTGGTGTTCTACATGGCTCTGTCCTGGGTCCTCTTGTCTTCTCCCTCTATACTATTTCACTTGGTCATCAGATCAGCTCTCATGGGTTTAATTAGCATCTCTATGCTGATGATTCTCAAATCTACTTATCCAACCCTAACCTCTCTGCTGACCTCCAGTCTCCAATTTCCAGCTACCTATTGGACATCTCCAACTAGATGAATTGTAGACATCATAAGCTCAACATGTCCAAAACTGAACTTGTTATCTTTCTCCCTAAACCCTCTCCTATTTTAAACATTTCTATTACTGACAAGGCCATCTCCATCTTCTCAGTCCCTCGGGCTCAGAACCTAGGTGATATTCCCAACTCACCACTCTCTTTCACACACATCCCCATATTCAAACTGTTGCCAAGATCTGTCAACTTTACTTTCATAACATCTCTCAAAATATGCCTCTTTCTCTCTTCTGACACTGCCCCATTTTGGTATAGGCCCTCAATACTTCATGCCTCAACTGTTGCAATACTGCTGGTGGGTCTGCCTGCCACGAGTCTCTCCCCATTCCAGTCCATTCTCCACTCAGCTATCAAAATGACCTTACTGCAGAGTAAGTCTGACTTAGTAAACTCTGGACCAGGATTAAAGTCCCTCATAATCTTCTTGCCACCCCACCTTTCTGGTCCTCGTATACCTAACACCCACCATGAACTATGAGACTGAATGACACTGGCTTCTTCACTGTTTCTCATATAAGACACTCCATCTCTTGACTCTGGACATTTTCAGTGTCTGTCCCCCATGCCTGGAATACTCTCCCTCCTCATCACTGACTCCTGGCTTCCCTAGCTTCCTTTAGGTCCCAATTAAAATCTTCTATAAGGAGCCTTTCCTAATAAGCCCTCTTAATTCCAGTACCTTTCTTCTGTTGATTATTTCCAACTTATTCTGTATACATCTTGTTAGTACATAGTTATTTTCATGTTGTTTCCTCCACTAGAATAAGAGCTCCACAAGTTCAGGGATGAGCTTTTACCTTTCTTTGTATGCTCAGCACTTAGCATAGTGCCTGGCACAAAGTAGGCACTTAATAAATGTTTGCTGAGTGACTGACTCCATGCCCTACTCCAACCAGCTATACTAGCCTCACACATTCCATTCCATCTCCTGACTCTACACAGATGTCCCAGCAGTACCCCATGCTTGGAATGCCCTCCCTCCTCACCTCCACTTCCTGGTTCCCCTAGCTTCCTTCAAGGCTCAGCTCAAATGGCACCTTCTTCTGGAGGCCTTACTAAGTGCCCCCACACTCTCAGTCCCTTCCTGTGAGACTGCCTTTCATTTATACTGCATATATCTTGTATGTATATAATTATTTGTTTTTGTCAACACATTAGAATGTGAGAATATTGAAAGCAGAGACTGGGGTTTTTGCCTTTCTTTGCATGCACCACGCCGCCCCGCCCCCCCCCCCAGCTTTGCACAGTGGTTGGCACTTAGTAACCAGTTAATAAATGCTTACTAAGTGATTGAGCCTCCCCTGCCTTATGGCTGTAGAAGTGGGGTAAGGTGTTGTGTCAATTAACAGCTTCCAGGTCACTTTCTTCTTTTGACTTTGTTGGTGACATCATTAACCTTGAGATGTCCAGGTTGGGGATAGGCCAGCCTTCAGTCTCAGCTGCACCAAACCGAGTTCCAAACCGAGTATGGACTCAGGTAAATAAACTCACACCTGGGACTCTGATTGCCTTTTTCTACTTTGTATTGTTTCCTACAGTGAGTATGTGACTGAACATCCATTCCAAAATAGACGTGCCCAAGCTCAGAGACAACCTTGTGAGTCTGAGAAGTCCATAGCTCCATCAGTGATAATGTAGAGAAAATTTCTTGATTATCAGAGAAGATGACCATTGCAAAGAGGATCCAGGACATTGTCATGCCAGTGCCGAAGCGAGGTGCAATATAAAGTAACTCATTGCTATATCCACAAAACGTGTTCTGATGAGTTTTTAGCATAAGCCTCCCACAAAGATTGCAATGCTAGTTATAAGTTACTGAATCCTATTTTAAGTTTGACAAAAGTCAAATGCATAATTATGAATATTCTTTACTTAGTATTTCTTTTATGTGTAGGAAATACCTATCCCATACTTGATTCATATTGTATAATGGGTGCCTTTCTACTTTGGAGAGACCCAGACCTGGAGAGAGCCAATACCAAAGTTATAAGTAAACCATCCCCAGGGTACAGAAGTCCAGGCCTAATGAGTGAAAGGATGAGCTGAGATAGGGAACAGGCTTTTGTACTGAACAAGGCCAACAACAGAAGCTTCCATTGTTTTATAGGCTATTTCCAAAAAATTCTGGAAGTGAAAAAAGCTTTGGAATAGGACTCACATGAAAAATTCTTTGGACTATGAGTGAGGAAACCCGAGTTACAGTGTAAGCTATACACATTCACTCCAATGGCCTGTTAGTTCTCATCAACAGCAAGATGAGATGAAATCCACACAGGATTGGTGTGAACATCATTCCCTGTGGCTGTTTTATGTCCCCATTTTACTTATACTTTAATAGTTCAAATATCTGTGACTTCATTAAGCTGGAACCAACTTTAACTAAACTGTATTTTTTCATGTAGTTGTGCCCTATGTTTTAGAAACAGCCATCCGTTTTATAAATTAGGAATATAAATAATATTAAAGTGCTCTGGGCTCCTTAGAAGACTAGTATGGCTTCCCTCCCAATCAATAAGGAAGAGAAAGAGGAAAAGGAAAAGGGAGGGGGAGAAATGAGAGGCAAGAGGAAACAGGGGAGACAGCAAGGAAAGGGCGAGATGGAAGAGAAGAGAGTGAGAAGAAAGAAAAAAAGAAAGGAAGGAAAGAAGGAGAGGGAGAGGGAAAGGGAGAGGGAGGGGGAGGGGGAGAGAGAGAGAGGGAAAGAGAGAGAGGGAGAGAGGGAGGGAGAGGGAGAAAGAGAGAAAAAGAGAAAGAGAGAGAGAGAGAGAGAGAGAGAGAGAGAGAGAGAGAGAGAGAGAGAGAGAGAGAATTCCTCCCCAAATGTATGAAACCCAGTTAACTACTACTGTAAGGCACTAGATGGTACTCATGGGACCCATCTAACGCACTCAGGGAGTACTTTGTTACCCAAACATCTGATTCATCAATTATGCCATAGACACAGCCTCAATTCACACTTGAATCAGTCACAAAGGAAGAAAAGATCGTATCAAGCTTACCTTACAGAAGGAGTTCGTGAACATTTCTGTCAGTGGCTGTGATACGGCAAGGTGAGTATCTTCTGGGCTGATCTTGAAAACTGTCTCTAAGCACTGAATTGCAACTAGAAAAAAATTAAAGCAGTCAAGGGAAAACAGCAACGATAAGGAAGCCTAACTTTTTTTTTTCCTAGTAGGATCACAGTTTATGATAGTTCAGCATTTCTGAGCCAAGAGCATAAGGCAAAATAAATGCTTCAGCTGTATATAGACAACTCCGTTTAGAGACCATCTGTTTTAGGAAAGAAATATGCATTTATATTAATCAGTTAAAAAGATAATACCAGGCAATACTTAACCATTACATCACATTATGCTATTAACTAAATGTTTACCACTGGACTATTTAAACTAATTCGATTCCACAAACATTTGTTGCTGTTAATACCTCAAATTTAACTATGATTAATCGCTAATATTATAACTGCCTTAATAGAAGGTATAAAATAATCTTTATCTCAAATAAAAAAGCACAAGGTAAAAGAAATTCTGAAACTGGTAAGAAGCCAATAAAAATAAAAAGTAGTACTTACTTTGGAATCAAAGAACTTGGGTTCAAATCCTGACTCTGATACTTAGTACCTTTGTGACCTTGGATAAGTCACATCCTCCCTAAGCCTCAGTCTCCACAGTAGCAAAATGAATGGGTGCTTTTGATTTCTCTTCCTCTAGATCTATGATCCTATTACTTGTTTTTTTAAAAAATGTTAAAAATTTGTTTTAACATGTAATTGGGAATATATGTGTATATATATATACACACATATTATATATATATATACATATATATAAATTTTGATGAATTTGGACTTTGTTACAAAAACTAGATATAGCATGTATGGTGAGAAAAGCCCTGTATAGGAGTCATAAACTCTGTATGCTAAGGCTGGTTCTGCCATTAATTAGCTTTGTGACCATGAGTAAATTACTTTACTCTTCTGGTTCTCAGTTGCTTTATCTGTAAAATGAGGTCAAGTTAGCTGACTTCCTATGCTCCTTCCTGCTTTCAAGTTCTGCAATTCTATGACTGTCTAAAATTCTGTCCTATTTAAATAGTGTTTTTATATTTATGCTGTTATCTGTGTATTTATGAATGAAACTTCATTTCCAAATTACAAAAGTAATAGGGACAGAATAAAGCAGTAGAAACAAAATAGGACTTGGAGTCAAAAAACCTGGACTCCACTACCTGCTGTTGTTTGTCCTTCATTTTTGAAGAGGACCAATGACATCATGGGTGACATCTTGACGTTGTGTATGAATTAGATTAAAGTGAGGCAGAATTGAACAAAGACATCAGCCTCACTCTCTCTTCCTGAGTTTCCTGAGTCACAAAAATCCAGTGGCAAGGCAAAAGTCAAGACGACTGGCAATGGCCCAGGATGCAGTGGATGACCTTGGCTTCTTCAATGTCTGACCAAGCCCTAAGAGCTCCACAGCACCTGCTTCAGCCGCCTTCACGGCCATTGGAACAAATTGTTCTCCCGTTCTGGGAGTGGGGGGATGGGGTGTGAGTCTTCACGTGCTTGGGGAAGACACTCCCCCAATGCACCAGTGGGTTTGAGGCCTGTTGGCTACCTTCAACCTGGTTAGGCCATCTGTCAAGAGAGGTTTTACTGAGGTGTGGCCACTGCACATGCTACAGCTTCTTGAAGTCACAGATGGGTAACAGATGGATACCAAAGGTGGATGAACAGCTCTGAAAAGGGCTCACACCAGAGTTACTGGTCCTCCTGAACATCACATATACCCTTTACATGCCCCATACACATACTAGTTGCATGGCCTTGGGCAAATCACCTTTAATAGGAAGAATGACTATCTATCTATAGATATAGATATATATTAATATGTCAAGGTCTGCAAAGCACCTAACATACCTGTGTACTTTTCTACCTATACCTTTTTCTGGGTTGTTCTCTGTACCTGGGCTGTCTTCTGTCTCCCTCCCATCACCTGAATTCAATTATATGCTAGTCTAGCTATTAAAACTCAATTCAAATTCTGCTTCCTTCATGAAACTTTCTCAAACCATCCTCCTACCCAATTACAAATCTTACAGATTTGTCTCACAGAGCATTTTCTTGCATCCCTTGGCACGTACCTTATATTTGTACTTGTATATTTGTATTATACTTGTGTATTTGTATATACGTCCATATTTGTATTATATTTATTTGTTCAAATGCCATATTCCCACTAGGCTATAAGTTCTACATTAATTTGTGTACCTACCTTATTTTCTTACTATTCGGTAAGTTCCATGGAGACAGGGATCATTTCCTATCTACAATTTTCATCTCTTTCAGCTCCTAGTACTGTGTTCTGTCCAGGGTAGGAGTTAAATAAACCAAACCATCCTAATTCTCTATGCATTTCAGTTTCTTCAGGTGTCAAATGGGGATAATACTTGCTGTCTACCTCATAGGGTTATTAGAATGATCGAATGAGAATGTATGTACCGAACATGAGGCTTCATGCTTGAAATTTCAAATTTCCTCATTAAAGAGCCTGTGACCACCATAAGGCATCTATCCCTTCTCAGCCTAGGACAGAGGGAGGAACCAAGCATTTATATAGTACCTACTATGTGCCTGGCACTGTGCTAAGTGCTTTTACAAATATTATCTTGTTTGACTTTAAAACCCTACAAGTTCTCATCATTATACCCATTTTATAGTTGATGAAACTGAGGCAAATGCAGTTAAGGAAACTAAGGCAAATAGGAACTTGCCCAGGTTAACGCAACTTATTAGCGTTGGAGGCTAGATTTGAACTCAGGTCTTCCTGACTCCAGACCCAGCACTCTATCCACTGTGCTAACAGCTGCCTCAGGTTTCTACCAGCTGACAGCAGAGCAGAAACCTGTCTTTTTTTTCAGTTCCAAATTCTCTCCCCTTTTCCACCCCTCCCCCAACCTTGAGAAGGCAAGAAATTCCATACCCATTATGCACATAAAATCACGCACAACATTAGCCATATTGTCTTTCTTATACTGGCAGTATGGGATAAAGGAGAATGACACTATATTTTGAATCAGCAAAGACTTGTATTTAAATGCTGTCATTGATATTTATTAGAATTATTAGAACATGAGCAAATCACCTCTCAGACCTTCAGATGACCTCTCTGTGGTACATGATGCTGTTGACCACCTTCTCTTTCTGGACACTCTCTGCTCTCTAGGTTTTCCATGATCAATCTCAGTTCTCTTCTTACCTGTCTTACCGCTCTTCCTCTGTCTCTTTTGCCAGATCTTCATCTATGTCATGCCTATCAAACGAAGGTGACCCCCAGGGCTCTATCCTACACCTTCTTCTGTTGTCTCTACTACCTCACTTGGTGATCTCATCAGCTCCCATGGCTTCGATGACCATTTCTACACAGATGACTATATCCGACTCTAGCCTCTCTCTCTCCTAAGTTCTAATCCCACATCGTGAACAGCCAATCCAACATTTCTACATGGATTAACCATCATAACCATCTTGAACTCAACATGTCCAAAACAGAACTGATCATCTTTCCACTTAAGTCTAGCCCAACTTGAATAACTTTCCAGTATAACTCCCAAGAGCACCATCATCATTCTAGTCACCCAGATTCAGAACCTAGGTATCATCCTCACTTCCTCACTCACCCCATATATCCAATCAATTGCCAAATCTTATTTCTTATTTCTATCACCTTATATCTTATTTCTTGTTCATCTTATATATCTTATTTCTTATTCATCTTATATTCTTATTTCTATCACCACAACACCTCCTGTACTCATCCATCCCCTTCCTTTATCTGTACTCAGCCACTAGCTGGGGTTCTCATCTCTCACCTGGATCAGCATAACAGCCTCCCAATTGGTCTCCCTGCCTCATCTCTCCCTACTCCAATCCCTCTTCCACCCAGCTGCCAAAACGATGTCCTAAAGCACAGGTCTGACCACATCGCTCAATGAATTCCAGTGATCTCTCATTACCTCTAGGACCAAATATAAGCTCCCTATATATGTTTGGTTCCTTCAAAACATGGTTCCTCCTCTCATCTATCTTTACAGTTTTCTTGTACATTACTCTCCATCCATGTCATCAGCAGTCCAGCTATCCTGGTGAACTTGCTAGTTCTCACACAAGGCTTTCCATCCCCTATCTATGTGCCTTTGTCTAGACATCACGCTTGGAATTCTCTCCCTCCTCCCTTCCACATGCTAGAATGTGTGGCTTTCTTCAAGACTCACATTAATTGCCACCATGAGGCCTTCCTTGGTTCCTCCAATTGCTAGTGCTGATCCCCTTAAGGTTCCCCTGTATGTACTTTGTATGTATCTTGTATATACCTATGGACATGTTGTCTTCCCTATTAGGATGGAAGCTCCTTAAGGGCAGGGTCTAATTTTGCTTTTTCTTTCTATATCTAGAACTAAACACAGTGCATGGCATAGAGCTAGTGATTAATGAATGCTTGTTGACTGATTAGCTATAAAATGGAAATATTAATACCTGCAGTAACTACTTTGTGTGAGGATCAGATTAGATAATATAGAGCTGCTTTATAAATCTTCACGTGCTATATAAATGTTAGCTCTTATTTTTTTATAACTATGATTGAAAAATATACAACAACTATGGTTAGGACTTCTTTAAAGAAAACACAAAACTGTAAAAATCAACTAAATTTGAGACCCATTTATTTGGTACTTATGTGTATATCCAAATGAAACATAAGCAGCATGGCATACTAATGAGAGGTCTGACCTTGGAGCCAGAAGATCTGAGTTCAAGTCTTACTTCTGACATATGCTAGCTGTGTGGCCCTTTAACCTTTGGGTCACCCAAATAACCCCAGAGCTAAGACCAAAACTTACAGAAAAGTTGCTTTAGTGGAAGGAGTTTCCAAATAAATAGTTCTTTAGGCTGAGCAAATTGTTTTTCTTTTTTAAAAATTCATTATTTATTTATTTTAGCACTTTTTTTTCTTTCCAAATTCTCTCCCTTCCAAGGGAGAGAAGGAAAATGATATGATAGCAATTATACATATGAAATCAAGGAAAACATATTTCCATGTTAACCATATTGCAAAAAAAGGCAAAAAAGGTGAGAAAATTATACTTCAATTTGTTCTCAGAGTTCATCAGTTCCCTCTCTGGAGGAGGATAGCATTTTTTCATCATGTCATTTGGAATTGTCCTGGACCACTGTATTGATTAGAGTAGCCAAGTCTTTGACGGCTGAACATCATTACAACACTATTATATACACTGCTGTTACTGTGTACAATGATTATCCAGTTTTTCTCGCTTTACTTTGTATCAGTTCATATAGGACTTGCCGTGTTTTCTTGAAACCCCACCTCCATTGTTTCTTTCTTTTTTAAAAAATATTATTTATTCAAATACATTTTAAAACTATTTTGCATTCTTTTTTTTTTTAAATTTTGAGTTCCAAATTCTCTCTCTCTCTTTCTCTCTTTAATCTTCCCTATTATTAAGAAGGCAAGCAATTTGATATAGGTTATACCTATGTAGTCATGAAAAACACGTTTCTCTGTTAGTCATGTTGTAAAAGAAAACACAAACAACAAAAAAAAAGTAAAAATCAAGAAAAAAAGTTTAAAAAAAAGTATTTTTCGATCTGCATTTAGACTCCATCAGTTCTTTCTTTGGAGGTAGATAGCATTTTTCATCATAAGTTCTTTGGAACTGTGTTCGAACATTTTATTGCTGAGAATAGCTGAGTCATTCACAGTTGATCATTGTACAATATTGCTGTTACAGGGTACGAAGTTCTCTTGGTTCTGCTCATTTCACTTTGCATCAGTTCACATATGTCTTCCCAGGTTTTTCTGAAAGTAGCCTGCTTGTCATTTCTTATAGCACAATAGTATCTCATTATAATCATATACCATGACTTGTTCAGCCATTTCCCAATGGATGGGCATCTCTTCAACTTCAATTCTTTACCACCACAAAAAAGCTGATATAAATATTTTTGTACTTATAGGTCCTTTTCCTTTTTCTTTGATCTCTTTGGGATATAGACCTAGTAGTAACACTGAACAAATTACAGACAAGTACTAGAAAAAAATGAATGTTTTCCAACCATAACTGTATATTCTTCAATCACAGTAATAAAAAACAGTAAGAGCTAACATTTATATAGAACTTTAAGATTTATAAAGCACCTATATATTACCTTATTGATCCTCACACAAAGTAGTTACTGCAGGTATTAATATTTCCATTTTATAGCTAATCAATCAACAAATGCATTGGAATTCAATTGCAAAGCTGAAAATCATGGCCAGTCCCTGACTTCAGGAGCTTATTTCTAGTAAGAGTGAAGTTTTAGTACAAAAGAAAAAAGAGTCACATTTGAAGAAAGAGTTGGGAGGACTGGGGAAATTTCTTGGAGGAGATAACGCAATGTGAAGCTTAAAGGAAGAGAAAGATTTCAATATCAGGATACTGGGGGAGTCCACAGCAAGCACAGGGAATGGCACTTGCAAATGCACAAAATTCACAGAGTCTTAGAATTAGAAGAGATTTTAGAAGTCCTCTAGTCCAACTCATACCTAATAAGAATTCCCTCTATATCATACTAGACAAGAGGTCTTTTGCTTTGCTTCAAGTCCACAAACATTTATTAAAAGCCTTCTATACTCCACTGTGCTAAGTGCTAGGCAAATACTTAAAAACAATCCCTGCTCTCAAGGAGTCTAATGGGGAGACAATATGCAAACAACTTTGTACAAGCAGGATAAAGAGGGATAAATTGGTTGTTGTTGTTGTGTTATGTTTGTCCTTCATTCTTGAAGAGGACCATGACATCAGGGAAATGATGACATGACTTGCAGTTGACTTGGATTTGAGTGAGGCAGGGCTGTGCAAAGTCGCCAGCCTCACTTTCTCTTCCAGAGCCATCTGGGGCCCAATAAATTGGGATAAATTGGAGATAACCAACAGAAGGAAGGCACTAGCATTCAGGTAAATAAGGAAAAACTTCCTGCACAAGGCAGGATTTTACCTGAGACTTGAAGGAAGTCAGAGAAACCAAGAGGTAGTGATGAAGAGGAACACAATTCCAGGAATGAGGGAACAGCCAATGAAAATGCCCAGAGTCAGGAGATGAGGAAGACTTAGAGTGAAGGGGAACTCACCACCTTATAAATCAGCCCATTCCACTTTCATATAGTTCTGTTTGGAAGTTTGGTTTTTCCCCATGGATACTAAACAGATGCATTTGTGACTTTCTCCCGTTATTCATAATTCTGCCTTCTGCCAACTAGAATAAGTTTAATCCCTTTCTCATAAAGAGCTCTTCAATATGTAGAGGGTAACATATATATCCTCCTCTCTAAGTCTTTTTTTCTCCAGGATACAGAACCTCAGTTTCTCTAGCCAATACTCATATGGCATGATCTTCACCATCCTGGAGGTCCCTCCTCTAGATAATAGCCAGTTTATCACTGTCATTGTTTTAAAAAAAAAGGCACCTGTAGTTGAACATAATACTCCAGATGGTATTTGACCAGGACAGACTTCAAGGCAACTCACTTCTCTAACCTTGACACTGCCTTTCTTAATGCAGACTGAGGTCCCATTAGCCTTTTTGGCTGCCTCACTCACCTGCTGCATTGCACTTTCAGCCACTAATATAACCACACCTTTTTCAGATGAATTGCAATGTAGCCAAGCTTCTCCCATTCTGTACTTGTGAAACAGATGTGTTTGAACCTAAATATAAGACTATCTGTCTCTATTAAAGTTCATATTAAACCTGATCTCTTGTATTAGACCCTCAAATTTTTCTTGGATTTTGAATCTGTCATCCAATATGTTAGCATAGGCAACTAGGTGGCACAGCGGATGGAACACTGGGCCTGGAGTCAGGAAGACCTGAGTTCAAATCTAGCTTTAGGCAATTACTAAATGTGTGACTCTGGACAAATTTCCTCAGTTTCCTCAGCTACGAAATGGGGCTAGTAATAGTACCTGCCTCCCAGAGCTGCTGTGCTGATCAAAAGAAACAATATTTGGAAAGCACTTAGCACAATACCTAGCACACAGTCGGTGCTACATGAATGCTAATTGCTTTCCCCTTTCCTCTCTCTCTTATATCTACCAAATTCACAGATAACACCAATGAATTTGAAAAGCACATCATTTGTGTTTCATATATATCATTAATAAAAATGTTCAATACGTATTGATCCCTAGTCCACTCTATTAGAGATCTTCCATGTTGCTATCAACACATTAACAACCATTCTATTTCCCAGTTCCATATGCTTTTACTTGCCATCTTTGTCCATGCCTAAAATGCTCTCCCTTCACCTCTCCTCCTCCTGGCACCCCCAGTTTCTTTCAAGTCGCAGCTAAAATCCCACTTTCCATAAGAAGCCTTTCCCAGTACCTTCCCTCCAAGACAATCTCCAATTTATCCTGTATTTATGGCTTCTTTGCACATAGTTATTTGTTTGTCTGCTGTCTCTCTCATTAAGCTCCTTGACAGCAGAGATTGTCTTTTGCTTTTCTTTGTCTCCCCAGGGCTCAGCACAGTGCCTGGCACATAGCAGTGCTTAATAAATGTTTACTGAGTTAATTTTGAAACTTCTTTCTCTTTTAATCACAAATTTATATAACACTTTATATCTACAAAGTGATTTCCTCATTATTCTGTGAGATATATAGTATTTTATTATCCCTCATTTTATCAGAGGGCAAACTGAAGTACAAAAACATGAGTTGATTAACCAAGAACTGCACAGTTAACAAACATCAAAACTGGGATTAACATTTAAATCTAGATGGCAGAATAGAGGCAACAACCTTGCTGAACTCTCCCAACATTCCTCTCCAAACAACTTTAAAATAACATCTCAAATCAAATTTTGGAGTGGCAGAGCCAACAAAAGGTCAGGGTGAGACATTTTTCCAGCATAAGAAGTTGGCACAAGAGATCTGTGACATTGCTGGGAGAAGGAGAGGAATCTGGCCTACAGCCCATGTAGTATCAACAACAGCTTGAGCCTTGGAGGTGGCTATGACAGCAGCAAGAGCATCTTTGGGAGCTCTCAGTCCAGAGATGGTAAAAGGAGCAGATAACTAGTTAGAAAGAGATTACAGGGGACCTTTGTTGGCACTGGGTGCAGCTGGTGCTGACTGGAAATTGTATTTTCTATACTCAGTTCTGGGTCATGGTTCCAGGACGAAGAGGAATACTAGTGGTTGGCCTGAAGAGAACAGGGGCCCTTCCTGGGGAAAGACCAGAATGCAGACCAGGGAAGCAGTGACCACAGCTCTCCCCACATCACACTATCTTGGAAACACCAAAAATTTGCAGATCTCCAGAACTAGCTCTGAAATCAGAAGCATGAAAAATCCTGAAGCTTGAAATAGAATCTCCTCAACCCTAGGTGAGCAGAGCCCAACTTTAATATAAAGTTCAAAGTCAAGAAATAAGTTGGAAATTTGTCACAAACAAACAAACAAAAAAAGAACTTGACCATAAAAAGGATACTACAGTGGCAGAAAGGACCAAGATGCAAACTCAGAAAAAGACAACAATGTGAATATAGCTACAAGCAAAACCTCAAAAGAAAAAAAATGTGAATTGGATATAGGCCCAATAAGAATTACTGGAAGAGTTAAAGAAAGAGATAAGAGTGGTAGAGGAAAAGTTGGGAAAAGAAATTAGAATGATGCAAGAAAATTATGAAAAGAGAATTAACAGCCTGGGGGGAAAGGCACAAAAATTCATTTAAAAAAAAAGAACATCTTATAAGGCAGAATTGATCAAATGGAAAACAAGGTACAAAAGCTCACTGAAGAAAATAATTCCTTAAAAATTAGAATTGGGCAAGTAGAAGCAAATGATTCCATGAGATATCAAGAAACAATGAAGCAAAGCCAAAAGAATGAAAAAATAGAAGAAAACGTGAAATATCTCACTGGAAAAACAATTCCAGAACTCTCAGATCAAGGAGAACCATGTTTCAATAAGCCAGAAAGAAACCATTCAGATGCCCTGAAACCACTGTCAGGATCAAACAAGATTTAGGAGCTTCCACATTAGAGGAGCAGAGGGCTTGGAATATGGTATTCGAGAAGGCAAAAGAGTTGGATTGCAACCAAGAATAACTTATAATCTATAATATATATGCATATATATTATATTATATATATATATAAACTATAATCCTTCTGGGGGGTTGGGAGTATGGCTATTTAACAAAATAGAGGACTTTTTCAAGCATTCCTGATAATAATGCCATAGCTAAATAAAAACCTGACATTCAAACACGAGACTCAAAAGAAGCATAAGAAGGTAAACGTGAAAGAGAAATCATAATTGACTCAATAAAATTAAACTGTTTACATTTCTATATGGGAAGATGATATATGTAACTCCTAAGAATTTTGTCATATTAGGGAAGTTAGAGAGAGTCTACCATAGACAGAGGGCATGGGCGTCATCCAATCCCATATCCCATCAATTATGATGGGATAATCTTAAAAGGAAAAAAATGAAGAGGTAAGAAAGAGGTATGCACTAGGAGAAAGGAGAGGTAAAATGCAGATAATTATCTCATATAAAAGAGGCATGTAAGGAAGAGTTTTTATAGTGAAGGGGAAAACAGGGGGCGGGAGGGAGTGATGAACAAAGCCTAAACCTCAGTCTAACTAGAATTGGCTCAAGTGGGAAGTATATACATACATATATAATATATATGTATATATACACACACTCAGTTGTGTATAGAAATGTAACTTATCCAACAGAGAAATAGGATGGGAAGGGGATAATAGAAAGGGGGAAAAATAAAAAGGGAGGACAAATTAAGGGAAGGGAGTGATCAGAAGCAAAACAGACTTTTGAGGAAGGGATAGAAAGAGAAAGAGAAATAGAAGAAAATAAAATGGAGGGAAATACACAGTAATCATAACTGTAAAAGTGAATGGGATGAGCTCACCCATAAAACAGAGGCCAATAGCAGAATGGATTAAAAACTAGAATCCAACAATACATTGTTTATAAGAGACCTACTTGAAACAGAAAGGCACGCACTGAGAGTTAAGCTAAAGAACTAAAGTAGAATCTATTATGGTTCTGCTGAAGTTAAAAAGGCAGAGGTAACAATCGTTATTAGACAAAGCAAAAGCAAAAATAAATATAATTAAAAGATATAATCAAGGAAATTATGTTTTGCTAAAAAAAAGGTGTCATAGACAATGAAATAATATAAAAAAATTTACAGTTTCTCTGATAAAGATACCATTTCTCAAATATATAGGAAACTGAGTCAAATTTATAAAAATAAGACTCATTCTCCAATTGACAAATGGTCAAAGGGTATGAACAGGCAATTTTCCATAGAAATCAAAACTACAGTCACATGAAAAAAATGCTCAAAACCGTTGTCGATTAGAGAAATGCAAATTAAAACAACTCTGAGGTACCCTTGCACCTATCAGAAATGACAAATACTGGGGGGGGGGGGGAAATAGGTACACTAATGAACTGCTGGTAGGTTTAAAAACCAATCCAACCATTCTGGAAAACAATTTAGAACTATGCCCAAAGGACTATAAAACTGCATACCCTTTAGCCCAGCAATACTACTACTAAGTCTGTACTCCAAATAGATCAAAGAAAATAAAAAAAGAACCAATATGTACAAAAAAATATTTATAGTAGCTCTTTTTGTGGTGGCAAAGAATTGGAAACTGAAGGGATACCCATCAATTGGGGAATGGCTGAACAAATTATTACATGTGATTGTGATGTAGTATTATCATACCACAAGAAAGAATGAGGGGAGGGGTTTCAGGAAAACATGGTAAGACCTATATGAAGTGATACAAAATACAGTGAACAGAACCAGGAGATCACTGTATATACAATAATAGCTATATCATAATGGTGATCAACTGTGAAAGATTCTGATCGATATTCTGATCGATATGATAATCCAAAACAATTCCAAAGGACTCGTGACGAAAAATGCTATCCACCTACAGAGAGAGGACTGATGAACTCGGAGTACAAGCTGAAGTATAATTTTCTCACTTTTCTATTTTTCTTGCTTTTTTGGTGGGGAGGAGAATATGTCTAATATGGAAATATGTTTTGTGTGATTTCATATGCATAATCGATATCATATTACTTGCCTTCTCAGTGGGTGGGGGACAGTAGGGAGAGAATTTAGAACTCAATTTTTTTGAAAAGAATGTTAAAAATAAATAATAAATATAAAAAAGAAAAACTTTTTTTTTTAATTTAGGTCTTTTGATGCTAATCTCAGGATTCTTTCCATTATACTATGCTGTCTGTCTGTTATATTCGATCAATAAAGAGTCCCCTTCAATTATCCCTTCAAATGTTTCTTATATCCACCCCTTTCTTTTAAATTGGTACCACCCTACTCCAGACTCCTGAATCTCCATAAAAAGAGGAAGCAGTAGCATCTGGTTTACCTTCAAAGCTCTCTTTTCATAGGAATTCTCAAGACCTGCTTTGTGGAGTAAATTTAACTCTGCTCAGAGTTGCTGTCTGTAGCACCAGAGGGCAGATCTGTAATATGCTATATCCATATGAACACACCTAAAAGTAGGGTGTTATTTTGTTTGTTTTTGTTTTTAAAAATAGAACCCCAGTTCTGTTCAAATAAGTAACCTCTGTTTCTAAAATGTTCAGATTTTATGTTAGCACACACTCAGAGATTCTAGAAGAGTTTCCTATTGAACCTAACAGAGATATAGACAAAATTATTTTTAGAGGAGAAAGGTGTCAAATGTCTTAGAGACAAAGAAATAATAAATATATTAAAGGTGAATTACTTCAATGAGAAAAAAAAATCTGTAACGATAATGATAATAAAAGCTAGCATTTAATTCTACATGTTAGGCATTGTTTAGTGGGTCAAGTCACACATCCTTGCATCTCAGGCATTATACTACTAATAAGAACACTGGACTAGAGGTCAAGAAACCTGGGTTTGATTTCCATGTGACTATGGATAAGGCAAGTAAGCCTTAGTTTCTTCATCTTTAAAACGGAGATGGTATTTGCCTATGCCACAGGGTTATTGTTAAGAAAGTACTTGTAAACCTTATATGTTCTATGTATGTGAGGCATTATTCTATGCCAAATAATACAGTATATGGTTTTTATCAATTTATTTGTGCCTCGTGTTCTTCATGTTTAAAATAGGGAAATATCCAGTATCTTCCTGGAGAAGTTGTTGAATAAATCACAATATAATCTTTTCTTACCCTTCAACCAATTGAGTTCCTATCCAAGCTTTAGAATCTAATTCAACTGCTACTTATTCCATGAAACCTTCCATGTATGCCGCAGTTGGTAATAACTTTTCCCCACTTTGACATCATATAACCCTTTGTTCTCATCTTTCTTATACACTTATTTTATAATTATTTGTGTGCATGTCTCATCCCCATTACTAGATTTGCTTCATGGAAGCAGGAGATTTATTTTTATTTTTTATTATTGTTTATTTTCATCTATTTGTACAAATTCACCCAGTGTCAAGCACAGTGCTCTTTTCCATACTGGGTGTTTAATGTCTATTGAATTATATTGGAAAATACTAACGAAACATATTACCTTGAGTGTTACTTAATCCAAAAGTAATTAAAAACTGTATCTTATTAAATGATAATATTACCACTTTATAAGAAAACATGAAAGGAACGGTTTCAGAGAAGACTGGTATGAACTGATACAGAGTGAAATGGACAGAACCAGGAGAACAATAGATACAATGACAACAATATGGTAAATAAAAACACCTTTGAAAGACTTGGGAATTCTAATCAATATAATAACCAGTCACAATTCCAGAAGACTCATGGTGAAACAATCTACTTACCTCCTGATAGAGAGTTAATAGTGTATAGTTAATAGACTCCAAGTGCAGATTGACTCTTTTTGTACATGGCCAATGTCAAAATTTGTTTTGTTTTCTTATACATATTTGTAGCAGGGCTTTTGTTTTCCCTGGTTTCTCAATAGGGGCTTGGGATGGGGGGAAGGAAGACAGAGAAAAGGTGGACCTTCATGAAAATAAACTAAATATCCGTTGTTTAAAATAAACGGTTCTGAAGAAAGGGAGGGTGGTTTAGTGGATGGAAGGGCAGCCTTTGAAACAGAAAGACTCAGCTTCAAGGCCTGCCTCTGAAATCATGGGCAAGCCACTCTATCTCTTGGTGTCTCAGGCAACTCTCTAAGTTAGAGAGAAACTGCTAATATGAGTCACTAGAAGGAGCTTCCATACAAGGAGTGCCCTACACAGATGCAATCCCAGGTCTGAGCCCAAAACCCATAATGTTTATATTGAAGTATCTACTTTCCAAAACACATTAACACATATTATCTCAGTTGATTCTTGCAACTACTCTATGAGGCAAGAAGACCAGATATTATTTCCCCTTTACATATAGAGAAACATACACAAAAAGGTCAAATGACAGACTCAAGGTCACACAGTGAGTTAGTGATAAAGTTTGGCCTATTCCAGGGCTTAAACTTCCACTATTATTTTCATGTTCAACTAAATTAGACTCAAAAAGCTAAAAAAAAAAGTTGGGGGCAGTCACACAAATAGGCTGGCACATTTCTGAATGCCATGTAAGAAAGCCTAAGGCACCATATTTTTGGCTATATACAAGCATAAAAATAGGACTCAAAGTCTTGGTGAAAAGAAGGGCTCAATTATATTTCTGGCAGCTTATATTTTCTCATAAAGCATATATTCTCTTTCTGTTAGAAAAAAAACCTCTATTAGAGTGATTTCACTTATCTATTTGTGACATGGCAACCCAAACTCATAGACTCCCCCTCTATCACCTTCACCTTCCACTGGTCAGAACATTAAGAATCACTAGCAATTTCATTACAAAGTTGGACTAATGGCAATATTCTTCAACCCTCTGGCCATATGTCAACTGCTATTCATGACAGTCCTGGAAAGGAATTCCCTCATCACCAGAGGCAAGTAAATTTTAAACAAAGGCCCAGTTTTCAATCCTTCCTCCTAAAAGCATATCCACATGGGAGGCTAGCTCAGAAGCCAATGTGAGAGCTGTCCCTTTGGAGGAAACATATCTTTGAAAAGGAAATGATAACTGGACCACCATTCATTACATTTTACCCAATGCATTGCCTCACTGCAGTAATTAAATCTTTCAAGCCACAAGGAAGGTAGGCTCAGTGAACCACCACAAACCCATCTGCTGAATTCTACTGCTGCTATGACTATTTTTAACTTGCATTTTATTATGAAGGAACATAAACTCAAGAAAGCATGTAACAGTGACATTGTCTGTGGCTGCAGATCACCTAACTAAACAACAAAAAAGCTTATATAGGACAAAAAAAGCTTTGATATTTTGGTGGGGAAAACCTCTCTCTTCAAGATAAGCAGCTCCCAAATACACATTATCTGCTCAGAGCCTTCCACCACTGGTGCAGTGACAAGGCTCTTCAACGGAGTTATTTTCTTTATCCACCTACTTTTCCAAGAAATATTTAAGTCAATATAATCAGTTATAAACAGGATGTTATTTCTTATTAGTGAAAAAATAACCGAGCCTTAGAGAAACTATTAGAGTAGTCAGAATGTCTTCTTTCATCAGAGCATCTCTTCCTGAAAGGTCAACAAAATATTTTGATCTTGCCTTAAAATATAAGTAGTAGCTCTCTCCAAATTTACCAATTTTTCTTCAGTCTTTATCCTTCTTGATCTCTCTGCAGCAAGTGATACCACTGACCGCTTTTTCTCTGTGGGTTTTCCTCCTGACAGCTCCTTCTCAGTCTCTTTTGCTAGATCAGCAATCATATCCTCTCTCCTAGCTGTGGCACAGCACTGGGCCCTCTTCTCTTTCTATTTGTTGTTGTTGTTCAGTCATTTTGGTCATATCAGACTCTTAGTGATCTCTTTTGGGTTTTTGTTGGCAAAGATACTGGAGTGGTTTGCCATTTCCTTCTCCAGCTCATTGTACAGATGAGGAAATTGAGACAACCAGAGTTCAGTGACTTGACCAGGGTCACAGAGCTAGTAAGGGTCTAAGGCTGGATCTGAACTCATGAAGATGAGTCTTCCTGACTTCAGACCCTGTACTCTATCTACTGCACCACCTAGCTGCCCTTCTCTTTCTATACTCTTGATGATCTCATCAGCTCCCATGAATTTATCATATTTGTGCAGAAGATGGGCAGATACGTAAATCTAGTCTCTCTACTAAGATGAAATCTCACATCATGAATTACTTAATGGACATTTTTAAATGGAATGTTCCATAAGCATCTCAAACTCTACCCATTCAAAAAACAATTCATTGACCACTCCTTTAATCACTACTCTTTCTAACTTGATTTTTGTTCAGGGCGCCACAATCACTCTAGTTACACAAGTCTGCAAATAGAATCATCCTCCACTTCCCTCACCCCATACATCCAGTTAGTTACCAAATCTTGTGGATTTTATATCCACATTTTTTGTATCCATCCCTTTCTTTCTACTCATATGGCCACCACCACAGAGGCCTTCATTCATTCTTGCCTGGATTGCAATAGCCTCCTGGTTGATCTCATTGCCTCAAAAGCTCTCCCACCTCCAAACCATCCAACACACAGGTGCCACAGTGATATTCCTAAAGTTCAGTTCTCTTTATGTCATTCCCCTGCACAATATACTCCAGAGGGTCCCTATTATTTCAAGGCTTAAATACAAATTCTTCTCCTTGGCATTTAAAGCCTTTAATGACCTGGCTCTGGTCCACCTTTCCAGTCTTATTATACATTACTCCCTTTGTGCACTATCCAGTTCTGTGCAAAGGTCTTCTTGCTATATCTCACATATGACACTCCATTTTCTGTCTCTGAACCTTTGCAAAGGCCATACCAACCCCCACTCCCATGCTTAGACCCCATGCCAGAGATGCCTCCTCATCTCTGACTCATAGAATCCCTAGTTTGCTTCAAAACTCATGTCACAAGGCTTTTCCTAACCTTCCTAGATGACAGTGACCTTCCATTTATTTTCTATATATTTACATGCATACATGTTATCTCTCTAAATAAAATATAAACCCCTTAATGGCAGGAAAAATTTATCTTTGTCTTCACTTCCCTAGCACCTACGACAGTGTCTACAACCACAGTAGGTACTTAATAACATATTTGTGGATTGTTTAAAATAACACTTCAACGATCTATGGTTCCATCAGTATTCTCTTAACTGATGTGCAGAACAATCCCCTTTGACTTAGTCAATGTCCTTCAAAAATTGCCTGGTATGCCCCCCCCAAAAAAATTCTTTACCCTGAAGCCAACTTGGAGTCTCTCTGAACTTAGCTAGGCTGATCCCTGAGGACAGACACACAGACTACATTTGACACCTTTCCAGTCTGCATTCCTCTGGACCAGCCTCTGAGAACCCAAGATCACCTCCATGTCACAGTGAATCAATAAAGACTCTAGGGGAGGTTTATGATCATAGTAGTAACTCACATTTACATAGTGTTTTACGATTCACAAAATGTTTTATGTATATTATTCTTATTTGATCTTCACAACAATCCTGTGAGGTAGGTACTGTTATTACCCCCATTTTCAGATGGGGAAACTGATGCTTGAGAGGGACTAAATGCAGCCAATAAGTGTCTTGACTCCAGGTCCAGTACTCTATCCACTGGGTCACCTAGCTGCTTCATAAAAGCTAAGATAAAAAACACACCTAGTTGGCCATTAACATTACCTTCCAAGCTTTCTTGTTCATCCGAAGTATAAGTATCTATCTGGCTTTGTTCCCGCAAGAAATGGATAACTGCATAGACCAGATGCTTGATGGATGACATTTTGCAAGCTTAGAGAATGGTCCCCTAAGTAAGAGAAAGAAAAAATATTAAGTTCACTAAGAATGAAATATGAGGCTTACAAATTAAATTATTTTGGGCCAGACCTATGATTTAATTAATATGGAGAACTCCTGGTAAGGAAACTCCCTCTACCAATGCTGAAAGGCAATTGCTCTGAAACTTGAAGTCATGGAGAATTTCCATGAGTATTGGCAGTTTAAGTGACTTGCCCAGGGTCAAACACTTGGTATGTGTCAGAGGCGCTACAAATTAAATTACAAAATTATACCTTAAAAATCAACATGAATTCTTTTTTTAAAAGTGAACTCAAAGTCTTATTATGGATAATTTATGACATCTTTTCCTTTATACATAGTAACATTGTATTAGATTAGGCAACAGTTTTATCTAAGTAGAAATTTTCTCTAAGAAAGCATGCTGATTTTAAGCTAAGACTGACAGGTTCAATAAAGACCTGGATATATAATTTTTTTAAACATGTACTTTATCAATCGCTGCCTCAAGAACTATTTAACCACTTTGTCCTCACTGAGAATCAAAATACAGTAACCTCAACTCTTAACTCCTGATAAATAACATTCTATTAACTTCGAAGCTGGTCATCCCCCTCTATTCATGAGCTACAACTTCAAGGTGGTTCAACTTTCATAGCATCAGTCTCAAAGAGTAAACTGAATAAAAATGGCATATTATTTAAATGCATCATCATAGGGGGTGGAGGAGGAATCTCTTTTCCGTTCTAATAGTTACTGTCTAAGGAACTTGTAGGGGACAGTAATGAAAATGAAAATAATGTATGTATGAATATATATGCTATATATGTATAATAATAAAATAGAAGTACATCTTTTAAATTTTACACATGTAATTAATTATACAAATTTATCACTGCATGCTGTAAACATTCCTTAATATAGTATATCATATGTATAACTTTCCAGTGGGGCTTAAAACTCCTAACAACATTCATTCATAGACCCTTCTTTTTTTTGCAAAACATTGAAAAACATTTAAAAGGTGGCTCAGGGCCAGTCTATATATTTATGGCTTCTAATTTCTCCAATACTCCTTCATTTGGCTCTCTGGTCTCCCTAATTCAAAGCCAGGGTGTGGTACCTGCTGCTGGCTTCCTCCGCTCTCTTCCCCCCGCCCCTTCATTTATTTATTTGATGTTCTCAGAAAATAAAGTGGGTCGGGGGTGGGGGAAGATGAACCCAGCGTTCAGGCCCTAGGGTTGCAGGTACTGATAGCGCCATCCACATTCCCAGCACGCCTTCTCCCTAGCACCTCTCGTCCTCCTCTTTGGGGGAGAGAAGAGCAGGAAGAAAAGGGAGGAGAGTGGGAAAGAAAAGGGAGGAAGAGGGGGTAGGGTAGAGAAGGGAGGGGGAGATAGAGGGGAAAGAGGAAGGATGCTCCGTTTTAGACCCTCACCTTTCTGCACTGCACTGACAGCCCCCCCCCCCGAAAACAACAATAACAACAACACCTTCTTTCTCTTCCTGCACCCCATGGCATCTCCCCCCTGCTCCTTGACGGGATAGGTTGGGGTGGGGGCTGAGTTTGCAGCAGACCCCACTCATGCAAAACCTCGGAGGTCTGCTCCAGAGCGGGGAGGCGGAGGGTGGGGGGTGTCCTGGGAGGGAAACCTCCTCTAGCAGAAGCCTTCTTACCCTGCGAGAAGGATGAGCAGCGAGGATGCAGCTCCAGGACCGCGGGCTGCAAGAGGACCACGGCCAGCGACGACAGGCGCGCGTCTCGCGCTGCTCCACCCGGCCCGACGCCGTCCCCCGCCTCCCCAGCCAGCCCCGCCTGCACAAACTTCGCCGCTCGCTCACCCCCTCCCGGGACGCCCGCCCCCTCCCTCGGGCTGCCGCCGCCGCCGCCGCCGCCGCCGCTGCTTCTGCCGCCGCCGCCGCCCGCGCTCCCGAGCCTCTCCTCCAGGCGCGGGCACGGGACGCGGGCGCGCTCGGGGCCGCGGGCGGAAGTGGGCGCCGGCGTGGGGCTGTCACACGCGGGTGGAGCCGCGGAAACCGCCTCGGGCTACCGCTGCACGGCGTTGCAGAGTGTTGGTCCACCCACGTCCCCCTGCCCCAGAGCAGCAGCAGCGGCGGCGGCAGCAGCGGCAGCAGCAGCTGGAGGAAGCTCCTGAAGCCACTGCGATCCCCGGGGCCACCCGGGCCACCCAGCGGCTCCTCCGCCCTCCTCATGCTCGCCCGGTGCTTTTCAGCGTGGCAAGGCCTCCACAGGTACCCACCCACTCACCAACACTTCACCTTGACTGGGGTCTACCCCCCGACCCCACGCTCGGTGGACAGGGACTCTGCCCTGCCGTGATAGGAGACACCCCTTCAGTAAGAGATGACACCCTGAAGCCCCACCAGAAATCCCCCTCGACCACTCCCACCTCCGAGGAGGATTTTGGGTCGGTGGGTCCCGGTAAGGGTTTTTTCCTTTCTCATTCCATCCCTAGAGAGAGTGTGCATGCCCCCTTTGTTTGACTTCCCAACTTGATGCCTCGGCTTCCCCATGTATAGAACGGTACCGTGTGGTCCTAGATTTAGAGATGGGATTGATTTTCAGAATCAGTCATATATAGTCCAGTTCATTCATTTTTCAGGTGAGGATTGTGAGGTCTATATATAAATATATATCTGTATCTATATCTATATATTCATCATAGGATGTATATTTAGAGCCGGAAGGGAACACAGGGCCTTTCTAGTCCTACATCCTTATTTTACAGATGAGGAAACCGAGGCCCAGATACCTTTTCTTGACTTATCCAAGGGCCTTCAGCCAAGTGGCAGAGACAGGATTCAAATCCAGGTCCTCTGACAGCAGTTCAAGCCCTCTTTCCACTGCACCAGAATGTTGGACTAAATGACTTCTAACGTCCCTTATGCCCCAATAGTCTCTCTTTGCTGCAATGAAAAGCGCTGTACAGCCATGCTGGCTAGAAGAATGCCAAGATGGACCACGTTCAGGCCTGGGTTGCTTCCTTGCAGTCCTGTTATTAAAAACTGCTGCAACCCTTCACTCAAAAGTAGCATGCCAATGTGCATGTCTTACCTGTCATTAGGCATCGGTCCCTTAAAGTCTGGTACTTTTATTTCCATTACTTTCCAATTCCTGTTCTTTTTTTCTCCCTGTGAAATAGTGAGAGACATAGTTGGCACAACCTAGAAAATTGATTTCTGGGAGCCAGTTTCATTTTGGCCAGTCTTGGGATTGCCCAATGAAGAGGCTAGGTTAGCCTTTTCCTGCTCACCTCTGTTCCTCTGTGTGCCCTTTTCCACCTGCTTTCCAAACTATATCCTATCTTTCTCAAACAACATAGAGTTAAAAGGTCTTCCCTACTAACTGGTTGTGAGGGTTTAAACAAGCAAGGCCCTTATATTTACAAGTCCTGTCTTAATACCGAGCAAGAATATAGGTGAGCAACCAAAACGATGATAGAAGCATAGATAAAGAGGTGGGAGGGATCTCAGAGGTCATCTAGTCTGTCCATTTGCCTCAGTTTCCTCAGCTGTAAAATATGGATCTACCCTATATCAGAACCTACCTCCCAGGGCTGTTGTGAGGATTAAATGAGATATTTGTGAAGCTCTTAAAACAGTGCCTGGCACATAGCAGGTGCTTAATAAATGATTGTTTCCTTTAATAAATGATTGTTTCCTTTATTCAAATCCTTCCTTCCTGGTCCAGTCCCCTCCCAAGGTAACCCAAACAGTACAAAGGAGAGGTAGAATTGGAATTCAAGTCTTGAGACTCTTAAGTTCAGCCATTCTTTCCAAGATACCATCCCAGTAGGCTTTTATAGCTTCCCAGCTGTTTAAAGTTCTGCTTTTTTACAGTGTGGAGTTTATTTTCCCTATTGCTGAGGCAGCATGACGTGGTGGTGCAAAGGACCCCGGGTTGGCTTCGGGAAGACCTGGGTTCAAATGCTGCTTTTAACATCTCTAACATCTTTAATCACAGACAAATCCATTCACCTCTGAAAACTTCAGTTTCCTCATCTGTAAAACAAACGAACAAATAAATAAAAGACTAATAATGCTTATAATTCTAGAATTATCTTTGAGCAGCAAATGAAATGTTCATAAAGTGCTTTGCAAAACCTTAAAGGGCTACATAAATGATAGCAATTGTATTGTATTGGTTTCTGTAAGTAGCACTACTGTAAATCAGGGTACTCCAGCTATTTTTTTTTTACTAGAAAATGATGGTAACATGAATAGGCTGATACATAAAATTTGTTTTGTTGTTGGCTTTTCAGTTGAGTGAATCTTCATGACCTCTTTTGGGGTTTTCTTGTCAAAGATACTGGGGTGGTTTGCCATTTTACAGATGAGAAAACTGAGGCAGGGAGGGTTAAGTGACTTACCCAGGGTCACACAGCTAGTCATACGAACTAAGGAAGATGAGTCGTCCTGTCTTCAGGCCCAGCACTCTATGCACTTCTCCACTTACTTGCCCTGAAACATATAAATAGTGAGGAAATTTGAATAGAAGTAAAAGATTGGAAAAGAACACGAACTATTCAAATGGCATGGACCAGGAGTGATGGACAGCTGAGTACCCTTCTGTTATTCTCATGATATCAGGAGAAACCAAGGAAGATGTTGAGTATTTTGAGTGGATCCCCTATGGTGAATTCATGGAAAAACACAGACAAGAATCCCACAGAATGGACAGGCATTGATCAGTGGCCATCTGTATTACTGAGGAGAATGTCTTGATGAATGAACTCCTCTGTTCTTTTAAGTTTTATCCTAGTCATGCTCATCTTTGCCGGCTGCTACCAACCTAGGATGTAAGCCATCATATGACCTGATGATGATCTTAGCATCTTCTACATACATTGAACTGGAAAAGGCTCAGAGGCCATACAGTCCAACCCCC
The DNA here is from genome assembly GCA_028646595.1 of Phalanger gymnotis. Taxonomy (NCBI): domain Eukaryota; kingdom Metazoa; phylum Chordata; class Mammalia; order Diprotodontia; family Phalangeridae; genus Phalanger; species Phalanger gymnotis. The sequence goes on from CM053622.1 coordinate 349,245,620, forward strand.
TCCTTTTTACACATGAGGAAACTCAGACTCAGGGAGGTTAAATCAGTTGCCAAAAGTCACACAAGTAGCAAGCATCAGAAGCAAGATTTGAACCTAGGTTCTTCATATATTTGAGGTGTCGAATTTGGGCTCCAGATTCATCATTTATATAGGACAACACTTGGGAGCTAGTTTTGAGGGGTCTAGCTACACAAACTATGCTAGGAAGGAAAAATTCTTAAGAGAATAATGGAAAATTATGGAATGTTCACTCTGGATGGGTTCTAATAACATGGATCTCTGAAGGAAAACATGGGAGAAAGATTCTTAAGGTTACATTTTCTTCTTCCTGCATATATAGATGCTTTAAAAACAAATACTTCCTGTATATACATTTAAAAACCACACATTTGTTAGCTTTAACGACAGCTGAAGACATTGATTAGCCATAAGTATATCATATAACAAATGAAATGGATACAGAGTACTGTCCTGGGTACTGAGGGAGATACAAAGTTTAGATTAAATTCTAGTCCCTACCCTTAAGGAGATTCAGATCTATTAGAAGGAAAATGATACCAACATAAGTATGATATACAATATTGCATGAAAAGTACATTAAAGAGTTATAAAACAAAGTAAACTCTTAGGGGTGAGGGAATTAAGGGGATTGGAGCAGCAAATGGTGGTAGGAATTGGGTGAACCAAACTGACTCCATCTTGTGACTCAGTTCTGGAGCTAGCTCAGTTCCTTTTCTATTCAACATTGGGTCTAGTCCAACTTCTGTCTTGTGAGAAAATTTTAGTCAGTTGTAGGAATTGGGAGAAAACCATATGTGGCTAGGAAGCTGGACCACCTCTGCCTGCTGCTTAGAGACCCTTAACTAAGGAGCTACATTATGCTAACCAGAAACCCAGTTAGATCCAAAGATTAATGCAAGGAGTTTTCTTACAATTATACATCCACCTGATAATGTTTTCTGGTTAATTGTTTCCTTTTAATTAATTGGCCTTATTTGATTAATTGTTTTTAATATATTAAAGTCTGCCTCCCTGTATATTTGGGGTCCAGCCCTAAGCTGAGGAAGGGGCCTGGCCCTGATCTGTCAAGTAATCGGCATGCATTGTTTAGTAAATCGATATGCTTGGGAGCTCCAACCTTTGTTTCCTCAGTCATTTTGTCTTTCACCCACTACAGGGGGAAGGTCTAATTGGGTTAACAATGGGAGGATCGAGGGTAGCTTCAGTGAAGAGGTAGCATTTGAGTCATACTTTAAAGAATGAATGAGAATCAATAGACAAAACATCAGTAGGGAGGGAGAGAGGGCACTCTAGGTATAAAGACAGCCTGAAAAAGGTACAGAAGCATATGTGCAAGGGCAAAGATTGATCCACTTCGGCTAGAGTACAGAATGAGTGGAGGGTGACAAATATAAGAATGGGAAGGTAGAGTGATGCCAAATTGCAGAATGTTAGCCAATTCAATAGGCATTTATTAAGAGCCTGTTTATGTGATAGCCTCTGTTCATTAGGCTCTGGGGATATAAAGACAAGAACAATCCTTGCCCTCAAAGAGTTTATATTCTATTGGATATAAACAACATGTACTCAGTTAGGTAAACACAAATTAAATTCAGAATAACTTGGGTGCTAGGTATTAAGGGAATCAGGAAAGACCTCTTGTAGAAGTTAGTACTTAAACTGAACTTGAAGGGAATTATGGATTCTAAGAAATAGAAATGAAGAGGGAGAGTATTCTAGGCATGAAAGATGTGGTGAAAGGAGGAAATAGAATACCATGTAGTTGAGTTTGGTTGTTTTAGTATGTCAGCAGCAGAAGTAGAGAGGAGGGTTCAGATTTAAGAGATGTTGCAGAGATAGAATCTTTGGGAGCTTGGCTGCATGTGAAAGATAAAGGATGGGGAAAAGTCAAAATAACTTTAAGGTTATGAATTTTAGGAGATGGGCTGAGTAGTGGGTATAATAAAAACAGTAAAGTCAGAAGTAGAGTAAGTTTACTGGGAAAAATAATGAGTTTGATTTTGAATGTGAAACATTTAGGTCGAAGATGACTTGTAGGCAGCTAGAAATGTCAGTCTGAAGTTCAAAGGAGAATGCAGGACTGGAGATAGTAGATTTGGGAATGATCAGCACAGGGATGATGCTTAAAGCCATAGGAAAGAATGAAATTGCCAAGTCAGAAAGTGTAGAAAGAGAAGGCCTATGACAAACCTGTGAGGAACACCCAAAGTAAGGGGTCAGGATGAGAATAAGGAACCAGAAGTGAAACAGGAAGAATGGTTGGAGAGGTGGGTGAACTAGAAGATCATGGTGCCTCCAAGGCCAGCAGAGGAGGGACTGTATCTAGTACAGGAGTTCTTAATGTTTTTTTGTGTCATGGACCCCTTCTCAGAATAATGTCTTAGAAAAAAAATCAAAAGGAATGAAATGATAAATTCCAGTTAAAGGTTAGTAAAAATAAATGTGTTGGGGTTTGGGTTTTTTTTTTGGAGGGGGGGGTTGTTTGTTTTGCAGTAGATCTCCTGAAATCTATCCGTGGACTTTTGTGGTCTGTAGATCCCAATGTAACAACCTGTGATCTAGTAAGGGAGGTGATAATTGGATCAAAAGCCTCAGAAGGTTCAAGAAGGACAAGGACTGAAAAAAGGCCACCAGACTTGACAAGTCACCAGTAACTATAGAAACAGCAGGACAAGTAAAGGCAGAAGTCATTTTGCAATGAATTGGAGAGATTGAATAGTAAGAAGACAAAGTATAGAAAATTTTTTCTTTATTTTTTTCACTCAATTTTATTTTATCTCCAGTTCCAAATTCTCTCCTTTTCCTTCCCTCTCCTCAACTCATTGAGAAGGCAAGAAAAATAAAATCCATTACAAATATGTAGTCATGCAGAACCAGTTTTAGCGTTAGCCATGTTAGAAAAATTTGTCTAAAAGTTTAGTTGTCATTGTTCATCTTTTGTTTTTTAGGAGGACCAGTAACATCAGGAGGATGATGTCCTGACTTGTGAGTGAATTGGATTTATGTGAGGCAGGACTGTGCAAAGTCATCAGCCTCACTCTCTCCTCCAGAGTCATCCAAGTCCAGTAGCAAGACATAGGTCAGGATAAGTAGAGATGGCCCCAGATGCAGCAAGAGATCCTTGCCCTTTTAAGCTAAGGTCTTCCCCAGGTCTCAGTTTGTCTGAGGCAATACCCATTCATTCATTAGTCAAACTCCAAGTAAGAACTTACAATTCAGGAAATAGTGTTACAAAGTAGATAAAAGACTGGCCTCAGATTTGGAAAGCAAAAAGTTTAGTAGTTTGGTTTTTTAAAAAGAGGAGAGAGATGGGACAGTTGCTAGTAAATGAGGCTGAAAAATCAAGGGAAGACTTTTTTTTTAAGGTTCAGTGATATTAATGTTTTTGTGGACAAATGGAAAGCAAGTAGTAGCAACAGAGAAACTGAAGAAAGGTACGGGAAAGAAGATGGGCCTCTGGTTATTAACATCAGTCAAAGTATTTGACTCATGGAGGAGGTACAGCATGGAGTCCAAGTAAAAGAAGGACTCCCTACAGGTCAGAGATTCTTAACCTGTGGCACAGGCGAACTTGTTTTTGAAATACAGTTGATAAAGATTTCAATATAATTGGTCTCCTTTGTAATCCTATGTATCTTATTTTATGGATTTAAAAACATTATTCTGAGAAGTGATCATCAGAAGGCTAAAGGAATCAATGACCCAAAAATGTAAGAATTCCTGCTGTGTAGATGGTGAGGTCCTCTAGACTAATGGTGTGAAACTCAAATAGAAACAGATGCCTGTGAGCTGCATACTGACTTGGAAAACCTCAAATTAACATTATTTTTGTTGTATTGTATTTTTATTTATTAAACATTTCCCACTTAAAGACATTTTAATCTGATTGAGCAGAAGGGGGGGGGGGCAAGCGAGAGTGGCCTGACACTCCTGTCTACCCTAGATGCTCCTATTTAGATGATATTGTACTGAATGCATCAAACACTTGAATTTTTCAGAGCTTACTAAGTGAAATCCATAATCACTCTAGAGTTTGGCCTTACTAGGGGAAGGGGAAAGGAAATCAGCACTAAGTGCTTACTGTATGCTATACACAGTGCTAAGTGTTGTCCAGATAGTATCTCAGTTTATCTTTACAACAGCCCTGTGAAGTAGTTGCTGCTATGATCCCCATTTACCAGTTGAGGAACCTGAGACAGGCAGAGATTAAGTGACTAGCCCTGGGCACAAAAGATAATAAGTCTTTGAGGCTGGATTTGAACTCTGGTCTCCCTAACTTCAGGCCCAGCCTGAAACCACTGAGCCACCTAATGGATAGAATACCCATAGAGAGCATACATTGGTATGTATATATTGGACAGAGTATACAAATGGACTAAGAGCTAGACCTGGAATTAAACAGGAGGTTTTGAATGGGCTGGATCCCCTTTGGGAAATTGCATGATTGTTTTAGTCAATCACTCATGTACCCAACAAAGATTTATTAATCTGTTCCAATGTGCCAGGCACAAAGACCTCAAGCTTCTCCTTACACAAAGGCTCCTCTTTTAAATACCGTTATTCTTATGGTGATGTTGTATGGCTCCAAATCACAGAACACTCTAGTCTCTAAAGAACAGCTGACAGCCACCCAAAGGCAAATAGATAGGCTTATTGTGGTCATGGGCAGGTTGCAGTTCAGTTCAAAGAAGAATTATACAGGAAAGCATTGTCGACAATGTGATCAAAGAAATGTATGATAGAAAAAGAAGATGAGCTGGTTACATTGAACAAGTAAGTGAGGAAAAACAATGGCAGAAATAAAAATACCTGATTTCAGAGGCAGGGTAGAGAGAGCAAGTTGGTAGTCAGGAGTTCAGGCTAGAGAGGAATGAAAACATGATTGCCTTGGTGTCCTTAAAATGGAGGTTTGGAGAGGAATCGGGAGACATTCGGAGGGAGAGGCTGCAGAGGACAGAGGGTATTTCCAGTGTGTGAAGTCCAGAGATAGAGTGAGCTTCCAGGGGTTAAGCCACCGTTTTCCCCTCCTCCCCAACTAAGGTTATTTACTATCAACATTAACTTATTTTGTGACTGTCCAGTAAATCATAGCAGTCTTGGGAAAATATGATCATTGCAGTGACCGAGGGACAAACTTTTGCTGGTAGGAAACAGTAGAAGAATAGAGGCAAAGTATTCTAGGGCAATAGTGAAAGGTTAAAGTGGTAGATCATAGAATCAAGGCTAGGCTGGAAGCAAATGAAGCTAGAGTGGGAGAGATGAAATGGGAGGAGAGAAGAATCTAGAGACCAAAGGTCACAATAAGAATGAAAAACAGGATTAGTGTGAGTGAGAGACTAGATGGACAGGGGATATTGTTTGTAGAGTAGCATTCAGAGCTCTGGCTGTTGGAAGTAAAACAGTTCTCAGAGAGAATGAGGTTTGAGTCAAAATATAACCAAAGTGAGATGGAGGTCATTTATGCTAGGGAGTTTGAGGAATTATGTAAACAGATTGTTAAAGGGGCTGTCTATTAATATCTGCTCCACCCACCCCCCCATTTCTCCCAATCTACTGGTCCTTTCTCCATGTCTACAAACACGCTCAGGTTTGTTGTTGTTCAGTCGTTTCAATTGTGTCTAACTTGGAGTTTTCTTGACAAAGACACTGGAGTGGTTTGCCATTTCCTTCTCCAGCTCATTTGATGGATGAGAAAACTGAGGCAAACAGGGTGAAGTGACTTGCCCAGGGTCATACAGCTAGGAAGTGTCTAAGATCGGATTTGAACTCAAAAAGATGAAGTCTTCCTGATTCCAGGCCTGGTACTCTATCCACCTAGCTTCACTGCTCAGGTTTCCCCATTGTTTTTTGTTTTTGTTTTTAACAATGCTCAGGTTTCCCCATTGTTAAAACACACACACACACACACACACACACGCACACACACACACCCTCTCCTTTGATCCTACCATCCTCTTAATGTCCTGTATATATTCTCCTTTTTCCCTTTTAAATTTATAGAAAAAGTAAGCTACAAGCCCTGCTTTCACTTTTTCACCACCCATTCAATCCTCAATGATTCAGTTCATTAAAAACTTATTAATTTATTTCTACTTGCAAGGCACTGAAAGAGGTAGCTATCTTCTGATCCCATCACTGTATTTAAACTGTTTTTTCATGACTTCTTTTTTATATAATATTTTATTTTTCCCCCCAATTACATGTTAAAACAATTTTTATAGATTTTTTTTAAAAAGTCTTGAGTTCTAAATTTTATCCCTCTCTTTTTTTCTCCCTCCATGAGACAGTAAACAGTCTGATATAGATTATACATGTGCAGTCATATTTTCTACATTAGTCATTTTGTACAAGAGGACTCAAATCTATGACCTCTTAACTGATAAACCAAATAGACTCTTCAGTCCTGAACCTGTTTGATCATTCTGCAGCATTTGACAATGTTGACCACCTTTTCTGCCTTAATAAATCTCTCCCTTCCTGGTTCCCTCTCCTCTCTGACCACTGCTTTTGGTTTTTGGTTTCGAAGTTCACCTTCCTCTGCCCAACCTCTAAGTGTGGCTCTCCCCCTAGGCTCTATCCTAGGCTTTCTACTCCTTTTTTAAAGCCCCTAACACATTTTTTTCTTTTAAGTATGTAATACATTCAACATATATTTTTACATCTTCTCTGCTTATCTTTGCTTCCTTCTGTGGGCCTTCTACTCATCTCTCTAAGCTTTTTCCCTTGGTGATCTCATCGATTTTGCTCCCAAGAGTTCAATTATCACCTCAATGATGCAGATCTGGCTCTCCAGACCTAATCTGTCCTCTGAGCTCGAGATCCAAAATTACAACTGCTTATAGTTTCACAGATTTAGATCTAGAAGGGAGCTTAGAGATCATCTAGCCCTTTATACATTGAGAAACTGAGTCCCAGACAGGTTAAGTGACATGCCAAATATTTATGTGACTTTGGGTGGCCTCTGGCAACAGGAAATGACCCGCTAGATGGCTTTACCTGAATGTCCCCCTGGGACCTCAAATTCAATAATCCTTCTTCTCCTCCTTCCTTTTTTCCTTCTTTTCTCCCTTCTTCCCTTCCTTCTTCCCTCTCTTCTTCCTTCTTTACCTTCCTTCCTCCTTCCCCCTCTCCCTTTCTTCTTTCCTTCCTTCCCTTCCTCCTTTTTTTCTTTCCTCTTTCCTTTCCTTCTCCTTCCTCCTTTTCTTCCTCCTTCCTTTCCTTCCTTCTCCTTCCCTCTCTTCTCTCCTTTCCTTCTTTTACTCCTCCTCCTTTCCTTCCCTCCATCTTTTCCTCCATTCCTGCCTTGTTTCCTTCCCTTCTTTCCCCCCTTCCTTCTTTCCTTGCCATCCCCCCCCCTTCCCTCCCTTCTTTCCTCCCCACTTCTTTGAGGGCTTCACCATTCTTTATACTCAAAATCTTAGAGTCATTCTTCACTCTTCTCTTTCCCTTACTCCCCACATACAGTTACCACATCTTGTTAATTCTATCCCCACAATATCCTTCTGCTTTGTAACCTTATTCCACTCTCACTGATTGTACCCTACTTAGTTCAGGCCCTAGTCACTCCTTAACTAGATTAGCTTCCTAACCGGTCTCCTTACTTCCAGTCTCTCCCTTTCCCAGTCCATCCTTTGCACAGCTGCCAAAGTAATCCTTCCAAGGCACAGATCTATCTTCCCTTTCCCTGCTTACTCAGAAATCTTCAGTAACTCCCTTTTGTCTCTACCACTCAAATTTTTAGCCTGACATTTAGTTCTTTCCCCAATTTGGCTCCAACCTACTTTTCTAAACCCTTTTTTTCTTTCTCCCTTTCATGCCCTCCATATTCCAGGCAAACTGGTTAACAAACATTTCCCCAACTGGAGATGCTGTCCCTACCACTGTGGGTTTGCATAGGCCATCTTCCATGCTTAAAATGTATTCCCTCCTAATTTCAGCCTGTCAAAATCTTTTTCCTCCTTTGAGACTCACCACAGGTATCAAATCTTTGATAAAACTTTCTCTGAATTTTTTGGCTGAAATTGATCTCTCCTTTCCTCAGTAGAGTGTAGTTCTTCCTATTATATAAGATAGAGCTCAACTGTTTAGGACCTATCCCAAAGCATCCAAAAGTCATCTTCTTCTTTTGACTGCTCTTGAACCCTGCCACAGATTTTTCTCTTAATTATTTCTGCCTTATGACATCCACACTCAATTCATCCAGCTCACTATGATCCTCTCCTCACTAGCCTCAACTCAGAAGCTTTCTTCTCCACCTTACTTACGGCCATATACTGGCATGACCACACTTTAGACCTCACTTGCTCTGCACAGCACTGGGACCTCCAAGGTCTAAAACTTTGAAAATCTAACTCTCTCAGCACCACCTCTGATCCTTCCCCCTCTCTTGCTCTCCCACAGGCTCACTTTGCTTTTCCTGTGATTTCCTCAACTCTTCCTTTGTCTTTGAGACCTCCTTCCCTGCTCCATACCCCTTCCCCCTGCCCCCGACCATGGACCCATAGCGTTAGGGTCTGAATCTCTTCTACTCTAGAATCTCTTTTCCTCTTCCCTGTCTTCCCCTAGTCTTGACCTGCTGAATAAACCTCAACAATCAACAACATAAAGGCACCATACTAAGTGATGAGGCAGCTAGTTGGCAGTGTCCAGAGTCAGGAAGAGTCATCTTCCTGAGTTCAGATCTGGCCTCAGACACTTACTGAGCTGTGTGGCCCTGAGCAAGTCACTTAACCCTGTTTGCCTCAATTTTCTCATCTGTAAAATGTGCTGGAGAAGGAAATGGCAAACCACTCCATTATCTTTGTCCAGAAAGCCCCAAACAGGGTCACAAAGAGACAGACAGAACTGAAGATGACCGAATGTATGCTAAGTGATAGGAACAAAGAAAGGCAAGAATAATAGGCCCTGCCTTCAAGGTACCCCATCTAATAGGGGATACAATGCATACATACAAGATAGGGACAATGAAGTATCCAAGAATTTTGTTATATAGCTAAAATTGTTAAAAGGCATTAGAGCTATTTTGGAGCCTTAGCCTTACTGTCTTGGAATTTGAGTCATGTGGTATGTTGGAAAAGGAAGCCATGCTCCCAGGCACCTGACTAGACTGGTTGAATCAACTAAATGGATAATTTCGGCACGAACAGCTGTCACTGAGCCCAGCCTCTCACTTGTTTCATGCTTCAGCTCTTGAGTTTCCATTTGTTGGGGAGGCCTGCAATCAATCTGGTAGCTCAAGAGCTCTTAATCTTTCAATCAAGAGCCAGAAATACCCATGGAGAAGGTTCATAGGCATGCAGACCCAAATATTAATGTTCTAATTTCTATTTCCAATTCTGACGTGGATTAACTCTGCAAATCCTCTATCAAATAAGTGCTCCCTAAGAGAACATGACACACCAGTCTACCTCCTGTAGGGATTACTCCCTAATCCCTGTTATCCAATTTTACTGTCTTAGGTGTGAGTGACACACCCATCCTATCTTTTCCTTGCCTTCACCTCTTTTATATTCACTTCTATTCCTCTCTAGCTTCTCTGCAGTCCAAGATTACCCCATTTCATAAACTCCACACCAACATTCATTCCACCTCTTCACTTTAATGGGAACCTGGCTTATTGCTGAGCATCATATCCCTTGGAGCCCTCTCCATTGATGACCACAAATTCATGGGAGTAGACCTAGGGGTCAGCATCTTCCTTGCTCCCTCCATGGCTTCTACTTCCTTCCTTTACTACCATCCTTCAGTGGTCTTTACTCTTCTGAGGGCTACTAAATCTATTCGGACCAGCCTCTCCTGATCCTTTTTGCTCTAGGTTGCTCTCCCAACTAATACATTGTTCACATCCTACCTCAGCATCCCAGTCTCACATTATCAGCCTCAGAGACATCAACATTAAATTCAACAAACATTTGCTATTAGCAAGACACTATGTTAGTCTACATGTAGAGATTTTAAAAAATTAGTTTCTAGGGGTTGAAAGGCTAACAGAAAGAGCACAATACAATGGAAAAAGTGCTGGATTTGCTGGATTTCAAGGATATGATATGGGTTCAAATCAAATCTTGGTTCTAGCTGTATTATCTTGAACAAATCATCCAGGGATCTCAGTTTTTTCATCTGTACAATGAAGGCACTGGACTGGATGACCTTATGGTCCCTTACAGCTCTAAATCTTTGAAACTATGACAAGTTTGTCATGCTGCTTGCTAGATATCAGACATTCAGCAAGTACTGATTATGCACCTACTATGTGCCAAGCACTGTGCTAGGTGCTAGATATTCAAATGCAAAGGAGGAAAGAATCTATACACTCAGGGAGTGTATGTTTTTTCAGGGGAGACAATATCCATGTAAATATATACTATATGGTATGGCACCTTTCATATGTGGATGTTTTGATTGTTTAAAGGGGAAGACAAAAAACTGTTGTATAAGAAAAATCAGTAAAACCAACTCAAAGAAATACAGCCTCAAAAAGTAAATGAACGGTTTGAGGGTTTATGGCAATATCAAGCAAATATACTAAAAATAGCAATGCTTCCCAAATTAATTTATAGATTAATGCAATTAGATAAAAATTATAAATTTGAAAAGCAGGCAAGACTATTAAAGGGAACAACTAACAATATTTGCCTGGAAAGGTGATTCAAGAGGGAGATATAACATCTGTCTTCCAGTAATTAAAAGGATGTCCAATGTGGGAATTTCTTTTGCTTGACTGTGCATATCTGTCCTAAGAGTTTTGTTTTTCTTTTTTTTTTTCCAAAAAATTTTGGACAGAGGGAAAGAAAGTAAGAAATAGAGAAGGATTAGAGATAGGATTGCCAAAAGGAAAAAGAGGATCATTCAAGCATTTTTTTAATGGCACAGAAAAGAGAACAAAAGGAAAGTCAGAGGAAACATAGACAAGGACAACTTTGAAATGTACTAGCATCTGTCTACTTCAGTTTTCTTTTTCTTTTTTTTCCTTTGGTTTTTTTCTTTTGTGTTTGAGAGAGGGGGGAAGGCAAGGCATTTGGGGTTAAGTGACTTGCCCAAGGTCACACAGCTAGTAAGTGTGTCAAGTGTCTGAGGCCAGATTTGAACTCAGGTCTTCCTGACTCCAGGGCCGGTGGTCTACTCACTGCCCCACCTGGCTGCCCCTGGTTTCCTTATTTGTAAAATGGGGATGATAATAGCACCTAATGGGTTGGGTTGTGAGGATAAACTAAGATAACATTTGTAAAGGGCTTTACAAACTTTAAAGCACTATATAAATGCTATTCATTATTATTGTTACTTAAAAGGAAAAGCAAGTTGTATGTAGTAGAGATTCACAATTTTTTATACTGTCTTCTTTTTCTAGTCTACTCTCTGTATGGAAATACTCATTTATTTGGGGGTTTGTTAAGTTCAGAATTTTAAAAATAAAAGAAAATAATGTTAAGAAAAGGAAAGAAAAGAGGATATTCTGTGGAAGATTTATTCTCCTTTGACTACAAAAGGCAAAACTAGGAACATTGGGTTGTGTTTGTCCTTCATTCTCAAAGAGGACCATGGCATCAGGGAAATGATGACATGACTTGCAGTTGACTTTGTTTAGAGTGAGGGAAGGCCTCACTCTAAGGTCACCAGCCTCACTTTCTTCTCCAGAGACAGCTAGATCCAGTAACCATATCAGGATAACTGAAGATGGCCCAGGACACAATGGGAGACCCTGGCCCTTTTAGGCTAAGGCCTTTTCTTGTACTCATTTAGAGTGAGGTAACACCCATTCCGTGAATAGACCTCTTTAAGAAGTGAATCTAGGGATGGCCTCTTTAAGTAGAAAAAGAAAAAAAAAAGTCAAGGTGGGAGGGAAGACCCTCAGGGTTACTGTTTCAAAGAGAAACTGTTACCATTGACTTTCACTCTAAGCCAGGGCCCAAAATACAGCCCTTAAGTGGAGACCTATTGTGGTCTAATCTACGAGCTTCGGAGTGAAATGGGAGAGGGAAAGAGGGGAAGGAAGGAAGGGAGAGATGGAGGGAGGGAAGGAAATCTAGCCAGTAAACCCCAAGTTAAGTGGGCAGCTTCTGGCCATCAAAATTTGCCTTCCTTTGGAGAGGAGAAGGAGAAGTAGAGGGAGAGGATGAACTGAGTTACTCAACTAACCGAGTCCTCATTCAGGCAGCTTGGTCTACTCACAGGTTGTGTTTGTCCTTTGTTTTCAAAGAGGACCATGGCATAAGGGAAATGATGACATTGGGTAGAAGTAGCAGAGAGGCAGATTTTAGGTTAATCTAAAGAAAGAACATCCTGTTAGAGATAGCATGATCTAAGAGTGAAATCCCTCTCACCAGTCTCTGAAAGAAATTGGGACCTCTTTGATTGGTAATGTTCTATAGCAGAGATGTCAAACTCAAATAGAAAGGGATCCCTAGGCAGGGGAAATTGACTTAGAAAACCACAAATTAACATTATCGGTGTTGTATTTTTATTTATTTAGTAACATTTCCCAATTATATTTTAATCTGGTTCTACCTGCCTCTGTCTTTCCCCAGGACCACAGTGCCTACACACTGGAAGAGAAACAGTTGAATATTTGTCCCTGAATGTGTCCTTCCCTCCCCACCCCATTTCCTAGAATGTAAGCTTCTTAAGAGCAACGACTATTTCATTTTTTCCCCCTCTATGTTCTAAGTGCCTAGCACAGTATTTGGTAGATGATTAATTAAATGCTTGTCAAATTGAAAGAAAAACCCTAGATTATAAGCAATATTAAGCTGAACAGAAAGTCTTTAGGGAGAATTTTTTCTTTTCCTAAATGCTTGGACAATCAATTCTAAAGGCTCTGTTTAAACCTCCCAAACTCATATCATGTCTCTACGGGAAAAAATAAAATTGGAGGCAATCGTTTGGGTAATCGTATGCTTTAGCTGTGGTTTTCATAGCATGAGGACATAGCCCTTTACTAATGAATAAAGAACAACTATTGATTTCTTAGGGAAGCACCATTTATTTTTTTTCATGTTTGTTGTCTCAGGAGGGCTTTACTTGGTTAAATTGTAGAGTTTGTGAGTAATGTTCATTCATAATAATAACTAGCATTTATATATTGCTTTAAGGTTTGCAGAGCACTTTACATACATTATCTCAAAAGATCATAAACTCTGTGAGGTAAATGCTTTTATTATCCCTATTTTACAAATGAGGAAACTAAGGCTGAGAGAGGTTACAGGACTTGTACAGAGTCATACAATTTGTAACTGTCTAAGGGAAGATTTGAAATCATGGCATCTTGACTCTTAGTCATGCTCTAATCAGTGTACCACCTAGCTGCCGCCAACATTTGTTTAGAATTTGTATATGCCTGCTGACTTGATTTGGAAAACTCTATTAGACTAACATTTAAAGATATTTAGATTTAAGGATGATAGGTTTTTCTTTGCTTCTTTTCTTGTAATTACTTTGCTCTGTGAAACTTCTTTTGTTTAGAATTTTAAAATTCAACTTGATGAAAGTAAAAATGTTAAAATTTTCACCAAACTTTTCCTCCTGTTTTATTTTAAGTATTTTCTCTTTTTCTCTATTACTCTTGTACCAGCCAAAAGTAGCTCAACCTGGACATAGTTTCCTATTTGAGGTCAGTATCTTTTGTTAATTGTACCTCACATGGCTTGAGCCTGCTTCTCCATGTGAAACAAGAACTTCAAAAGTCAGCTTAGGCCTAGATTTTCTGTTAATACCATGCTAGCAGAAATGTAGACCAAAGGCCAATGAGCTTGCTTTTTTAAATATTTTCATAACTATATTTCCTTATAGTTGGTTTCCTTTGTAATCCTACATATTTTATTTTATGCATTCAAAAAATATTATTGTGAATAGGAGTCCATTAGCTTTACAGACTGCCAAGGTGGGCCATGACACAAAAGAGGTTGATATAGATATAGATATATAGACCCAGGTCCATTTGAATGGACCAAGTAAGAAAACATAAGGAAGGCAGTAGAAAAATTCTTAGCTTCCATTCCCCAACAGAGGACTTTTTCCTACAGGTTCACACTCTGGTGGGTAAGAATTCTAGGCTTCTGTGCAGTCTGACTCATGTCATACATAGCAGGATAACTTACTTAATCTGAATCCTCAATCCACTCTGTCTGTCTCCTTCTAGTAGCTGGCATGAGGTTCTGCTGAAGCCTCTGTAGCTTTCAGGCACTTGTCTCAGCTTGTTTCATGGAGTTGTCGGTATTCCACTGGAACTCCCAGGTTCAAGGATACAGCAGCAGCCTTGATTCCTCTCTCAGGCTGACTCTCCCATGCCGGCCTCTCCATTTTTTAAACCTAGCACCTCTCAGAAGATTCTCACAATAACTGCTTCTCAAAGGCACCTGCACCCAGAAAGCGGTCTCTTATTTGCAAATGTTTTCCTTGCCCAGGTATTGTGGGAAATGGAGTTCTAATAGCTAAGAATAGCTATGATGTGCTAGGCAGCTTGCTAAGTGCTTTAAAGTATGTCATTTATTCCTCACAACAATTCTGGGAGTCGGGTGCTATTATTATTCACATTTTACAGTTAGGGAAACTGAGGCAAAGAGATTTTTGTTGTTGTTGTTGTTGTTTTAGTGACTTACCCAGAATAAGCTAGTAAGGGTCTGTGGCCAAATTTGAACTCAGTATTCCTGACTCCAGACCCCCAGTGTATGCTACATCACCAAATTCTAGGGACTTGTCCCCTTACTCTACATATTGATAGTGACTTCTCTTGCAAAAGTTTTGAGAGAATCCCCTTTTCTTATTTATAATAGAATTTAGGAATGAGATGCCCTTATCTTATAACCTGAAATCAGATTTAAAATACTTCCATTACAAAAATTAATGGCTAAGGACATGTTTATTTTAAAAAATGCAAATATGATAAGGATTTGAGAAATAGTTAAAAATATATAGATACTACCTATGGGAATACACGGTCATCACCCCTTAAAATGACTGCCCTGTAACTCATATACAGTTGGATTACTGGTTCAAGGGGAATAATTTGTCTCTTTCAGAACTGTAGGCCTAAGCATTGGGATGCAATATCTTTCTCAAGGAATTACATAAGTCTTTATCTTATTAACTAAGTAAGGATGATATCAAAGTTTTGTCTTTGCATCCCTAGCCCCTAGTACAATGAACAAATGTTTGACTGATGTCCCCAATTCCTGCATGTATTTATTAGAAGAACCAAGAGATTTGAGCCCAGGTGCTTTGACTCCTGTGCTCTGTCCACTGTTCTTCACTATCAGTGGTTCCAAGAGTTAATCATTATGTAATTTTCTAGTGTTCGGAGTATAGTACAGGGTCAAACAAATGAGGTGCTTTCCCATTCCAGTAGGTGGAAGCAACATCAGCAGAAGAGGAGTGAATTTCTAATTCACCCTTTATAGATTCATTTTTAAGAACCAGAAGAATCTTCTTGGTGTGCAGATTTCTCAAGCTGCTGCTCCTTCATCCAGTCTCTCAGTGTTTCACCAGCTTGTTTCATTACACAGATGCATCCTTTGATTCCTTTGTCTCCTAGATGCAAATCTTGGGGCAATAAAAAGACAGACTAGTTTGGTCTTCTTGCCCCTGGCATTATGGACCACCTCCCATTTGAAGCATCAGAATGCTAACCCTAAATGCTATGCTAGGCACTGTGGAGATAAACAGATAAGTGATCCAAAGCCCTCCACCCCCTCCCCAGGAGTTTACTAGATTAATAAGAAGCATAAGACAGATATGCAAAAAAACTGGGATGTGGGCCAGTGCCTGCTAAGAGCCATAGGAATGCTACCTAGTGCTATTACCCTGATGAAACCCTGAAGAAGATGCCAATAAGAATCGAATATGTTTTCAATAGTAATACATTTTTTTAAAGACTCTGAATTTATGTGTGTATTCCTCCTTCCCCTTGCTTTTGCCTCTTTATGTATTGAAAGGAAAATCATTAACCAAATAAATTTCCCCATAGCCATTACCTTATTTTTCCTAAACAGCAACTCCATTGCTCCCAGGGGCTTTTTGTTTGTTTGTTCTGTTGATGTGTTTATCTTTTTATTTAAGTCATTTTAACCCCTCCCCCAATGGGACCCTCCTTGTAACAAAGAAAAACAACTAAGAAAAACATCTGAATGGTGTCTAACAACACAGTCAATATTCTGCTTTCCTAGTCCCCCACCTCTCTGCCATGAGTGGGCAAGAAGAATGTTTCATTATCTTTTCTCCAGAAGCTTCATTGAATTTTAATACTCAGTTTGACTTCCTTTTAGTGATCTTTTTATTTACATTGTTATAGTCTTTGTGTATGTTGTCCTCTTCAGTCTGCTTATTTTGATCTGTATCAGTTCATACAAATCCTTCCACATTTCTCTGAATTCCTTGTATTCATCATTTCTTACAGCACAAAAATATCTCTTACTGTATGTGAATGTAATTTATATACTCCAAGTAGTCAATGTCAGAGATTTTGTGGAAATTCAGGCACACTATTACATTGTTAGTGGAACTGTGAATTAGAAGACAGATTGGAATTATGCCAAAAAAAAAAGTTAATAAGATGTTCGTTCCTTTTAACCAAGAAATTCCAGTACTAGGTAAAGTAGTGGAATATATTTCAAAGAGGTCATTGATTAAAAAAAGAAAGACTCTATATACACCAAAACATTTAATATCTTTGTGGTAGAAAAGAACTGAAAATAAAATAGATTAACTGAGGAATGACTAGACAAATTGTGACACATGAATGTAATTGAACATTACTTTCTGTAAGAAATGACAAATATGATGAATTCAGAGAAGTATAGAAAGACATATGAATTGATGCAGAGCGAAGTAACCAAAGCAGACCTAAGAAAACAATATACAAGGTCAACTACAACAATGTAAATAGAAAGGACAACTACGAAACAAAGGTAAATGAATGTTGCGAAATTATAAAGAATAAGCATGACCCCGAATAAAAGATATGAGAAGACATATCCTCCCACACTCCTTTGCAGAAATGGGAGGTCCATAAGTATGGAAAATTGTATATATTGCCAAACCTTCAAGTTAGTTTTACTGACTGTTTCTCTTTTCCTCATTTTTCTTTTTAAAATAAATTCTTTGTTCTATGGGATGATTCTGAGTGGGAGGAGAGGAAGGGATACAGGGAGAAAATATAGGTGATAGAAAAACAAGATAATACTAAAAATTAATTTTTAAAAATTGCCAAAGGAAGACTTTTTAGGAAATCTAAGTGCCAATTAACTGCTAAGCTGACTTTTAGGCCACTGTGTATGAAAACAAGAGCCTCAAGAGACATAAAAGTTTTAGAGCTTGGTATGGATCCAGGACCCAATTATATAAATAATTCTCCTCTACCCTTGTATTGTAGAGCAGAAATATAAGAAAAGGAAGAATTGTGCAAGCAAACATATAAGGGTGAAATAAAAGGATTGTTTAAAAGAGAGAAGTAAGATGAGAAGTTTGTTTTAACACCAGTATGAAAGGAGAAATCACAAGGAAGTACATTTTTGATGTACAATATATAAGGAAAAACTGAAATGGGCAGCCTCAGAGATCATGAAATTCCTCCTTATTAGATGTTTTCAAGAAGGACCTGGAAGGCCACTTGTTACAGATGGTATAGAGGACATTGCTGCTTCAGGAACAGGCTGAACTAGGTCACCTCTGAGGGCTTGTCTAGCTTGGAGTCTATGATTTTAGAAGAAAAAATGTCTTACTGTTGCCACAGAGAGTAAGCTGAGGGGGCACCACCTCTTAGAGTTAAATTTTTCAGCTTCTTCTCAATTATATTCCCATCTAATTTTGGTAAATGTTTTCACCTTTCAGACTCTCAGTAGTGGATATGTAACATTCTATGTCTTTCAGTACAGCTCTCTGAACTGCTGTTCCTCTGTAGATGACTGCTTTTTATAGCATTATCACCCTACTGTTTTTCTTTTGGTCTGTATTAGCAATTATAATCTTACAATTCATTCTCTCTCTCTCTCTCTCCCTCTCCCTCTCCATATATACATGTGTGTGTGTGTGTATATGTATATATGTACTGATGGATACATTTAATTTTGGGGCATTTTTCTTGACCATTGGCTCTGGGCTACAGATATTAAGTCTGTCTTTGGTCACTTTTAGCCAAATGAACATTTACATTTTCAATCTACTCATTTAATGCCTTTTGATTAGAATATTAGAACGTGGGGAAAATCTTAGAAAGAGAACATATTGGGAGCACAAACAACATAATCAACAGAGGTAGAATTGTAAATTTAAGCATTTTTAAAAAGTTTTCATTAATTGGGGAGAAAAAATGAACCTCGTTTGGGAGCAAACCTCATTTGACTTTTAAAGCCTATATAACCTAGGCCCAAACTATTTTTCCAACATCATCATCATCATCGCCTTATTGTTGTTGTTAACTTACATTTATTATAACCCTTTAAGATTTGTTGAGCATTTTACAAATATTCTCTCTTTTCCTCACAAGTAACTGAGGCAGGCAGAGGTTATGCAAATTGCCCACAGTCACATAGCTGTTAAGTGTCTAAGGCCATATTCGAACTGAGGTCTTCCTGACCTAAGTGTTTGTATCCATTGGGCCACTTAGCTGCCTCCCCAACATTATACATTACTCTCCTTCCTGAATTCTACAGTCTGGTTGTACTGGCCTTCTCCATGTTTTCACCCATCCCTTTCCTGTGCCTTCATACTGGTGGTCCATCATATCTGAAATGCACCTCCTTCTCACCTCCACCTCCCAGAATGCTTCGTTGCCTAGCCCCTCCTTGTATATGGTATCTTACCTGATCCTACCTTTTCCTATCTATTAGTACAGTCCCTCCTCAACTATCTTGTATCTATTTTGTGTTTATTCTGCTTATATTTATTTTGTAAATATATGTACACATATATGTACATATTTTTCCCCTGACAGAATATGTTTCTTGAGAATGGGAATTGTTTCATTGTTTTTCTGTATCCTCAGTAACTAGCACAGTGCCTGGCACAAAGTAGGGGATTAATCAATGACTGTTGATTAAGTACTGGAAAGATAACTGATTAGCATTCTGTGATTTAAAAAATTAATATGAGTACCATCTGCTGGCATACATGTGGGGAACAATGAGGGCAGCTGGGAAGTGCGCCCAATATCAAATGAGAAATTTGTAAAAAAAAAAGCACATAGTATGGCGGCTAGCACATAATAGGAGCCACGTACATGCTCTTTCTCTTACTTTCTCATCCCCTACCCTCATATCAGCAAGGATGTCTACATACCAGCTGAGTCAAGAATCAAGTTGTCTGCAAACTAACCATTCCTTGGTCTCCCTTACTGACTCATCACCTATCTCCTGCTCTCTCAGTATGAATATCCCTCAAGGCTTTTTTGTCTCAGGTCTGTCTTGTTGATTATATTTGGGTTCTGTTATCACCTCTAATAATAATAGCTAATACTACCTAGCATTTAATTAATGTTTTGCAGGCACTTTACAAATACTTTATTTGATCCTCACAACAACTCTGGTTGGTAGGTACTATTATTAGTCTCATTTTACAGACAAAGAAACTAAGGCAGGCAGAGGTTAAGGGATTTGCCCAGGGTCACAGCTAGTAAGTGGTTGAGGCAGGATTGGAACTCAGTTTTTCTCTGACTCATTGCTCAGAGATCCATTGGACCACTTAGCTACCTTTACCAATATGATTTCCACATCTTTGTATATAAATCTTATCTGCTCAAACTTCAGTCCCCCATCTCTTACTTCCTGGTCAGCAGTTCGACCTTAATGCTTCATAGGCAATTCCATATCAACATATGCAAAATTTAATTCCTCATTTCCCCCACCCCCTACCCCCAAACCTAAACCTCCTGCCAAGTTCTCATTTGTTCTCTAATAACCCCCAGTCACTCAGACCTGCATCACCTTTAATTATTCTCTCTCATCCTCCTCCCATGTACACTCAGTTGCCAGGTCCGGTTCCTTCTTTCTCCAGAATATCTCTTTGATCCTTTGTTTCTCTCCATTCACTTCCACCACTGTAGTTTATCACCCAATCACCCTTCATTTGGGCTATCATGGCTCTCCCTGACTCCTCTTTCCCTTCTTGAGTCAACTAAGTGCTTAATGGGAAGAGTGCTAGACTTGGAGTCAGGAAGACTTGAATTTGAACACTATTCAGATACTTAGTAGCTGCCTAAATCTCATTCAGCCTCAGTGTTAGTAAGATGGGAATAATAATAGAACCTGTCTGAGAGAGCTGTCATAAGCTTCAAATGAGGTAACATTTATAATCCTTAAAGCTACTTGTTAGCTATTCTCCCTTCACACGGCTGCCAAAATAATTTTCCTAAGGCACAGATCTGCCTCTGTTTCTCCATTGCTCAAAAACCAACAGAGCTTCCTCATTGTCTCTAGAATAAAATACAAAATCTTGAATGAGATTTTCCATGTCCTGACTCCAACCTGTCTTTTCTCATTTCTCATCAATCTCCTTATATGTTTTAGCCAAATTGGATGTTTTATTAATTGTTCCTCAGATTTGAAATGCTAAATCAGGGTGTCTTATTGTAAACAAATGAGGATTCCTTGAGTTCAAGGAATTTGAAAATGTGAAGGCTCGATCAGTTTCTCTTACCCATTTCAAATCCTTCACTTTCAGCAAATGTCTCTCAATTGTCATATACTAAGTAATTGTGACAATTCTGTAGCTGCACCAGGGAAGGGAAAAGGAAACCCATGGACAAGACTAGGGTGTCAAAAAGAAATTTATTAAAGGACATTCTTTACAGCTCTTTGGAGCCAAGAGTATGATACCATGGGACTCTACTTCTTCATCTAGATTTTAGTCTTTGATTTCTCAGTGCATAACACAACATTTTGCATGTAACAGTCACCTAACAAATTTTTTTTATCTAATTTCTTGACATCTTACTTGACCTTGGACCATGTCGTCTATTTGTTCTAGGGATCTGTATCAGTAAGGCAATAATACCAATGTAGATGATAACTGTCAAAATGCCTATGTGGCTCTGTATCGCAAAGTATAAGAGACTCTCCACATAGAAGGTAGAGGTAAACCATTTATTCAGACACCAGAGAACCAGATCCCATAAGCCATCTGCCCAATCCATCACAGCAGTAAAGCACTGAATATATAATATCACAAATGGAGCCTTGCCATCCCAGAACCTCTCCAACCCCTTGCTGGGGTCTTCCCCAAAACAAACTCACAATACAGCTACCACGGTCTGATCAGCTCTATCACAACAGCCATTAGCAGCCGTAATTGCTGTCTCTGTCTCTGTCTCTGTCTCTCTGCCTCTTTCTGTCTCTCTGTCTGCATTTCCTGTGACACAACTTCCTTTTCCTCTCAGGAAGCTCCTCTCACACACATGGCTTAGGCTTCCTGTGACGTAAGCAGGTCACATGCCCATTAATGGGTGGGACAGATCTTCAAATCCGAATTGCTACCATAGGATCCCATCAACACCGGGTTTTCAGCCTGTTCTTTTGGATCCCAGTGCTATAACGTCTTTGCTATAACCTCTGTTTACTCTGTGTGTAGTAGGATACTCTTCTGCTTCAGATGGTTCAGGTCCTGCTTCTGACTCCCCACAGGCTCAAACAGGCTGTATACTGCCCCATCCAGACCAAGACAATGTGGGCTGCCCACCCACATCATAAAGATGTCTTGGTTTCAACCTTTGGCCGGTGCTGTCCAAAGCTTCACCCCTGAGTGAGCCCTGAGACCATAACTATTTCTTTTTTTTCTTTTTTTTGGGAGGGGGGTGGTTTTGGCAGGGCAATTGGGGTTAAGTGACTTGCCCAAGATCACACAGCTAGTATATGTGTCAATGTCTGAGGATGGATTTGAACTCAGGTCCTCCTGACTCCAGGGCCCGTGTTCTACTCACTACGCCACCTAGCTGCCCCTGTTTTTCTTTTTCTTCTAATAAACACTATAGCCAGTTTCTGGTGCATGTACCCATCATTTTAAATAAACCCAATATACAAACTTAGGGAACTGGCAGAGCACAAAATTCATTAAATTGTATAGAATCAGAAGCCTTAAACCTAAAGTATTTTCAAGTTAGAGGATTTCATATTGGCAACATTTAGTAAAATATGACACTGAAATATTCTGGTCAGGAAAGAGGAAAATCACAGGGTAAAATACTCCCCCTTAATGTAGTATAATGCCCATTACACCCCAGGATTGGCCATTGTTTTAACTCTTTGTTTGTCAACATTTCTCTTTTTAAATTTCTTATTATCTTTTAACACCACCCAATTTGTCCCTCCTCCCTTTCCAGAGAGTTACAAAGAATAAAGAAGAAGAAAAAAAAGGTTCAACAAAACAAACACATTGTAAAAGTCTGACATGATATTAAGTGTTTCACCCCCATAATCCCCTACCCCTGCAAACAGACAGAAGGATCATCTCATATCTCTCCTTTAGGGCCAAATTTGGCCATGATTATTTCACAAATGTGTTTCATTGTCGACATTTTTCAACTCAGCCAAATGAAAGATTGTAACATCAATTTAGAGATCAATGATTAAATAGCAGTCACTTAATGGAAATTCCCTTTGAAGTCTGTTCTGCCAAGTGGAAATACTAATATATGCCGGCACTATTCCTTATCTAAGGAATCATGAGGCAATAAAGAAGCAGAGTTTTGCATTAAGAAAAGCTTCTAAGACTTCCTCAAGTACACCATGTTGATTTAAAGAAAAATAAAACCAAAATTGAATTATTTGTTTCACCAGAGGAATTCGAAAAAGTGTTTTACAACCTTCAGAGAAAATACTTTCCCAAGTGGTTTACAAATTGTCAAAGATGGGTTTAATTAATTAATTAAAGGAGGAATATAAGATCAGATCACAGAGCAAAGGGCAACTACCAATGTATCATTGCTTTGGGTGGCTCCTTTTTTTCTTTTATAAAAGGTGATTAAAGCTGGCCAGGCCCTGAACCAGATGAATACTACAGGGGAGCCCCCACCTATAACCTTTGCAACCACCTCCCTAACTGTGGTATGGTTTAACATTAGAGCAGTCATACAAATAAAATGCACATTATTTACATTTATCTGCCCACAGAACATCAGATAGACCTGGAAGAAGACACAGGACAAAAGTACTTCTGTACCCCTTCTGTTGTTTATTATCTTATTACATTCTACCTTGTTAAATATTGAGAATTTTAAGTGGGATTCATTACTTTGTGTATTTGTTTTTGTTGGTGACTATTAAATTTGTCATTACAAACAATTTTTAACACATCCACCTGCCATACTTTTCTGCTGAGTACACACTTCTTTTCTTTCCATCAAAAGTAGGAGTGATAATGAGTGAAAGTCAGAAAATCATACAATCTCAGAGCTGGACGTGATCCCAAAGGTTTACATTCTAATCCTTATCTAAAACATAAATTCCCCTACAACTTCTGGGCCTTACTTTCCTAATCTGTAAATTGAAGAAGTTGGACTAGATGACCTCTAAGGACCTTTTCAGCTCTAAAATCTATGAAACATCTCCAACCAATGACCACAAAGCCTCTGCTTAAAGACCCCTCCAGTGATAAGGAAAGAACTCAAGCTACTCCATTCTACTTATGGGCTTTAATTATTAGGAAATGTTTCCTTATATCGTGCCAAAACCAATTTTCTTATAGCTTCTACTCCAGGTTCTTCCCATTAGTAGCAAAAAGATTAACCCTAATCTATCCGTTCATCTTTATTGATCAGAGTCAGATTAGCCTTTCCCCTGGTCTCTTCACCTTCATTTTGAAAAATAAAATGATTAGTAAAATAAGTAAAAGAATCTACCAGCTTCTTAAACCCTTTTAGCGTAGAGAAACCTCTAACAGATGTCCAGATAATGAGATTCTCCAATCATAGCCAAACTCTGTCTCAGTTTGTTGTTGTCAACCATACCTGCTTTCTGATCTGTGTTAGAAACGTATCATCCATCTGACTGGGTGGTCTTCCCAGGATATTGCTCCTCTTTCATCCTCCTCTGATTCTTACCCCTTCGTTCCCCACCATTATGTGCCTCTCACGTTCTTGGATTTCAACACAGGTGTTCACCAAATATAAAGCCACTCCAGCAGCCCTTGTCAGTTTAATTTGATTCTTTTGCACAAGATTTACCCTTCTATTGCTGTATTGTAGTCATGGGTCTCATCCTAATAAGTCTTGGTAATATTTATGAATTCTTAATACAAGACAGTAAACATTCTTTCCTTATCACCTATATATTCCACATTAGTATGGCTGTATGAGGCCATGAATATTATTTCTGCCTCTCTTCCCAGTTATTGGTACCTATGAAATACTAGTGAGTTTCCCAGCTATTCTGTGCTATATTTCCCTGCTAGGGGACACATGAGGTGTTCAGAGAGGACTGGCACCTCTGGCGTGAGGGCTTGTTGAGTCTTTTGAAGGGCTGCTTATCCACCTTTGGCGTTCATCCAGTCATTCAACCTTCACCTGTGTTCCCAGAAACCATAGTATGTGCAGAGACCACACCCCAGTAAAACCACCTTGGCAGATGGACTAAACAAGTTTGAGGATAACCAGTAGGCCCCAAGTCCGTGAGTTAGGTAAATGTCTGCCCCAAGCATGTGAACATTTTCCCCCAGAAGAATGGGCAGATGAGAACAGTTTATTCCAGGGGCCATAAAGGCAGCCAAAGCAGGAGCTGTGGAGTGCTTAGAGCTTGGTCAGATGTCTATTGAAGAAGCCAAGATCATCCACTGCATCCTGGGCAATCGCCAGTTGTCTTGACTTTTGTCCTGCCACTGGACTCACGTGACTTTAGAAGAGAGAGTGAGGCTGACAACTTTACGCAACTCTGCTTCACTTAAATCCAATTTATGCATAAGTCATCACCATGTGATATTATTGGTCCTCTTTGAAAATGAAGCACAAACCTATCAATTACTGGAAAGTTTCCCTGCTATTTTCCCTGTCATATGTGATACTCTCTTGGGTAATTGGCCTATTAGTTATATTTGGACATATTTCCCACCTCCCCTCCAGTTTCAATTTTAAACCTTCTTGACAGAAGAAATGTGTGACAAATATAGTCATAGTTCAGTGATTTCACTTAGGACTGCAGTGATACCATGTGATACACGTAGGTGAGAGGTACCCTTGACCCAGGTAGGTAACTGACTTTATATTTGCAAAGCTACATTGGAGAAGGATAAACTCATTTAATGTGTTTATAGATAATATCCATAAGTTGACTAATTGAGCATGACTTAGGTCATTGCATCAAACTTTTTAAAAGTTTTATTCTATTTTTTCAGTTAAAAAAAAAATCTTTTTCCTCTCCCTTCTACTACAAAGCAAATACCCAAACTGGCCATGTCTAAACACACACACACACACACACACACACACACACACACATACACACGCGCGCGCATGCGCGTGCACTTGCTGGGGGTGGGAGGAGACATGCATGGTACACACACACTAATATAAATACTTTTGTAAGTATAGGTCTTTCTCCTCTTTCTTTGATGTCTTTGGGGGTACATAAACCTTTTATGATAGAATAGAAAGAGCTGTTTTTCTTTCCATTGGGATTCAGAGGGTTCAAGTTCTGACTCTGACATTAGCTCCCTCTGGTAGGCTGTGTAACCTTAGACTAATCATTTAACTTGTCTGGACCTTAATTTCCTCAGGTGGAAAATGAGATTGCTGGACCAGGTGATATATCTGTAAGACCCCTCTTAGGTCTAATCCAAGCCGGTTTATCTTCTGTTATTTCATTCTGCACTTGTGACTATAACTTTTTCATTTTCAACACATAGCATTCAGGAATGACCTCTGAACTCTTGTGATGGACTTAGTAACTAACTCATTATACCTCTGAGACATTCATGTTTTCTTCCATTTTTGGTGCAGAATTAAAGTGCCTACTTTGATGTTTCTATTCTTTACCAGCGTACCAGTAAACATTTATTAACTGCTTACTGGGTTCCAGGTGCTAGGAAAGTCAGAAATCACTTTTTTCTATCAAAATATAAAAGTATGGTTTATGACTATATAAATAAAATTGACATCTACTTCTAGACAGTTCCCTTTACAAAACAGGATCATAACTTTAGAGTTGGAAGAGGCCTTCAAAATGTTAGTCTCTTTTTACCTAGACAAGAAGGTCAGCCCAAGCTCAAATTAAAAGGCTGTTATTAAATGTGAGGTGAGAGGTAGCATAACCTATAGAGAGCCAGACTCAGGGTCTGGTAGTTCTAGGTTGAAGTTTTACCTCTGATATAGATAGGTACATACATACATACATACATAAACATATATGTATATATGTATATATACATGCACATACACATATATATATATATATTTCTTCCTTCCTTCCACATGCCAGTGCTTTTCCTTAAAGATAATAGGTGACCAGTTAGAAGGCTAAAGAAATGTGAGGTGCCAATTCCCCAGTTCGTCAGTCAATTTAAAAAAAATATTTTCCAACCTGGAAAGACTTATGTGAATTGATGCTAAGTGAAGTGAGCAGAACCAGGAGAACACTGTACACAGTAACAGCCACAAGGTGCAATGACTGACTTTGATAGACTTGGCTCCTCTTATCAATGCAAGGTTCAAAGACAGCTCCAAAAGACTCATGATAGAAAAAGCTATGCACATCCAGAGAAAGAATTGTGGAGTCTGAATGCAGATTGAGGCAAACTATTTGTTCTCTCTCTCTTTTTTTGGTTTCGTTTCTTCTTTCTCATGATTCATCTCATTGGTTATAATTCTTCTTTATAGCTGGACTATTATGTAGATAAGTTCAATGCAAAGGTATATGTGGAATCTATCAGATTGCGTGCTATCTTGGGGAGGAGGGCAGAGGAGGGGGAGGGAGAGAAAATTTGGTACTCAAAAACTTGTGGGACTGAGTGTTGTAAACTAAAAATAAAAAATAAATTAAAAAATATTTTCTCCCAAATACATACTAAAAACAATTTTTAACATTTTGGTATTTTTTTTAAATTTTGAGTTCCAAATTCTCTCCCTCCCTCCCCGCCCCAGACAGTAAGTAGTCTGATAAAGGTTACAGATGTGCAGTCATGTATAACACACATTTCCATATAAGTCATTTTGTGGAAGAAGACTCAAGGAAGGGAGGAAGGAAGGAAGGAGGGAAGGGAGAGAGGGAGGAAACAAGCAAGCAAGCAAGCAAGCAAGCTTCTATCAGTATTCAGACTCCATCAGTTCCTTCTCTGGAGGTGGATAGCATTTTTCATTGTGAGTCCTTTGGGATTGTCTTAGATTATTGTATTCCTAGGAATAAATAGCTAAGCCATTCACGATTGTTTATCTTAACAATATTACTGTTACTGTGTACAATGTTCTCCTGGTTCTGCTCACTCCACTCTGCATCAGTTCACACATCAGTCATTCTTACAGTATGTTTGTGGGCATTGGTCATTAAGACTGGTCATTCCAGTATGCCATTTACCACCCATATTCTTTTTCAGGTACTAAACTATATAGGATCTGCCCTTTATCATCATCAGTAGACATAATTTATTGAGTATTTAATTACATGTCATTAATATACAGATAGAGCCCTCTGTAGGCAGCTAGGTGGCTCAGTGGATAGAGTGCTGGGTCTGAAGGCAGGAAAACTCACCTTCCTAAGTTCAAATCTGGCCTTCGACACTTA
Source organism: Phalanger gymnotis (assembly GCA_028646595.1). NCBI lineage: Eukaryota > Metazoa > Chordata > Mammalia > Diprotodontia > Phalangeridae > Phalanger > Phalanger gymnotis. The sequence continues at coordinate 349,273,327 of CM053622.1, forward strand.
CTAGCTGTGTGCTAGGGCAAGTCACTTAACCCTGTGCCTCAGTTTCCTAATCTGTAAAATAAGCTGGAGAAGGAAATGGTAAACCACATCAGTATCTTTGCCAAGAAAATCCCAAATCAGGTCACAGACATGACTGAACAGCACAAAAACCAAAAAGAGGCCTCTGCCTTTTGTAAGTTAACTTTATATTATAGATAGGATATATACCAATAGTAAAATAAAAATTCTGAACTATTTGTGAACAGATATTTTGGTAAAATGTCACAGCTAAAAACTGAATGCTCCTATTCCTTGACCCTTTTTTGGGAGATTTTTGTTTAACAAGAAATAATAATATGTACTTTTTTTTACTATATAAACTATAAACTGATTTTTGCTGTTATGAAAAGTCCCATAACTTCCTTGATGGAACTATCCTGAAAGTCCTCTGAAGTGCCAGCTCTCTAAAGATTGGAAAAAAAAATTCAGAGATGAATACTTCCCTGACCCATAGCAGTATCCAAAGATGGATCCAAAGACCCATCCAAAAATGGGTTACACCCTATCTTCATTATGTAGATTTTCACTTTATAGACAATTTTTATTAACAGATTTTGTCCCAATAACAAGAGATGGCTATAACAATCATTAGCACTTTGAAGACCTGAGAAGGGACTTTTAGAGGTCATCTTCTCCAGTTTACTCATTTTATAGATGGAGACCCTGAGGCCTACAGAGGTTAGATAACTTGCTCTGGTTTAAACAAGTAATAAGTGGCAAAGCCAGGATTCAGACTCAGGTTCTCTCCTTCCAAATCCAGCAGACTTTTTGCTGTTTAGGTATACTGAAAAATATCCTCAATTGATGAACAATTTAGTAAATTAACACATAGTGGTTATGTTAATTCTTTTCCCGGAGGTAATTATTTGCTTTAGTAAAACCTTCTGTGTTTACTATTATGTTGGTATAAAAAAGTATTAGCTAATTCTGGATCACTGCATTGAAATATAGGATTTGTGAAGTTCTGGATGATGCCAGCACATTTTTGTTTACTAAGCAACTATAATCGAGGTAGGTTTTTGCAGTTACCTTTGAGATTACAAGTGTAAATATAAGAACATTGTATGAATTAATTGTTCCTCTGGGCTTTGGACATGAGTCAACATTGGTTTTTGGTCATAACATATACAGAAAATGTATGTCCAGGGTAATTGCATTTCAGCAGTGGAGTGGAGTTTAGACAAGATAAATACATAATTGGAGGGACATTTGAGAGTGTGGTCTTGAGAATTGCTGGATTGGATGGACTCTGGACTAGGTCAGATTTAAGGAATTATTTAAATAATAGTAGAGAAATCTTACATGAGGATACAGTCCTGCTCTGGAAGAAGCTAAGAATTTGGAGTAAGATCAGCACACAAAGGAAACCAATGAGCCTGAGATAATTAGGGAGGTAAATGTGGGTCCAGGATGGAAGGAGAAATGTGGAAGGGTCCAGCAGATTCTGTTCAGAGAAGCTTTTGGAAACCTGTACTTCTTTAACAATTTAAGGAGTGGTGAGCTTGCCTAAAATGAAAGCAGTTTTGGTAAGAGTAGGAAGGCAGGATTGAAAGAGACAGCTGGGAAATGAAGAATGTGAAATAATGTTATTGGTGAGGTGGCTGATGAAGACCTTATAAAAGATGCTATACTTGAAGTTTAGGAAGACCTGAATTCAAATCATGCATCAGACGCTTACTAGCTGGGTGACCCTAGACAAGTCTACTTAACTTTTTTCAGCCCCAAGTTTCTTATCTGTGCTCTTTCTTGTCATTCTTGATAGCAATATAGTACATATCACTTTGATGTACCACAATACCCCACAATACTCTCTGCAATACCCCAGCTTCCTTTTGGGTATTTTCTTCCCCCATTATATTGTAAGCTCCTTGAATGAAGGGGGTATGTCTTTTTCTTATTTATATTCCCAGCTCGTATCACTGTATCTGGTACAGAGCATGTGCTTAATAAATGTTTATTGAATTAAATTGAATTTGTTCCAAATCACTTTATTTAAGTCTTCCCAATTTTAAAATCTTCTTCATCATTTCTTATGGTATAGTAATATTCCATTATAGCATATATCCCATTTTCTTCAGCTCTTCCCTCAATCTTTCAGTACCTTCTTTATTCCCAGTCTTTTTGCTGTCAGAGTGTTGCAGTGAGTATTTTGCCATACATTACACCTTGCTTTCAGTATGCCCAGTAGTGGGAATTGTGTTTTTCATTTTTCACAATTACATACAACACAGCTATAAATACTTTGTACAAGAAGCTCTTTGTTTTCCTCTTAATTACTTCTTTGGTGAGTATTCCTTGGTGAATATTCTCATTAGTGGAATCACCGAGTCAAAGAAATCATGTGTTAGAAAATATATATTAAGAGCAACAAATGCAAGAAACAGTTCAGAATCCTCACATCTGTGTATCTTGAATATTTTTCTTGAGGACCAATTTATGAGACACTAGACATGGTGAGCACTGAATATATTCTAATCTACAAAAATTGCCTGGTTACTAACTTGGGACTTATCAGAATCAGGTACCACTTACTTGTTAGAACAAGTGTCAAAGGCAATACCAAATTAGAAGAAGAAATAGAAATGAGAACACGTAGCAAACAATTGAAACATCTATATCTTGACCTATTTAAACAAGCTATTGAAACTGAAAAATGTTTCCATTGATTCCATTTGATTAAAAAAAGAACAGACCAACACAGACCATCACTGATTTAAAATAGAAATTTCTCTATAAAGATTATGGTATTATCTCATAAAACAGTGAGAAACAAAAAAAAAAGTTTTCAGAAAGGTTAGTAAGATAACCATTTAAACCAAATCTTGCTTTTTTTAAAAAAAAAAAATTAAGAGTAAAATAGAAAAGACCTGCAAGATTTCTATAACAGAGTCTTGCCTCCATCAGTAACAGTGGGACCACTGTATTGGGACTCCAACATAACAATCTATGACATGCTGATTGGAGAATTAGATGTGGTACTATAAAAAATAAAATAAAAAGAGTCCATAGGCAGTAGGATTAAGCTAGATATACATAGAGAGCTGTACTGGAAAAGACATAATTTTGAGGGTTTTAAGGGTCTTATCAAGATATATGAAAGAGGAAAGAAAACACTAAAGGATGGGGGGGGGGGTTGTCACAGTCTTTATTATTACCAAAAAGCCAGTCAAGAAAGTATCAGTGACTGCCAACCTATATGCCTACTTTACCAAATGTTTGCCCGTTTTTTAATGAACATACAAACACATTCAAGAAAACTTTCATGAAAGAGAACAATCAGGCTTTAACTACATACATTTTATAGTTGATCATATGAGAAAAGAACAAGCAGGCTTTAACAACTTATATTTTACAGTAGATCATATTTACAGTCTTGTAATCATACAATTAACGCAAAAGTGCAGAGAATATAGCATCCCACTATGCTTATTCTTTGCCGTCTATAAATAATCATTCTTTTTTCTACCTCTGTGCCTTTGCACAGGTCACCCCTATGCCTGGAATGTGCTTCTTCCTCATCTCTACCCCTTTTTAAAACACCTTTTTTAATTTTTTTTCAATCAATGAAAATCTACCTTCTCTCCTTCCCATCTGCCCACCCTCCTGCATATCATGAAAAGGAGAAAAACAAAACATCTGTTACAAAAGTGTACAGTCAAGCAAAACAAATGATGAGTCCATCACCTGTCTGTCAGAAAATAGGTAGCATGTCTCATCGTGAGTTCTCTGGAATCATGGTTGGTCATTGTGTTGATCAGAGTTCTAAAATCTTTCAAAGTTTTTGTCTTTACTATAATGTTATTATATATAAACTGTTCTGGTTCTGCTTACTTAACACATTCCATCAGTTCATATAAGCCTTCCCAGGTTTCTCTGAAACTGTGTCCTTTATCATTTCTTACAGCACGATAGTACGCTATCACATTCATATGCCATAATTTGTTCAGCCATTCCCCAATTGATGGCACCCATTTTCCAATTCTTTGCCACCACAAAAATAGCTGCAATAAGCATTTTTTAACATATAGGTTGTTTTTCCCTTTATTTTATCTCTTTGCAGTATAAATCAAATATTGATATCATTGGTTGAAAGGGTATGCACAGGCAGGGAAGATGCTTTTATTAAGCGCTCACTATATGCCAGGCATAATTTATAACTTTCTTGGAATAATTTCAAATCCCTTTCCAGAATGATTGGCCTAGTTCACAGCTCCTCCAAGAGTGCATTGAAGTATCTGTTTTCCCATAGTCCCTCCAGCATTTGTAATTTTCCTTTTTTGTTTGCCAATCTGATGAGTCTTACCTCTATCTCTTAATAGCTATTAGTTTTCTTTAAGGCTCAATTCAGATGCTACCTTAGGTAGCCTTTTCTGATCCCCTCAATTGCCAATATTCTCTCCCTTCTCAAATTATGTTTCATTTAGTTTAATGGACATATGTTTTATTCCCCTGTAGAATATAGCTTCTAGAAGATAGGGACTAGTTTTCATTTTCATCTCCCCATCCCCAGTACCTTGCCCACTATAAGCACATTATAAGCACTAAATTGATATTTGCAGAATTGTTTAATTGATTTTGATTCATCCCCAGTACCTTGCCCACTATAAGCACATTATAAGCACTAAATTGATATTTGCAGAATTGTTTAATTGATTTTGATTCAGTGGAACAAAATATAGCCTAAAGATTACATTTGAAATTAAAGACAGTGTCTTATCTAAACATTAGCTCCTCTCATCCTGCTACCTGTACTAAACAACAGTGCTTTTGCAGATTAGGTGGATATAATTGATTTGTTTAGGTTTCCTGCCCTCAAGGAGCTTATAATAGTATTTGAGAGAAAAGTCATAACATTCATGAACCAGATATCAGTGTTGAGTGAATCACAAAGTGAGTGTTAAGAGACAGTAAATGAAATAGGAGTTGATGAAGTAATGATGAAGTAATATTGTCAAGGAAAACTTCAAAGGGAAATTTGTATTTGAGGTGAATTATGAAAAAAAATTGCATCCAATTAAGTGAACAAATTCTGAAAACATAATCTTCAAAACATTCTGCAAAACACAGTAAGAGAATAAACATTAACTTAGAGAGAAGCTGTGACAAGTTGTTTGGTCAAATGAAATGCCCCTTCAACATCTTCTTTAGCTAAAGCTTAAACAGCCTGTCTCTGCTTTATTGTTTAGTCATTTTTTCGGTTACGTCTGACTCCTTGTGACCCTATTTGGGATTTTCTTGGCAAATACACTGAAGTGGTTTGCCATTTCCTTCTCCAACTCATTTTACAGATGAGAAACTGAGGCAAATGAGGTTAAGTGACTTGTCCAGGGTCACACAACTAGTGTCTTCCTGATTCCAGGCCCAGTGCTCTATCCACTTGGCCACCTAGCCACCTACTTTTTTCTTTATAAGCACTTCATTTATCCTTTGCAAAAACCACCCATCACTATCTTTCCCATAATTTTTTTTAAATTTTTTTAATTTGCTTTTTTTATTTGTTTAATATTTTTGGTTTTCAGCACTGATTTCCACAAGATTTTGAGTTACATTCTACATTTCTACCCTCCCCCCAACTCCAAGATGGTATATATTGTGATGACCCCATTCCCCAGTCAGCCATCCTTTCTGTCAACCCACTCCTCCCCATCCCCATTCCCCTTACTTTCTTGTAGGGCAAGATAGATTTCTATACCTCATTGCCTGTATATCTTATTTCCCAGTTGCATGCAAAAACACTTTTTTTTGAACATCTGCTTTTAAAACTTTGAGTTCCAAATTCTCTCCCCTCTTCCCTCCCCACCCACCCTCCCTAAGAATTTAAGCAATTCAACATAGGCCACACATGTATCATTATGCAAAACCCTTCCACAATACTCATGTTGTAAAAGACTAACTATATTTTGCTCCTTCCTCTCCTATCTCCCTTTATTGAGTTTTCTCCCTTAACCCTGTCCCTTTTCGAAAGTGTTTGCTTTTGATTACCTCCTCCCCCATCTGCCCTCCCTTCTATCTTCCCCCCTTTTTTATCTCCTTCCCACTTCTTTCCTGT
>CM053622.1:349279914-349326611 GCA_028646595.1 Phalanger gymnotis
TTCTCCTCATTGGCTTTTTGGAGCTTTTTTGACGTTTGATTTAGTCTATTTTTTAAGGTGTTGTTTTCTTCAGTATTTTTTGGGTCTCCTTTAGCAAGTCACTGCCTTGTTTTTCATGGTGTTCTTGCATCATTCTCATTTCTCGTCCGAATTTTCCCCCTACTTCTCTTACTTGCTTTTCCAAATCCTTTTTGAGCTCTTCCATGGCCTGAGACCAGTTCATGTTTTTCTTGGAGGCTTTCGATGTAGGTTCTTTAACTTTGTTGACTTCTTCTGGCTGTATGTTTTGGTCTTCTTTGTTGCTAAAAAAGATTCCAAAGTCTAAGTCTGAATCTGAATCAGTTTTTGCTGCCTGTTCATGTTCCCAGCCAACTACTTGACCCTTGAGTTTTTGTCAGGGTATGACTGCCTGTAAAGTAGAGAGTATTTTGTCCCAAGCTTGAGGGCCTGCGCTGCTGTTTTCAGAGCTACTTGTACACAGCAAGCTTTACCACACCCATGCTCCTTGTCCCCCAAGAAGCACCAACCAGGATTGTGGCTGGGATACAGGCAGGGCAAAGCAGGCTTTGTACTCCTGCTCTAATCCACTGCTTAATTTCTCCCACCTGGTGGGCCTGGGGCCAGAAGCAACTGAAGCTGGGGCTCTGGAAGTAGCCTCAGAGCTGCACACAGCCTCTGGGGTGGTGGCTGACCACTAACTCCTTTCACTCTGTCCCAGAAGTTTTTCCCACTAGCCTGCTCTGTTATCTTTGGTGTTTGTGGGTTAAGAAGTCTGGTAACTGCCACAGCTCAATGATTCAGGACCCTAGGGCCTGTTCTACCTGGCTCCCAGCCTGGTTGATCATGGTGCAGCCCCCGCTGGGCTCTGCTCCATTCTGCTCCCAGCTCCATGCAATAGACCCTTCCCAGCGGCCATCCAGGCTGTCCTGGGCTGGAGCCCTGCTTCCCTCTGCTATTTCGTGGGTTCTGCAGTTCTAGAATTTGTTCAGAGCCATTTTTATAGGGGTTTGGAGGGACCTGGGGGAGAGCTTAAGCAAGTCCCTGCTTTCCAGCCACCATCTTGGCTCTGCCCACTCTCCCCCGCCCCTTCCCATAAATTTTGATGAAGATTCCACCTTATTTCAGGGTTAGAAATAGCATATAGATATGTATCTGGGAATGGTTTAGACAGTGGAAACAGTTTAAAATATCAGGGAAGAAATGAACTGTTGTTAAGGCCTAATAATTTTTAAGAGAGAAAAAAAAATCCAGGGTTTTATGTAACTTTGAGAATCACCTCTTATACAGGACTCGTGTTTTCAAATCATCCATGTATCTCATAGCAACTGAGAGGGTCACACCTGTCCTCTATGCATAGCATGTAGTAATTAAGCTTGGCAAATGGAGGAAGTTGAGGAGTGATGCACTGTCTTAGACCTGTTCCCAAGGGCAGTAAGCACAGCTGCTTTCCTGGCTTTAAATGCCCTATGTATCCCAACACAGGTACTGTTAGGGCACAAAAATTGAGAGAAAGAAGTGTCCAGGGATCCAAAGCACAGGCTAAATTTTTAAAATAAATGGAAAGGAAAAAGGGGAGGGAGTTAGGATAAAGTACAGTGCCAAAGGAATAAACTTGAGACAAGAGAGACAAACAGGTGGAAGTGTTTTAAATAGAAGCTTCTCTGCACTCCTTTTTTCCTCCAGCTCATTATATAAGTTGAAGGATAAACACTTAGGGGGATAAGCTAAGGCTTTTACAACAAGAAAATGAGAAAAGAAGGAATCAGGGAAAAAAACAAAACCCAGAGAAAAGAAAGAAAAGTTTTCTGTGAAGAGGGAAAAGAATTTTCTTTGTCTTTCAGAGTTTTGTTTTGTTTTGTTTTCTGAAACTAGTAGTTCAGGTAAAAAGTGCTTTCTAACTTGTTCCTTTTCCCCTGTACTTACCCTTATAAAACTTGTTGATGAATCCAGAAAGGCACTGCTTTTTGTATATCAAGGTAATAAATTCAGGAACAGGGAAGTAATTGGTCTATCTATGTAGTCAAGGTGGAAGTCATCATTCCTTCATCAGGATATCTAAATAAAAATCAGATGTGTGTATCATAATCAAAATGTCATTCATGGAGGGAATGGAATTACCACAGATGGAGGCTGTCCTGGGAAAAGTAGGCCTAGGCAGTAACACTTGTACTCCTGGTGTGAAATGTTGCCTAAGTACAGCTGAACTTGTATCAGAATTACAAATCATCTGTTTAAATTTACATTTCTAATTTACTTTTCCCTTTTGCTGTGGCTGTTTGTCAGATAACTGCTGGTAATAACTTTGGCTGTCGGTTTCTTTTCTTGCCTTAAAATGTAAAGTGCATATTGTTGGTTTCCATAGAATTTTGGTAATTGGTAGTTGTGTTGAATAGCTGCTCAACTTGAAAAGAAAACCTTTGTCTATTTAATTAAAACAAAGATTTTACTTTAGAATTCACATATGTGAATGCAAGGCTCTGGACTTACCCTGTAAACACTTAGCACTGTGCCTAGAATGTAACAGGTACTTTCTAGATGATTATTTTTTTTTCTCCTTTCCTCTTTCCCTGTCCCCTTTCCCCACGAGCACTTCAGGTTCCCAGAGCAAAGGTAGCTAAATCTTCCCTTAGGCTTTGTACCCCTAAAGAGTGCGTGTGGAGGTAGGGCGGTGTTTCTTCTAATGCTATAGGCTTGAGCACCCATTTCAACGTGTTATTCCTTAATATCAATCACCAGTTATATTTAGTATCTCCCTGATATCAGTGATTCACCTAGTGACTCAGTGCCATTTAACCAATTAACATCAATTAGCTTTTACAGACACTGAAAAGATAAAGCAAGAACCAAAGGATCAGCACATCCCACCTAGATGCATACACTCTCTAAACCACTTTAGTCTCTGGGGAAAGTGGGTTCAAAATTAAAGCAGTTGCTTAAAAAAAAAGTGCCTTGCCAGATTCATTCTCAAATATTGCATAGCCCATGGATGAGTGGCTTACTCTTAGCTGTCATTAATCTATTACTTTGCTGAGTCAAGCAGCTCCCTCCTCACTGGGCTTGACAGCCAGTAAAGCTCTGGCATAGAATCTGGCACAAAGACATAACACCCAAGGCAGGGAAGAATAGAACAGGGACAAAAGCAGAGCCATTTGCACAAAGTGCTATGTTGATCCATATGGGAGAGTAGGCTCCTGGTGATCTCACCATCCGGTAGTTTGCAACAGTTACTGCCTCCTCACTCAAACCCAGGGAAGGAGGAAAAAGAGAGAATAGTTTGCCCTCATGGGAATTGTTTGATTTTGTGCCTAGTTCCAGCTCAGGAACCAGTTGAAGAGGCCTTTTTTCACTACTTGGTAAGCAGACAGGAAGCAGACTTCAGCAGAAATACCTGTGTATGCTCCAAAGCCCATGTGAAGGGACTATATCCATCATAGCACATTGTATGAGCTCGTAATGGTTGGGCTCTAACTGGTTCAGTTTACCAAACATACATATTAGATTAGCACTTGATTGAGTTAGTAGAAGAGAGACATACCCTTTAAAATTCCAGGATATCGGGGGTCTCAGCAATGTGAGCATTGCATGCACTACCCCCCTGCAATGGTACATGCATTACTGAACTTCACACCTTTTGGGTCTTGTTCTTGTCTATTCATGGCTTCCCATAAATCATCAGCTGGAGATCCACCCATTGTGTTGGAGGCCTTCCTCTAGGTCTCCTGACATTACATGGGTACCAGGAAACACAAAAATGATGCTTTAGCCTTCACCATTGCTCTGTAAGCCATTCGCCTCCTTTTCCTGTCATTCATTTTTTTGATGTTATCTTTTACACTACTTTTCACATGTATGCATGTCTTTATTGGTCAGTAGTATTTTTACCCATCCTGCATTTCTCCATCACCCTTTGGGTGAATTGCAATTTTGATTCTTTAATGATTGTGGCATTCATTCCATGTTTTAAAGAGTATAGAGCACCAATCATTGGAAGGGTATTGATGCTAAAAATAAACCTTAAAAAAAGACAACTAAGAAAGACTTGAGAACTCTGATCATTGCAATGACCAGAGAACCTATGATGAAACATGCTCCTCACCTTCCGACAGAGAGATGATGAACTAAAGGTGTAGAAGGAGACATATATGTTTATGCTTGGCCAAGTGGAGAGTTGTTTTCCTTGACTTAATATTTGATAGAAAGATTTTGTTTTTCTATTCTTCCTAATGGAAATGCTCATCTTATTTGGTGTTTGTTTAGTTCAGTTTTTAAAAAATTTCAGTCATTGCCCCTTTCCGTCTAAAAGAATTGTGTTCATTTATATCTGTTTTCTTTCTTAATTCAGCTGGGTGACAAGCATTATTACTTTAGATAGTTGAACAATAAAGATGGTACAATAAAGATGGTACCAACAAATGTGGTATCGGAAGAGGACTAGAGTCAGAGGTCCTGGATTCAAATCCCAACTAACTCTTTTTTGTTTGTTTGAGCTTGAATAAATTATTTAACCACTCTTGGATTCGGTTTCCTCATCTATGCCGACTTTTATGATCCTATGACCTAATTAAAATTATTTCCTCATTCTTTCAGAGCTGGTGGTTCCAGGATTTTCTTGAGAATGACTTTAGGAAGAGATATTATGTCCCCTCTTCAATTGAGATCTTCATCTTCAGCAACCAAAAAAAACTTTTTGAAGTGGGATCTGTCACCAGAACAAATTAAAGCAAGAACTGAGGAGCTCATACAACAAACCAAGCAGGTGTATGACACTGTTGGAATGCTTGATATTGAGAAAGTGACGTATGAGAATAGTTTGCAGGCACTTGCAGATTTAGAAGTGAAATATGCAGGTGAGTATCAGTGCATTAAGGCATGTTGTCTTATCTTTATGTAATCCATTACGTTATTCACAAAAGGGAAGTAACAAAGCATTTTAAGCTAAACTCAACAGAGATTTGGTTAGCATCTACTTTGTATAAGCTGTTGTGTTAGTACTGGGGCTCGACAGGCAAAATGGGATATAGTCCCTATCCCCAAAAGGCATGCCTTCCACAAGGTCAGAGGTTCTTAAATTTGTTTTTTAAATATTTTGATAACCATATTTCAATATAATTGGTTTTCTTTATAATCGTATGCATGTTATTATAAGCATTTAACAACATCTTGAGAAAAGTCCATATTGACTTCACCAGACTGCCAAAGGGGACCATGACACAAACAGGTCCCTAGCCTCGGTGGATACTGCGTTTACTCCAATAAGTAAATAATAGTTGGGACTTCACAAATTTTTTTAAAAAAATTTGTACAGTAGTTAACTAATAATCACTTTGTGTTAAATTGTCTTGTGGTCTGTTTGGCCTGCTTATTCATTTTTTAGACTTTTTAGTTTGGTAGTGGTCTTTCCAATTTGTCTCTAGATTTGAAGTTGCTAGCAACATGCCTATAGTTGATAAGTTTGAACCAAGCATAATTTCTTAAGTAGTTAAAAAACAACCACTAATTTTCACCTCCTAGATCCAAGTTCAAAATTCAATCATGACAGTTCTTAGCCATCTCCTGCATTGTCTTTTACCACAACTATGTAATGGAGGATGTTAGGTGTCCATGTTGTTGACTGCCCATTTTAGTAGTGAAAGCAAATTCTAGTTCCATCTAGTTCTTTGTGAATGAGTTAGAGAGGAATACCTTTTCGACATTACTGTTTATTTAAAATCATGTTTCTAAGTTTAAATCTGTTCCTGTTATATCACTGATTTGAGATTATGAGCCATTTAACTTCCCTTTTAATTTTTTTAAGTTAATGTCAAGAAATCCAATCAAAGTCTTAATTGTATTATTAACCACATACTTTTAAATGAGTATTATGCATATTGAGCTTGATAATCTGTATTTTATTCTTTTTTTGGAAGGGAGAATGAATTTATATTTAATCAGATCTTAATACCCTAATCATCACAATGTGGTGATGCATAGAGATGGTTCATTTACTTAGTTATTTACAATGATATTATAAAGGCATCAATAAGGTTTACATTTGTCATGTATCTAAACAAAGTTGTGGTTCTTCTGAGGCAGCTAGATGGTACAGTGGATAGAGCCCTGTGCTTGAGCCGGGAAGACGAGTTCAAACTTAGCTTCTCTCTGCCTCAGCTTCTTCAGTTGTAAAACGGGGATCATAATAGCATCTCCCTTCCAAAGATGTTGTAAGGATCAAATGAGAAGATATTTGTAAAGCACTTGGCACACTGCCTGCTGCATAGGTGCTTAACAAATGCTTGTTTCATTCCTTCTCTTTCTGAGAGTTCTCTACTTCTTTGAAATTTCTCCATATTTTGGGTGTTTGAGTTTTGTTTATTTCACTGATTTGGAGAGAGTGAAAAGAAGGAAACAAGCATTTATTAAGTACCTACTATGTGCCAGAAGCTGTGGAAAACACTTTACAAATTTCTTCTCATTTGATCCTCAAAACACTCTGGACTCTACCCTTGAGATGTGTTGTCTTCTGTAAGCACCTTGTCTGCTTACACCTGACTCACTGCCTGTCACATAGTACTTAATAAATGCTTTCTCTCTCTATGGATCTACTATCAGATTGATTTTGCTACAACATTTAGTCAGGATTACTTCATGAATGTATCTTATGTGGGTGGCATGGAGGATGATTGCACTGGAAAAAGGTCCTTCCAATCAAGTGCAAGAATTTATGATATAACTCACTATTGTAGGTCATTCACATAAGGGTCTGAAGCCAAACTCATAATAAATAACTCCTCATCTGAAAGTCAGACCCAATGAAGACTTTTGTCTACATATCAATGTGTGGAGCCAATAATCATTTTATTTACTTACTTCTGCAATTGTGACTTCATATACTTGTCCTCTTTTAAAATAGTACTATTAAAAGACACAAGAAAATTCAGTCTTTAATATTAGCTGCATGGATGCAGACATTACAAGATTTTTACCATGTATTGACAGTCCTTATACAGTTATAGTTGAGAAAAGTAGGTGAGAAAACACATTAGTGCCTAAGATTTTCTAGCAGGCCTATATTGTAATAATGAAGTATATTATTACTATTCCTATTAACAAGATACAGCATGTATAATTCAGTTTACACCTTGATATGGAAATATAGGATGAGGCTGGTGATATCATGAATGAAGAGTTGCCTTACAATTTACAAAAAAGCAAAAAATAAAATAAAAATTGAAAAATAAATTCTACTGTAAAACTTCACTAAAAGAGTACCTAGGATATTTTCCTGGATATATCTTTGTTAGATTATGCAAATCCTCATCCTCTTCCAAATATTACATTACACAACAGATACTTCAAGATCACAGTGAAATTTCATGCTATATAGCGTAATCCATTGGCTCTAGGATGTTGCTCCACAAATGAAACACCTCGATCTTATTTGTATTCAGTCTATCCTCTCTACCAATTCCATTCTTCCTATGCGTAGATCTTCCCTCACTGTCGCTTGACCCTGATTGTCCAAGTGATTCTAATTTTTCCTCTCTACCCCAAGCTTATAGAATAATTAATCTACATTCTGTGCCTTCAATGCTTCACCACTCACTCATTTCTTAACAATTTCCACTTAAACTTTCATTACCGTCACTCTACTGACATCTTTCTCCATAGTCACTGATTTTATCACCAAATCCATTGTTGCTGAGTCATGTGTTTTTTCTCAATTCTCATCCACCATGATATCTTTTCCTTTGGCTTCCATGACATTATGCTCTCATGGTTCTTCTATGTTAAGTGACACATCCCTCCCAGTCTTTCACTAAATCTTCATCTTCTGCTTCTCTAAACATGAACAAACAAAATTCTTTCCTTGGCCCTTTCCAAAAGCCAAGAGTGAAAATTATGTTGGAAGTTATGATTGAGGATTAAAAAAAGCAAAAGAGACCAAAGCATAGTAGGGTACTCAGAAATCTCATATATATTTTATGATGCTTTTTTCTGGAAGCCAGTCAGAAGGTACTAGACATCATGAGCGACAAACAGTATCACACACACAAAAATGAAACTGATTATTTGAACAGATAGGAAACCACTGGTTACTAACATAGGAGTCATTTCTGAGTCAACTGTCTATGTATAGTCATAACATCACCAATTGTAACAGAGGTGAAAAGATAAAGAAGAGATAATATCCCTGGCAATTAGAGCAGATCACATTTAAACAAGCTGTTGATGCTTTAAAAAAAAAAAAGCAAAATAAAGGTAAGATGAAAATAAGATAGAAGTAAAGACATTGATCTTGATTATCATCATTTCCTCAAGAAGTTTAAGTGATGTGGCACAGTCCTTAAACAAGCAGGAGAAAGAGTCGGGAAGCTACCTCAGAGCCCCACCCCCAAATCTATCTCCTTACAAGGGGGTGGGGGTGGGGAGAGTGCCAGTGCCAGTGTAGAACACAAGCTTGATTGTAAACATCACAGAGGAATATGCCTGAAGATTCCAAGCAGTTTCACCTTACAGAACAGAAAAACAAAAAACGGCAAAGAGGACAATGAACCTGCATAAAGCTGGGCAGGGGAACTAGCCAGTCAAATTAGCCCAAGATCATTCATAGGTTTACTTAGCCAAATTTCTTGGGGAGAGTTGTCTACACTCACTGACCCCATTTGCTCCTCTCACTGCACTTCTCAACTCTTTGCAATCAGGCTTTTGACCTTATCACTCAATGGAAACTGCTCTCTCCAATGTTAATGATCCCTTAATTGCCAAGTATAATAGTCTTTGAAGTCCACATCCTTCTCAACCTACCTGCTGCACTTGACATTGGTGACCTTTCCTGCTTTCCTCCTCAATACTCTTTTGTTCTCTGGGTTTTCATGACACTCCTTTCTCCAGGTTCACCTCCTAACTGTCTGGCTGCTTCCCAGTCTACTCTGCTGGCTTATCATCCATGGGATGGCCCTTAGCTGTGGATTTTCCCCAGTGTTCTGCCTTGGACCCTCTTCTCTGGCCCCTCTCTTGATAATGAGATCATCAGATCTCATCTCTTTGCAGATGACTATATCCAGATTGCAATATCCAGCTCCATTCTCTCCCTTGAACTTCAGTTTCATATCACCGGTGGTCTGTTGGACATTTCAAACTGGATGTCCTGGTTTTGTACTTGTACTTGTATGTGTCTTGTACTCAATATATCTAAAACAAAACTCATTATCTTTCCCCCACAAACACTCCTGTCTTCCAAACTTCCCTATTTCCGTTGATAGCATTATCTTCCTCCAGTCTTCCATGTTTAAAATCTCTGCATTATCCTGTGCTCCTCACTCCCTCACTCTATATCTCCAATCAGTTGCCAAATCTTACCATTTCTACCTTCATATTTCTCATATCTGACCCCTTCTTTCTACCCACACAGTTGTCACCTTAATTTAGACCTTCATCACCTCTTGTCTGAATTATTGCAATAGCCTTCTAATTGGTCTCCCTGCCTTGTCTGTTATCATTCCAGTCCATCCCATACATGGCTGTCAATGTAATTTTCACAGCATGTGGTTTCCTGTTGTCTCTAGGACAAAATATAAACTCTGTGTACATACACCCTGGCCCCAACTCATCTTCCTAGGCTTATTGGACGTTGCTCTGTATCATACACTCTATGAACTAGGCAAATTAGCAATTTCTGTTTTCCTCACACAAGCAACTATGTCTTTCATCTTTGTACCTTTGGCCCCATCCATCTCATATGCCTAGAACACCCTGCCTCCTTACCTCCACCTCACAGAGGTCTTCTCTTCCTTTCAGATGAGCTCAAGCACCATCTTGTGCATGAATCCTTTCCTGATTGTTCCCTAAAACTAGTGCTCCCCCTCCCAAACTACCTTAAAGATTATTCTCCAACACTGTATCTCCCATGCTTAGGTCAAGATCATAACTGATAAATACCACAGATAAGGAAATGTTGTTGTCGTTGAGGTGTTTGTTAAGGCCATCGAGGTTGTCCTATGTAGTCAAAATGGAAGAAAGACTCTTTATAAATGGTATGAACCTATCGATGGCTTCTTTTTGTAAATGATTCTACAGGATCTCCTTAATGAGACTTATAAATCAGCCCAAAGAGACTTGCTTAATAACTTACACAGTTAAAAAAAATTACATAAATGACAGGTACATAGTGCACAAATTATGACAGGCAACTGAATAGGAAGTCCATTTACATATATGTGTGTATATATGCATGTATATACATATATGTATGTATGTGCATACATATTTATATGTGTGTGTATTTTTCTAAGACACATACTGCAGATGGATATGAAGCTTGCCTCAGAAGTATAAAAGAGGAAAAGTGTAGGTTAGATTGCATTTGTGAAGTTACACAGGGCTATCTGTGATCCTAGGCAGCTCCTTGACATAAAAACTCATCTTTTAATATCAGTATTCTCCTGATGATAATATTAATAGCAATGACCACCATTAAATAGATAATGCTTTAATGTTTGCAAAGTACTTTACAAATGTTTTCTATTTGATCCTCACAATGACCTTGAGAGATGGGTGCTATTATTAGCCCCCTTTTACAAATGAGGAAACTGAGGTAAAGGTTGCGACCCTTAACTAGGGTCTCTCAGCTGGTAAATGTGTGAGGCAGGATTTGAACTTAGGTCTACCGTACTGCAGTTCCAATGCTCCATCCACTGTGCCAACTAGCTGTCTCTGGGATTTTGTCCTGAGTTCAAGTTTCAGCCTTAAATTACAGAGAGTGGGGTAGGTAGTGATTAATGTCATCATTTAACAAGATGCTTAATTCTCATCTAGATTTTACCTGCCCTCCTAAATTTCAGTCCCGTGTCTTTACATACCTGCTGAACATCTTTATCTGGCTATTCTTCTGTCACCTCAAATGCCAAATGTATAAACTAAAATGATCTTCTTCATCAATCCAGGTTCCCCTATAGCCTATGGTCATTATTCCAGTCATTCATGCAGAGTGAAATAAAAATTTGTGAACCAGATACCTAGATCATTGAACCACGGGATTGGATGACATTGACTATGTCTGTAGAGAAGAAAGAGAAAAGAGCCCAGGACAGAACTTTGGAGAGCATCCATATCTAGAAAGCCAAATGGGCCCTGCAATGATCGATGACATCTAGCCAAGTATTATAGTAATCATATCTGTGACATCTCATGCTAGGCCCTGAGTTTCCTGGTGCCTATAACTGTTCCAAGATGGGCTTGGGAGTAATCTCAGAAGTAAGCACATCTACTATTAAGCAGAACATTATTACTGGACCCTTGGTGTGATGTGCAAGCAAAGTTTTTCCCTGATCTCCCAAATTATATAGTCAGCTCTTCAGAGCTAAATACCAGCTGAAATTCCTTTTTATCATCCCCAGAGCTTACCTTTGGTAAGCACCGACTGAATGTTAATTGATGATATTTCAGTACATTGAACCCATTGTGGTTTCCTTATCACTCTGAGAGCCTTCCCAAGTATATAAAAATGGGAAACAAACATTAACTTAACAATTTGCACTTGTAAAAAATACTTCACCATGACACTGGTTGGAATGGTATGGCATCACTTAATATATTTTCTCTGCCGACAGTGGAAAGAAGCATGTTGGATTTTCCCCAGCATATCTCCTCTGACAAAGATGTACGAGCAGCAAGTACAGAGGCTGACAAAAGACTTTCTCGTTTCGACATTGAAATGAGCATGAGAGAGGATGTATTTCAGAGAATTGTTCATCTACAGGTAGTTTTTTTTAAATAAAAAAACATACTTCATGAATCAGTAAAAGATATTTGAATCTGCCAAGAAATCTTATTTTCTGGTGCTTATAATAATAGACATAATTAGTTATATTGTTAGTAATTAAATTCATTTCAAAGTGAGGGCCAAAATTAAAACTCTCTCTTATGTATGTATAACTGTCAATGTAAGATCTTATGGAACAAGTTTGGTTTTTCTTTCAATTCGAATCTTCTAAGCATAACATATATTTGTTAGATAAAACCCACTAAAACTTTTAACAATAGCAATCGCTTCTTAGTAAATACATTGTATTTATGACTCTATAATGGTAATACAATGTTGATGTTGAAAGCTAGAGTCATTCCTGTATGTTATCCTTACATTTTGCAGGACTGGCGGGAATTAAGGATTATGAATGTTCTAGGTGGGTCTGCCTTCAAAGATTTGTTGTTTTGCTTCCTAGCCTTTTTTTAAATTTGTCTTTGCTTTTAGTATGTAATTCTGTAGTATTTCTGTAGTCTGTCCAAGAAACAAAGGCTTTATAGCTCCGATTTTTTATTCTTTTTGCATGTTTCTTTTGCAAGATCATTGGTATTACTTTGCTTCTTATAACCATCTTGTGCTTAAAATTGATATAGAACATTTCGTATGAAAATGTTTTTCAAAATCAACCTACTTAAATTACTGAAATATTTTAGATGTTGCTAAGACTTATGTGGTATTCATTGTCCGGTGTCACCCAAGTATTTTTCACTCTCTAAAATTCCCTAGCAACCATGGCTTATGGTAGGTTACCCTTATCATGGTGAAAATTAAATAAATGAAAATCTCATCACCATTGCTATTGGCCAAATAAATTCCTTCTTTTTCTCCTCTTGAACCCCCTAACTTGGTCCCACCTCCTTAGAGATTAGTTCCTTCTGACTAGGACTATAGTCTTTCCTAATCTTCATTTTTTATTTTATCCCATTATATTCTAAGTTCCCATTTGACTGTACTTAGAATACATACTGATGTGTTTTAAAAGTGTTTTCCCTAGGGTTTCTAATTTCCTGTGGTTAATCTGTTTGCATCCTTACTTCCAAGTTTTGTTTTTTCTGTTTAAAGTATATAGTGTTTCACAGACTTCATATTTTAGTTATTGCCCTTATGTACCTTAGATTGAGATATTTGTTAATATCATGTATTGGTACTGAGGGAAACAAAGTTGTCACTTTAGAAAACCTTGTGACTTCCTTATTTTTTTATTTTAAGCTTTTAAGGCCTGAACCTGTTAGCAAGAAAGGAATAAATGGAGCCCTTTTAATAAACTGTTCTGACTGAGGTTGTGATTAGTCCAACTCTCTCATTTTACATGAGGAAACAGACCAAGAAAAGCCAACTGACCTGTTCTAGGTCACATGGGTAGTGTCAGAAGTGATATTTTACCATAGGTCCTTGGGCTCCAGTTCAGTGCTTGTTACACTACAGTGGCCTGAAAAAAATTTATCCCATACCTTGATTCTTCTTTGGTGGGTTGATTTACTTCTGTCTCCATAGGAACAGATGAATTTAAAGTTGAGTCTCTGACCTTCTGTTTGTCATCTGGTGTTTTGATGTTCTGTTACACAAAGATCATTCAGTAAAAACATCCAAAGACTTCTAAGTTCTTTCTTCCTGTCATTCTAGTCTGGCAACTGATAGGTAACCTATGAGTTTACTCAATTACTTATTTCATTCATCAAATTCTCTCTGTTTTAAAGGCTTTCTTTGGCATACAGAAACTGCTTGAACTGTTTTCTTTACAACAGTGTGAAATGATGAGCTTGGATTATCTAATAGGGTTGAATATTTTCTGTATTCAGTCAAATCCAATATATGTTTACTAAGTGCCTACTATGTGCCAGGCACTGTGTGAAGTGCTGGGAATACAATTAATTAAAAGAAATGCCTGTTCTTATATATTTGTATCAATATCTTGTATATTTTAGCTATCAAATCTGTCAAAGAAATCTGTTACAAAGATTTTCCCCCCAGTTAACTGTTTCCCTTCTGATTCTAACTGTATTTTTTTTTATCTGCTAAATCTTTTTAATTTAATGTAATGGAAATTGTCCATTTTATCTTTTGTAGTCATCTCTGTCCTTTTTTTGGGTCAAGAACTGTACCCCTATCCATACTTGTGATAGGTATCTCCTTTCATTCCCCTCGAAATTGTTTATGAAGCCATTGTAGTAATGCTGACAAGTCTGTTGCAAATGATCTTTAGTATGGTTCCTTGGTTCCTGAATTTTTACCTTTTGGTTGCTTGCAATATTTTCTTTGACTTAGAAGCTCTGGATTTTGGCTATGGTGTTTAAATTTGTGATCTCTTTCAGAAGGCAGTCATTGGATTCTTTCTACTTTCAGTTTGTCCTCTGGGTCTAACAGATCTGGACTATTTTCTTTTATGATTTTTTTTTTGAAATATAATGCTTGATCATGGTCTTTAAGGTGTCCAATGATTCTTATTTCTTCTTATCCAGTTTTCTGGGTCAGTTGTTTTTGATATTAGATACTTTACATTCTATTTAATTTTTTACATCTTTTGATTTTATTCTAATATGTTTTATTTTTTCATGGAATCATCAAGTTCCTTTTGACTGATTTTTTAAAGTAATCCACTAATGGGGTAAGGTTTTCTACCTTATATTCTAAGCTACTTATTCTCCTATCAATCTTTTCCCTCCTAAACTCTCATTTCCTTTCTGTTATAAATATATTTACGCTGTCTAGGAATAAACAATACTTGTTGGAAAGCCAGGAAGGTTTTAATTATACTTTACACTTATTCGTTCTGAATAAATGGGTACATTCCCTGAACGGAGTTCAGGAAAGTACCAGGATTCAGACAAACTCCAGTCCTTTTATTGATTCCCAATTCAAATCTCCCACCTGGCTCTTCATTGGCCAGATGCAACCCCCTGACTGCCTATGTCATGCCCTCCTCAAAAGCTTGTTAAGCATGCAAACAAACCTCTAACCTTTCACCTGATCAGAAGCCTGGTCTCTGCTAAATCACAGCTCTGATTAGAACCAGTCACCTGATTTACACTCTGCTATCACTACCCTGGGGAAATAAGACTCCTCCCACCATTTCTCACACTTTCTAATTTAATTTTTTATCCTTTGCTTTTTTAGTTCCAGCTTAGAATTCTTGTGTTGAAACTATTTTTTTTTAATCTGAGATTATATTTATAGTTCTTAGGAGACTGCTTTCTTCTCCCAGATTTACTTTGAGTAGAACAGAAAGGCTTCTCATAACCCATAATGTTTCTTCATTGTGGTTGGTATCTTCTGTTTACTCATATTTTTAGCCTTTGTTATTTAATCAGAATTGTGTTTGGTCTTGTCTTTGCTGACTGAATGCTATCACCATTGCTGCTACCACTGGTCTGAATAAAATGCCTAGATGGAATGGTATTAGTCCCTGTCCTCTGACTTATTTTCTAGCTTCTTCCTCATTCTCTTGGTGGTCCACTGCAGGTTCAAGATTCAATAGGTCTTGATCTTCTTTTGGCACAATCCTCAGTTGGAACCCAGTGGGATATTTGAAATTCTTCTGATATCAAATCTCCTGCACCACCCTCTTCTTAACACTGGCTTCCAGGCATAAAGTTGTTCATCCTCTGCTGTGACTCATACTGCTCAGAAAAGTGTATAGCCAGGCCGGATCTCCCTGTGCAGTGACCTATGGGAGCCGATTCTATCCCCACTTCTGTTCAGGCTTCAGATGCCTAATTAGTGCAGTTGTCTTCAAGTCCATTAGCAAGAGTTTGCTTTGACTCTCCTCTCCTCACTTCTAATACTTTCTGCCTGGATAATTACGGATCAAGCTGGCTTTTCCTGGCTCAAGCCTTCTCCTGGCCTCCAAACCCTTCTGTCCATCTTTTTTTGAACAAATCTTAGATTGGATAGAGGAGCTTACTTGGAGTCTTTTTAGATTTCTTTACTAATGATCTTTCTGGGGCTGTTTTCACATATTTACTGTGATTTCTTTGAGAGGGCTGGGCTTCTCTATGACTTTTTATGTCACCATCTTAAACAGATGTGACCTTAAAAAAATAAAAAAGAAAACCTTAGAATTGATGATTGATAGGTAACTTTTGAAATAAGGGGTATACTTTTTGTTTTATTTTAATATTAGTCTGTCCCTCAAGTTTTGAGAACTATGTTGTTAGGGTTTTAAAAGCTATACAAAAGAAAAGAACAAAATGTAACTAAAATTTTGATTTGGTGTTCATATAATTATCAGTGTTCAAAAAAGAATAGGAGTTTGGGATGGGGTAGGAAATATATCACAAAATGGTTGTGTCATTAAAACAAAAGGCATCAATAAAGTTTATTATTATGTAGAGAAAAAGTACATGTGGAGAAAGAATTTGCAAGACAAGATATTTTATTCTTAATTCTTCTATTCTGTTAATTCTGAATTGGAGTCAGTTTAGAAATAACTAAATGCAATATTTTTGTCTGAAATGAGTAAAATCAGTGAAGTGAGCAACACTGTCGCGGAACCGAGGCTGGAAAATGTTGGAACCAGATGGTTTCCATAAGGGTGAGAGGGAGAAAGTGAAAGTGAGAAGCCTAGGAGGAGGTGCTCTACTCCTCCAGAAATAGCCACTGGAAATCTAGGGCAGCTGGAAGGCTGGGATACATGCTGTGTAGAAGTACTCACCTCAGGCATATGGTTGCTAGGTATTGAGCTGGCCCCAAGTAAGGTCGTGAAGAGAATAACCTCTTTCTCCTCTGTGTTTCCTTCCCAAGCGCCTTGTGCTGCCGAGTCCCCTTGCCTCCCTTCTTGGGCCTACTGAGGAGGTCACCTGTTCTGGATTCCTTCTCCCATTCCTTCAACCCTTCTTAACCACTGTTTCCCACCTTTTTTTTTTTTTTGAGGGAAACTAGAGAAAATGAAAGATTTTAGATTGTGATGTTTTAAAATGATGAGCGAAATATTTAAGAGAAGCTTGGCAGAATGGTAAAGTGGCAGTAGGACGGGAATGAAGACCAGCTTGGCCACTTGACTAGAAACATTACATTGTAAAGCTAATTTAATTTCTCTGGGCCCTAGTGGTAATTGAATGTTCCAGGGTGAGGAGGCCCGAAGCACTGAGGGAAATTCTAGGATGACAGGGAAGTAGAGGCCTAGTTTTGGAATCTAAAAGTCAGGAACAGGCGCTGGAGGGAAAATGGTCTAAGTAGTTTATATATTTCAATTTCCCCCCCCCCCAAATCTGATTTTAGGAATAGTGGAGATGGTAGAGAAGAAAGAAATGACAATTTCTTCCTACTTCTAAAATTCTCAACTACCTTACATCTATTCTAGGGAATAATATTTACATTTATGTGGCATTTAATTTGCATTCTTAGAGCTAATCATCCGTATCTCCATAGGCTAGTAATTACTTTGAGTTCTTTCTTTAAATAATTAGATACTAAGGCTGGATTGGTCTTTTGTACACTGGGAAAATCTAACGGCAGCAATCACATCCAATTTAAGATTGAGAAAATTGCTAATTAGCTTCTATTCTTGTGTTGGGGTATATACAGCAATAAGTAATAATAAAAAAAAAATGTGCTATTGGAATACTGCAGACATACTTTGGAAGGACTAGAAGAATGTGGGTTAATCACCACAGGTGTTAGTCAGGCAGCAGCCCTGCCTGTTGAAGTACATTGTGTCATATAGTTATTTTAGAAGTTGAAAAGACCTAGACAAAAAAAGAAAGAGGGAATGATCTTATTCTAGGAGCTTTAAATATGGATTCAGAAAATCCACAAGAATGAGAAACATTTTTAGGTTCCAGTAATTCAGTGGTTTGTTCAGGAGCAAAATAGGATCCCAGAATCAGAAATATACAACAAAGGAAAAGAGAATCTCTAGGTAAGAAATCATTGATGTGGCATTGAATTTGTGTTCTTAGGTTTAATCATTTTACCCCTAAAGACTAGCAACAACCACAGACGCTTTCTTTACATACTAAGATACCAAAACTCTCAGCAACCATAGCACTCTTGTTGTTCGTTTTTTTCAGTCATGTCCGACTCTTTGTGAGTCCATTTAGGGTTTTCTTGGCAAAGGTACTGGAGTGGTTTTCCATTTCCTTCTCCAGCACATTTGACAGATGAGGAAGCTGAGGCAAACAGGGTTAAGTGACTTACCCAGGGTCACACAGCTAATACATTTTGAGGTCAGATTTGAACTCCAGTCTTCCTGACTCCAGGCCCGGCGCTCTATCCACTGTGCCATCTAGCTGCCTGTAACAATAGCACCACTGCTTACCATAAAAGTTCAACTGAAGTGGTGTTCTGTGAAGTTTGGATTCAGTCAAAGGGCTGCACTTGAGGACCTAGAGGGCCACATATGGCCTCGGGGCTGCAGGTTCCCCACCCCTGCCTTCTTTGTGGACTTCTAGTGTCAGTGGATCAAAGTGTATATGGGTGGGGTGGTGATGTGCGGGAATGGGGAAAGGTAATGTATAAGAAGACTGGAAAGATATGAAGGAAATAGGTTATAAGGAGCTTTGAATGCCAAACAGAGCATTTTGTATTTGATCCTGGAGGCAATAGTAAGCCACTGAAGTTTATCGAGTGTGGCGAGGTGAGAGTTTGCGGAATGTGTGTGACGTAGTCAGACCTGCACTTTGGGAAAAATCACTTTAGTGGCTGAATGGAAGGTGGATTGGAATAGGGAAAAACTTGAAGCAGGCAGATCCACCAGCGGGTTATAGCAATAGTCCAGGCATGAGGTGATGAGGGCCTGCACCAGAGTGGGGGCAGTGTCAGAGGAGAGAAGGGGGCATATAGGAGAGGTGTTGTAGAGGTCACAACAACAGGATTTGGCAACTGCTTGGACGTGGGCAGGGGGTGGAGAGTAAGGCACTAAATTGTGAGCCTGAGGGACTGGGAAGATGGTGTTACTGATGAGGTTGAGGTGGAGTTGCAGTGGGACCTCTCTAAAGAATTACAAAGACTCAGGTCTACTCCAAGCCAGTTGGAAAGATTTATTATAGTTTTGAGGTTTCACGCTCTGGCGAGTGGCTAAGTCCCCTAGAGGAAGTAGCAACTTCAGTAAGGCCAGACATACAGTTTTAAGGAGAATATGATGTTGATTATACAATCAAAATTTACTTAGAATATAGGAATATTATTAATATTAAAAAGGCAGGAGGAGTTTGTTAAGGGATTAGGTAATGGAGGAGGGGTCCCAGCCTCAGTGGAGCTGCGCAAGCACTATCATAGAATGTGCCCATTCTACAATTAGATGGTCAAGCATCCTGCTCTACATCCTGGTGGTGGTGTCTTCTGATTGGCTAGTTATTGTGGTCCTGTCTGGTCAAGAGGGATAGTATAGTATTATGCCTGTTTCATGGGAAAGGGTTTCTGTGGGACAGTACTGGGTTTCTGTTTCTGTGGGAGCAAAGAGTTCAGGGACATGCCTGTTGTTCTAGTGAGCAGTGAGGCATAAGTTAGGACATTGGTGGGGGGGCTAGGTAGGTACAGTGGGCTATAATGAAGTTAGAATATTGGAGTTGGGGGTAACTCTATTAGGACTCCATCATTACCTTCTACAGTAATAAGGAAGATAGGAGGGGAAGGAGGTTTAAGGGGAAAGATAATGAGTTCTGTTTTGGACATGCTTTGTTTAAAGATGACTACTAGACATACACTTTGAGATGTTTGAAAGGCAGGTGGGTATTCGAGATTGAAGGTCAACACAAAGTTTTGGGCAGGATAGGTAGATTTGAGAATTATTAACACTAAAGATGATAATTAAATCCACGGGAGCTGATGAGTTCACCAAGTGAAGTAGTAGAAAGGGAAAAGAGTGCCCAGGACAGAATGATAAAGGACACTTATGTGGATCCAGTAAAGGAGACAAAGCAGGAACCGTTCAATAGCTAAAGGAGAACCAGCAGAGACAGGTATCCTGAAAGCCTAGAGAGAAGAATCATGGAGACTGACCAATAGTATCAAAGGCTACAGAGAGGTCAAGGATAATGAGAATTAAAAAAAAAAAAAGGCCATTGAATTTGGTAACTAAGAGATCATCGGCAACTTTGGAGGAAGTAGTTTTGCTAGGATAATAAGGTCAGAAGCTGGATTATAAGGTGTTAAGTAAAGAGTGATAGTAAAGTGAAGGCATCTATTGTACATGGCCTTTTCAAGGCATTTAGCCACAAAGGGCAAAAGAGTTATAGGATGATAGAGATGGGAGGATCAAGTGAGGATTTTTTCAGGATGGAAAAGACATTGACATGTTTCTAGGTGGTCTAAAATGAGCCAGCAGATGGGGAGAGATTGAGAATAAATGATATAGAGTGGGGATGACAAAGGGGTCACTCTATTAGAGGCAACAGGAGGAGGTGGGATTGCTTGGTTAGGTAGAAGTTCTAGCCTTGGTAAGAAGTAAGCTCACTTCATCATGTGAAATAGGGGTAAAGGGAAAAGTGGCAAAAGACAGCCAAGTGATGAGATGAGGAAGAGAGGAGGAGAGAGAGCTCATGGTGAATGCTCTCAATTTTTATGTCAAATATGAGGCAAAGATCTTAACTGAGAGGGTAGAGAAAGGGTGAACCATGGGAAGTTTGAGGAGGGATGAAAAGGTTTGGAAAAGCCACTGTGAAGAGCAAGATAGTGTGCTAATAAGGGAAGCATAATAGAATTTTCTAGGATCAGTGAGGGCCCAGTTGAGGTTGTATATCATAAATTTGTAGTGGACCCCATCAGAATGGTTACATGATTTTCTCTACTTTCATTCAGCAGCACATGTGTAGGAGTAAAGGCAGAAAATGGTGGGAGTAATCCAAAGTAGAGACTTGGCAGGATATGGTTAGTGACATGATAAGGGGACTAGGAATTCAAGAGAAGAGGACAGTATAGAATTGAATTGGTTTACCAAGGGGTCAATATGGGGAAAAGAGGAGAGAATGGCTAGTGCACAGGATTTAGAAGAGAATTGAGAGATCGAGGGGCTGGAGGTCAGAGGGTGGATGAAGAGTGGGGTTTAGTAAGGGAAAGCAGAAGGAGAAATGAAAAGCCTAGAGGTTATGGTTGAATAAGGATATTTCCGTTTTCTTAAACATGGAGGCTGCACATTTGTGAGTGATGGCAAGATCAAGGGTATAACCATCTTTATGTGTGGCTGAAATGGAGAGGAGTAGTTCATGGGAAGTGAGCAGATTGAGGAACTGAGTGGTGAGGGAGTTCGAGGGAGATCCAATATGTTGAAGTCTCCTCGTATGAGGGCAGGAATTGGGGAGGAGGGAAAAATTGCGAACCATGTAACAGAATCATTGAGGAAGGAAAAAGAGTGACCTGAGAGTCTCCAGACAACAGCTACCAGAATTTTAATTGGGTGGTACATATGAATAGAATGAACCTCAAACCTCAAAGAAAGAAAATTTTCTATAGAGTGATGGAGATGAGGGAGAACCTGGAAGTAGCTATGGGAAACAAGGAGTATTACAACTCCCTTGCCTTGACCAGTGAGCCAAGGAAAATGAGTGAAGGTACAGATCTTACTGGAAAGGATGTCCCAGAAGGCTGTGTCATTGGGGAAGGGGGCAGGGTGGCAAAGAGTTTCAGTAATAGCTAGTTGAAGGAAGGAGTGGGAGAGGAAAAGATTAAATATGAAGAAGTTTGTTTTGTATGGAACAGACATTCTAGAGGGCACAGTGGAAAGGTTGGGTGATGTTTGGTTGAAATTTTGAGGTGAGAGTGTTAAGGGGGATGGGAATAAGGAAGATAAGATAGCACATATATATTTATGTACAGATACTATCAAGCTAAAAAGACTTTCATTATAGGCCTGGTGATAGACTGGGTGTTTGTCATTTGATGACCAACCTGATAAAGTTCAAATAACCTCATGCCTAGGTTGCCTACAGGATAATGATGAATTTTGTTCAGTCATACCAACTCTTGCAGGTATATAAAAAGTTATAGGGGGGAGAATCCATTTTGCTTCAGGTGGGAGAGTGTGTGCCCACACTTTTGAAGTCAGGATACTTAGGTCAATCACTCAACTAGTTTCCATTAAACTTACTATGTGCCAGATTGTACTAGGCCCTTAAGTAATGAAGTATAAATATGGGTATCTACACAAATGTATACATGCAAATGTGGGTGTGTATAAAAGCCCAACACAGTAGGAGGAAATAAATATTATCCCTTCAGGTATCAATATGAGATTCTCCATTGAGAAAATGAATAATGTATGCCACTACAAACTTCCTGTCAAAGAGGAGGTTCTTAACCCAAAAGGCCAGGAGGTGAGAGGAGCACAGAGTCTCTTGTTCACCTCTTTGAAGAACAACGTGAGAAGGTGGAATGAGCCCTTTCTTTTCCTTCTAAGCAGGAAAACATCCCTCAGATGCTTCCATTATTGTCATTTTTGTAGTCATTTCAGTCATGTCCGACTCTCCATGATCCCATTTGGGGTTTTCTTGGCAAAGATACTTCAGTGGTTTGCCGTTTCCTTTTCCAGCTCATTTTTTAGATGAGGAACTGAGGCAAACAGGACAACAACAACGAATGTAATTAATTGAGCTGAGTTTTTTTTAAAGTGTTGCTTTGTCATAAAACAATACTTTTTTTAAAAAAATTGGCCCAAATTAATTTATCTAGTTTTAATTAAGGTCTAATTTTCTCAACGTATTATCCTTGCTGTCTGTATGTATCTATCTATGTAATGGTTTGGATTAAGTCATGATATAGTTGAGTGTTAAAACTATTATTAGAAAACTGAGCTCCTAGTCAGTTGATTGTCCTGTGCTTGGTCCCCAAGGCCACATTACCCATACAGCAAGGCTTAGTTAGTCTCCAAGCACACATAGGCTTATTATTATGGCAAAGGGAAACAACTCTTCACTATCCCCAGTGAGGCTAGTACCAGAGAAAACTATGAGCAAAGCACCATCACAGGGGGTTCTAGGGTCCAATATAAATTAACTTTCAAGCAGATGTTGGGGAACAAAGTAAAATTTGCTTTTTTTTTTTGCATAAATAGTACATAGTCACTACATGTTCACTGCTACAGCAAAATTTAGGGAATCCCAAAATCTAACCTGTATGAAAGGACAACAAGGACAAGAGAAAACAATCTACTGGTGATCAGAATCCAGAGTTAAATATGATCCCTGGCTTTTTAAAAATTGAATTGATTGACAAGGTATAAAACCCAAGGGAAGGAAAATAATTTCAAATTTTTCTCTGAGCCCAAGGTATCTGAAGGTTGAGAGTTCACTAAGTACCAGCTAACAAGCTTCAGCTATTGGCTCTCAAGACTATAGAGGACTTAGAACTACTGATTCCATTTGAATTTTGCCCTCCCCTTCCTCTCAGTGACCACAGATTTGCCATCTTACCCCAGAAGGGCAGGGTGACCTTCTCCTTGGCTCTCTGCTTTTCTCAACACTTGGCTTCTCAACACTCCATGTTGCCCTGAAACTGTTGAAGACATTTTTCATTCTCCTCAGGGGCACATCATTCTTTTAAGTGAACGTTGCTTGTGTTGCTGCATGTAGGCCTGTGTTAAGTGCCCAGCTTTATACCTATTTATGTGATGCTGACTCACTTTCCCCAGATATTTCTGTATCCACTGTTTGCTGTACCCCCTTGCTCCCAACTGTGATGTGACAAGTAGGGCATTTATTAAAGTTTTGCAATACTTTTTCTAGCATTTTGGTGCAGATGTCCGTGGATGGTATGTTGGCAATGTCTGACTACCATCCATTTGTGCGTTATATTCCCACACTTTCTATTCCTGCCTCCTAAGCAAAGCAGCATGACTGACATGAAATGACTGAAAATGAAATCCAGATGATTTGTGAGAAGGAATGTAGCCCATGAAAAAGAATATTCCACAACAAGAAGGGAGTGCTCTAAGACAGTCCAAGAATATATGAGAGTGCTTCTGCTATCCTACTTCCATGTGTATCAGGCATTCCCTCTGCATTTTAATGAAAGACAAGGAAATTCTAGGTGGCTTCATATGTCCTAGGAAAACATTCTGGCGTGGGGAACTTTCAAATTAGGTTTTCTGTTGTTACCTGTTCCTAGTCACTTACATGTAACGTAGTCCAACAGAGCTAATGAACAGATTTACCCAGACTTCACAAACAAATTACAATCTACCACGGTAACCTTATGTAAGAAATGGTTTATCCCATGCTTTAATTTCAGGAAACCTGTGATCTTGAAACAATAAAGCCTGAAGCCAAGCGGTACTTAGAAAAGTCCATTAAAATGGGAAAGAGGAATGGGCTTCATCTTCCAGAAGAAGTACAAAATGTAAGTTTGGTTTTCTCTTCCTTCTGCCACATTTGGGAAGCAAGGGCATGTTCACATTGTTTAGACATTCTGGATACTGGGACATCTGTTCCCTAAGGTCCTTATTGAAACTGTGTAACTATAAGCTCACTTTCTCGTTTTCTCTTTTGGGAACTCTTTTTGAATTTAAGGTCATTAACATAAAATTATGACTAAATTTTTCTCTGTTAGGTAATTATCCTCTATTTTTCCACCTCCCCAGCAAGATTCTAACCCCAAAGGCAGGGATAGTAACTTATTCTTATGTATCTTTTTTTCCCCTCTAACCCTCTCTTCCCATTCCATTCAGTGGTGGGTATAAATGTTCAATGATTATTCAATGAGTTGTTAAATGAAGCTACTTTGTAATGGAACACCATAAATAGCTATCTTTCTATCTACATATATACGTGTGTGTGTGTGTGTGTGTGAGACAGAGAGAGAGAGAGAGAGAGAGAGAGCAAATACTAGAAGAGACTCTTTGCCCCTTCCAGGAGGGGTGATTAACTTTTGAGCATTGGTTCCCAAGCTTTTTCATTGTGTTGTCCCTATATTTTAACTCTTACATTCCTTCATTCATCAAAACATTTGTTAGCCACCTTCTACTGGCAAAACGCTGTGAAAGATTCCTACAGAATTAGGATCTGGCCTCTGGCTTCATGAAGCTTATAGTCTAGCAGAGAGATTGATAAGATAAAACTTTAAGGGCAGAAGAGAGGCTAGTCTGCAGAAGAATATTGATGCTAGTTTAGACTTTATATGGTGAGCAATAGGGAGCAGACAAAGTGTTTTGAGCAGAGGAATTTCCTCATCAGTTTTGTGTATGAGATAGACTAATCTGGCAGCAGTGTTCAGAATCAAGTGGAGAAGGGAGGGGAGAAAGGGAACAAGCAGCATTTATTAAGTGCCTACCATGTGCTCAACACTGTGCCAAGTACTTTACAAATATCATCTCATTTGATCCCCGCAATAACCCTATGAGGTAGATTCTATTATTAGCTCTGTTTTACAGATGAGGAAACTAAGGTAGACAGATGTTAAGTGACTTGCTCAGGGTCACACAGCTACTATAGGTCACATTTGCACTCAGGTTTTCCTGACTCTAGGCCTTGTGGTCTATCCACCAAAGGAAGAAAATGGTGGTGAGCCAACTACTTAGGAGGAGGATTCAGTAAGCCACGAAGGTACTGCTGAA
The DNA here is from genome assembly GCA_028646595.1 of Phalanger gymnotis. Taxonomy (NCBI): domain Eukaryota; kingdom Metazoa; phylum Chordata; class Mammalia; order Diprotodontia; family Phalangeridae; genus Phalanger; species Phalanger gymnotis. Next base: position 349,305,177 of record CM053622.1, read on the forward strand.
GCCTGGTGGCCTTCCACTAGTGGCAGTGGAAATGAAGAGAAGGAACATACAGAAGAGAGATTGTGGAGAATGAATCAACCATTAGGGTAGAGGGAGACAGGGGAGAAGAACCCCTTTAAAATGATATCAAGGTGTCGGTCGTGTGTGGTTGAGTGCCATTGACCTAAATGGGGAAGTTAAAGAAAGAGTCCATTTTGAGAGGGAAACATAAATTTTAGACTCTAGATACCTTCCGTGTAGAAAGAAAGAAACAATTGTCAGAACACTAGAAACCTCCCTGTGCTTCTCATGGTTCGGAAAGGAGCAGGTTTTCATCATCCATATAAACTTGAAGCAAGGTAGAGAAGTAAGAGGTTAGAGAATAAAGTACTAGTAGAAAAACACTGGGGAGAACAGGGTTTTGACCATAAGGGAAAATAATACAATGCCAATAGTACTGACACAGCGTCTTAATGCTATTTGAATGAGGTTCAGGATTCCAAAATGCAGTACAAGGAAGCTGGGAACATCAAGACAGAACACAGAATGAGATGAGAGTCAGCAGAAAGAAAAAGTATAGTCAGCTAGCTTCACTGAAATGAAAGACTTGTATTAAGAAGGGGCTGTCAGGTCATTTTTACAAGGTCATATTCCTATGGAATCTCCAGTGGAAGAAGCAGGGTAGTGGGGTTGTGGCACAGAAATAAGTAACGTCTAGCAGGTTTTTAAAGGGTTCTTACTGCAGTCAAGCAGACCAGGTGTGTGGGGGGGAGAATAATCAAGAATCTTAGATGTGGTATGCAGGTCAAAGTTCAAGGTACAAGATTGGTACTGTGATTCATCTAAGGGTTGGGGCGGGGGGAGCAGAGACAAAGACACCCCGGATGGGCAGGTGTTTGAATTTCAAAGTCCCCAAAGGAAGAAGGAGTTATTGCAAGCCAAATGTTGATGGGGTGACCCAAGGGATTTTAGCCTTCATGGTTAACAAGTCAAGGAGGCTGCTGAGGTCCTTGTGCATGGATTTGCAATTAAGTCATGGAATGAGCCTTAACCAATCTCCGCTAGTGCTTCTTAGACAAACTTAGGTTTTGGGGACAGGGGGATCAGGAAAAACCTGGGTGTCTCCTTCCCTCCCTCTTAGATCGAAGCTAGAGAAGTGTTAAAGATAAGGAAGAAAGCTATAGAATGCTTTTCTGATATTATTAATTGATTTCCTAGACCAGCAGGCTAATTTTTACTCCATACTTTCCCTTTCCAAGGAAAGAAGCCCAATCAATGTATCTCAGTTCTCTTCTTATCAGAAAAACAGAAATACAAATTTTTTAAAAAATCAAAGTCAATCGAAACAAGTTTTGGTAACTATCATTCAGCAGACATGCTGAGGATAGTGGGAGTTTACAGAAAAATGGAAACCTCACACCAAGTCTATTTATTTTGAGTAGACCTTATAAAAAGCTTCCTTCTCTGACATGGCCCTGCTCCTTCCTAGACTCCAGAACAGTACAAGTGCTAGTATTTGCCTGCTCATTCTCAAAATTGCATTAATTTTGGGAAATTAATTAACTAATTAATTGGGGGAAAGTAGCTACTGACGAATCAGAATCTTTTTTTTTGCTCATGTTTTTGTTGCTTCCCAGCTGGCCCTGCTAAGACTTTAAATCGTCCTTGTCCATAAAAAGTACCCCAAAAATTAGGAACCACAAAAACCAGTCCTAGTCTAGTACAGAACCCATGGCATGGAGCACAGCCTGAACTAGATTAATTTGTAATAGGGACATGTTTAGAACAATAAACAAAAATACAGCATAACATAGATAATGTTGATTTGTGGTATTCTGAGTCAATATGAGGCCAGCAGGAATCCTTTACTTTTTGAGTTTGACAGCTCTGGCCTGGTAGTTCTCTCCTTAACTACTCCAGATGTTGACTCCTGGTGGCCCCTAGGTGGCACAATAGACAGAGGGCAACTCCAAGGTGCAGTGGGTGCAGTGGTAGGCCTGAAGTCAGCAAGATGCATCTTTCTGAGTCCAAATCTAGCACTTACTAGCTGTGTGACCCTGAGCAAGTCACATAACCTGGTTTGCCTCTGTTTCCTCCTCTTTAAAATGAGCTGGAGAGGGAAATGGTAAAAACACTCCAATATCTTTGCCAATGAAACTCAAAAAATGGAGTCACAAAGAGCCAGGCATGACTGAAAAACTACTGAACAGTAAGACCTGAGTTCAAATTTTGTATCAGACACTTACTAGCTGTGTGGACTCTGGACAAGTCACTCAACCTCTCTCTCTCAGTTTCAGTTTCCCTGTCTGTAAAATGTAGGAAATAATAGCACCTTTACCTCTTGGGATTGTGGAGATCAAATGAGATAAACCATAACAGGGCTTTGCAAACCTCAAAGTGAGAAATAAATGCCGACTAGTTAGCCTTTGCACTTGATGTTGGTTATTCTATTGAAAATTCGTATTGGAGGATATGAAATGCCAGCTCCTGGCGCTTTCAGATTAGTAATATGCTAAATCACTCAGCTTTTGCTTGACTGACAGTTTTCATTTGTTATTCCCCAATTCACAGTACATTTTTAAGGTCGCCAGAATTGCCACTTTGTCACTGCTGCCAGGTTTTTAAAGAAGCTACAAATACTTCTCAAGTAATGGTTCCTTTTGTTGCATATGAATCTTAGTTTTTCAGGCACAGAGTCCAAACTTCCTTCTCCCTTCCTCTTCCTTTCTTTTGTGCATCTCTCTCCAAACTTTGAAGACCATCGGCCAGTTTTCTTCAAGACAAAAGTATCAAACATGTGTCATGTATCTAAATTAGTTTCTTGTATATGGAAAAAGAACACATGTGGGAAAAGTTGGGATCCAGACCTGTGATTTCATTAGCGTGAGGAATTAATCATGTAGAAAGTCCCGTGCACATACACATAAATACTGGTCTATAATTTCATCTATATGTATGTTTGTGTAAATATGCATGTGTGTACGTGAATGTATGCATATACACATATACATAGGAAATGGTAAAGGAACTGTTATACAGTTCACTAAGAAAGCATTTTGTGTAAGTTGGGTATTAAAACTATTCTTTTTAAATACCTAAAATCTATTTTTACTGAAAATAAAATGTTTTAAATACATTGAAAAACAAAAATTTGAGTAAGTTTAAAAATATATATTAAAAGCTTATTTTGACTTTTTGACCTTTATTAATCTTTATCCTTAATCCAGGAAATCAAAGTAATGAAGAAAAGAATGAGTGAATTATGTATAGACTTCAACAAAAACCTCAATGAAGATAATACGTTTCTTACATTTTCTAAGGAAGAACTTGGTAAATATTGACATTTCACAGATAAAATGACTATGTGGTATTATGATATAGATTAAATGGCATATGATCACATGGGCAAGTTCTTTACCTCCCTGTGCCTCAATTTTCTTTATTTTTCATATTAAAATTAAAAAGTTAGGTAGAGCCCTTAAGAAGTCATTCATCGCAATCTTGAAGGACTTCAGAATTCTGATTATTGCAGCGATCGACCCTAATTCTAGAAGACCAATGATGAAACGTGGTCGCTACCTCTTGACAGAAGTTATGGACTAAACCTGCATAATGAGAGATATTTTTGGACATGACCAAGATGGAAATTTGTTTTCCTTGACTATGCTTTTTTATTACAAGGCTTTTGTTGTCATAGTGTTGTTTTGTTTTTTCAATGGAGAGGGAGATAGGAAGAAAAAAAATGTTTGAAAATTGAAAAAATAAGATTGAATTACTTTTTTTTTAAAAAAAAGAAGTCATTTCATCCTTTCTTTAGACTGGATCATGTTCAAACTCTCCCCAACTGCAGACAAATAAGGATTTCCAGAGGAGAGTTGCCAGCTTCCCTGGGTGGTGCTCTTTCTAGTATTTAACAAGCATCCTGTCTCTATTCTAAGAGACAACTTAAGCATTTTTCCTCTTGTTCTGTTCTGTATCTTTTTGTTTGATTATCTAACAGCACAGTGACCATAAGAGCGCTTAAGCATATTCATTGTTAGAATACCTTACCCATAGGATATTGTGGGAAACATCCTCGTTCTTGTTTTCAGATTCACTTACTTTCCAAATACCTGGAGATTCTTACAGGCTCCCTGCCAATTCTGCAGTAAACTCATCTTTGAGGGACAAAATTAACATATGAGAAAATTGTGTTTTGCAGGCGCTCTTCCTGATGATTTTCTTGACAGTTTAGAAAAAATAGAAGATAACAAATATAAAGTTACCTTAAAATATCCCCACTACTTTCCTGTCATGAAAAAATGTTGTATCCCAGAAACTAGGAGGAAGATGGAAATGGCTTTTAACACAAGATGCAAAGAGGTATGGCAAATGTTTGCATTTATCCTGTTCACATTACAAATGATAAGGGAAAGAGCTTGCTTTCTTGGCCAGAATTGCAATAAACTTTGTAGACTTATTTTCCAGTTTGTGCAATATTCATGCCCTTTTATTCTAATTAGCTGACTCATCTCTGGCTATTTTATTTCCTTGTGACACCTCCATTGAGGAATAAATATGAAGAAACCGAGAAGGGGGGAAGACTGGGAAATAGAGGGATAGAGACAAAGGTAGAGAGAAGAAAACGTAGTTGGTGTTAGCATTCTGGGAACTTTTATTATTTATGTTGCCTCAATGTATGTTTTCTTTGATGTGAATGGAACAAGCTGTACCTTTAAAAGGTCAGACTTCTAAGCCAGTCCTAAAATCTACTGTGTAATCATTTGGATCTATTTTCCCCTAAATAGAACATCTGTCTTGCTTTCTTTATCAGTCTTGCTAAACTAGTTTTCAGTAGTAATTGCCAAGTTGATCAAATGTGTCCTGGACTGACAATTTTTATAATTCACATATCTGAAGAAACTTTTATATCAAAGGTACAAAAGGTTGTTTTTTTGAGTCTATATTTAGAAAATGCTTTCCATTGCAAAAGTCACTCTAATCTGTGTTTGAAGGGAGTTGGTGTCATTTTAGCTTTAAAAATTATATGCAGGCGTTCTGAACATGAAGCTTTGTTTATACTTTAGAATATGCTGGGTTTTAATCATCTTGATAAGTAGCAATGAACAGTCATTTCATATTTCATGATAAATTTCAGCCTTAAGTTCTGGGAAGCAGTGGGCATATTTGTCAATCTGATCAAATTCACTTCTATTTAAGCCCAAAGTACAGATAATGTTAACTAGAAGTATTAATATAATACACAGCATTAGAAGACTTGTTTCTGCTCTCAAGATCTAGTTAATTCATCTTAATAGCTATTTATTTCTTTGTTTTATTTACATAATGTTATTATTCTTCCAAAAAGAGTTCAAGCCACTTTACCAAAAACTTTAATCTTGATGTAGCCAGAATTTTCTATGAGCAACAATGTAGCATAATGGATAGTGGAATGGCTTTGGGGTCAGAAGGACCCAGATTCAAATCTCATCTCTGCCATGGACTGGGTCTGTGATCCTGGACAAGTCACTTAACCTTTTTAGTGCCTCCGGCAACTCTGGAAGCCTGTAAGTCTGCATTAATGGAGTGAATTTCCTTACCAGGACTTACCTATAATGATTAAATCATAGATTCTGGAAAGAGCTCTAGCATTATAAAGCAGATCATAGGAAGCAGGAGAGGGTATCGGATAAGACAGAAGAGGAAGGGGATAGGAAGACCAAGTCCCAGTGAGAGTCAGGCCCGAGTAAAAAGTAGTCAGTATTCTCCGCACACCACCCTCCCCCAATGCAACCACCAAAGTTCTTCTAAATGTTTATCTTTCTCCCAGTTTCATCTGCAGGATTACCTTTGATTCATCTTCAAGATGAAGGGAAAGGCAGGCAACTATAAACAACCACTTTCAGACTGATTCCTACCAATGTTCTCTGGAACCAACTCCTACCTGATCTTTGAGAGAAGGGGAAAAAACTCTGAGCAAAAATTATATCTAACTCCATCCCAGCTCCTAGTAACCCCTTTTAGGAACCAAGGTGGTATTTGAGAAGGAATTCTTAACCTTTTTTATGTCATGGACCCTTTTGGCATGTCAGTGAATCCTATGGACCCCTTCTCAGAATAATGTTTTTAAATGCAAAAAATAATATACGTAGGATCACAGAGGAAACCAGTTATATTGAAATAATCTGTAGGCAAAAAGACTGTAGTAACATGTGATCTAGAGGCAGATCTAATAACCAGTGATTTCAAAGTAGTAATGAACATATATGATATTTCAAGATATCTTCAGTAACTGTAATGGAATATGAAAATATCTGTGATTTCTATTGATGACAAAGTCACAGATACTGATTATACTACTGTTGCTTATTGTCTACATTCATAATTGAAGAAAATGCTAAATTTCAATCAGAGATTATTGGAAAAAAAAAGATGTAATTTTTATCCCATCCAAATCTACGATCTATGGACCTTAGGTTAAGAACCCCTGTGTTACAGTGACTATAGTTTCAGCATAAGGGATTTCTCCTCTAATCAGCTAGCTAAACTAAACATATGTGAAAGAAATTAAATAGCCAAGGCAGCTTTAAGCATACCTTCTAAGTATCATGTTGCAAAAATGTGAACAAAAATTTGCCAACTCGGTATCATAGAAAGTGAGTAGTATATATTCAGAGATACAAGGATATACAGTTGTTTGTATAGGATACTGATATCTGTGAAGAATGTAAATTCATCTTTCATATTGATTTTCCCTTTTATATGCTGTCTGCTTATGTAGCATGACTATATACTCACAGGTTGTGTTTCTTTGGGGCAAGTTGGTAGGAATATAACTAGTTAGATTAGGCTCTCTGTAGTTCCATCATATTACCTGAAACTGCCATATGGCTTATAAATGGTATGTGTTGCCAGACTTTCTTTTGAGCTTTTCTAAAAGAAAGGAGTTAGGGTACTCCTGAAATAGTTGTCAGTGTCACTCGTTAGGTCTTGGTGTCATCTTTTGTCAGCCAAGAGCAGATTCTGAGCACCATGTCCATTTTCACTGACCACCATGGCATTGCATACATTCGGAGGAAGCATGGCAGAGCGAATCAAGAGCTGAACTTAGAGTCAGGAAAATCTATGTTCAAATCACGCCGATAGCACGTTAGCTGCTTTGTAAACTTTAAAACTCAATTAAATATCAGCTATTATTATTGTTACTATTACTAATCACATCATCCATTTATTTCACTTGAATATTAGCTATTAAAATCTTACAAGTGAGTCCTTTCAGATGGACCTAGCTTAGGATTATGAAAAGTTTATACTTGTGACTAAGGCTGATTTTTCTAGGTTTTAGCTCAAAAATTAAAGAGTAAAAAAATTAAAGGGGAAGGAAGTTAGGTGGCACATTGGATAGAGTGCTGGGCCTGAAGTCAGGGAGACCTGAGTTCAAATTCAGCCTGACACTTATTAGCTGTGTGACACTGGGCAATTCACTTAGTCCTGTTTGCCTCAGTTTCCTCATCTGTAAAATGAACTGGAGAAGGAAATGACAAACCACTCCAATATCTTTTGCCAAGAAAACCCCAAATGGGGTCACAAAGATTCATACACAACTGAAAACAACAGAACAACAAAGAACAAGCTTAAAAATTTGGACCAAAAAGAACTTAGTTTTTCCCCAAGGTCGTTGGCATGTTAGCCAAACTCACGCATTTACTTTCTCTCTGTATACTTGATTTGTGCCTCTTAGGAAGCATTCACATTAATGTACTTCATCCCTATCCCATAAAGCCTTTACTTTATTGTTTTCTCACTTTTTGTGTTTAAAGAAAATGACTGAACAACTCATCTGTTGGAGTACACAAGGTGGAAAATTTGTTTCCACAAATTCCGTAGGGCAACAAGTAGACAAGTAGTGAGTTGGTTAAGTGACCAATAATATGTTAGAGAAGGATTATGTGCAAATATTCATTGATTCTGTATTGGAATCTGTTATAGATCATCTTGCTGTGAAAATAAGTTTACTCAAAACTAGAATTAAAAATCTCAGGGTATCCATTCAAATCTTTATCTAAATTTCCATGTGTTTTATTCATTATACACTAATTGCTACACCAATCAGCCTCTCATGATTCTCCTCTCATTTACAAGACCATTCTTTTAGTTGAGTAGTCCATCTATTGTCTGTCATCCTTGATAATGAACCACCAGTTATCTTAGGATCATAACTTTAGAGATAAAAGGGATTTTCGACCATTTATGGTCCAACCCCTTTGTTTTACACTGGAGAAAACAGAAACCAGTGATCTGAAGTGAGTTTCTCAGAGACACACAGGTAATAAATGGCAGAGTCAGAATTTGAATGCAGATCCTCTGACTCCAAATCCATTACTCTACTTCTCCTTTATCATTTCACATTATAGGACACCTCCAATACACGTTACCCCTGACCATCAAGGGTGTTCATCTTTTGTTATTTGTTCTCTCAGAGAGATTCTTTCTGTTGTTCATGGGATGATTACAAGCTTTGGCACTTCAGGTTTGTTATGGAAGAACTATTAACTACCAGAAATGAACACAAGTTGAATGAACATTATCAAATTGTCATTTCTGAGCTTGATGGATTGGAGAGAGCACTGGATTTGGACTGAGATCAGAATTTCTACTTCTACCACAAATCATTATATCATTATGTAGCTAATTATGTCATCTTTCTCTGCCTAAATTTTCTGAATCAAAAAAATGGAGGTGCTGTCTTTTCATTCTTATAAATCTCAGTAAATAGTATGGAATTTGTACATGTACTTTGAGCTCTTTGGAAGATGCTGTGTAAGTACAAATTATTGTTATGGCATCATTATCTTTCTAAAAAGGCAGGCTGTTTATGACAGCAATAATTGTGCATGCTGACACTGAGATACTGTAAAATGGTCTCTGGCATGATTTAATATTGGTTCCATAATGATAATGTTTAGCACTTTGAAAATGTAAACAGCTCTAAAAATACCTTGAAGACATCCATTTAGACCTTAAACAGTCATATAAGTTGGGCTTTGTATTATTATTCACATTTTCCAATTTAAATGCAAAAAGATGAAATTATCTGCCGGTGGTCATAGCAATTTTAATAATGGAGTCTGAATTAGAATTCAGAGTTTGACTTCAAGTCATTTACTAGCTTATGATGTCAAATGGCAAGCAAGATTGTAATTTTAACAACTGAAAATTAAGCATTACTTAAATCAAGGCAGACTTCTATTCAGCTATCTAGCAAATTCGAGTCTCACTCCTTCAGGTGAAAGGGGAGAAGAATGCTAGTCCAAATTACTAGAAAGCCTGGGTTATTAGTCTTTTAAAAAATAATCTTGTTTTATTGTGCTTATTTTCAAGTTATTCAGAAAATGTTCTTTGTGAACATTTTGACTGCATACAAATGATCGTAACAAGTAAAAGAATGAAAAATAGTTGGAAACCATCATGTACTTTCAATCTTTGTTCATGGTTCCTATTTCTTGCAGTCATATTATAACTGCTTAAGTTATATAAATTCCAAAACTGGCATCTGGGATGTGACTGCCTTTGATGACGTGGCCATACTTATAAAACAGAGATAAACACATCTAGGAAGGAAATACATTTTTCTCTTGTAGAATCATAGTTCATCTCTGAGAAATTCCAGTATCTTCTCAACCCCTACCCCTGTACCTCATGAATGTTATTTAAATTATAGTATTCTCAATGAACCATTTACTAAAAAGTTTTCTAATGTTTGTCACCTCTTACTACCATAAAATACAATAAAAATAATTCTTCCCTTTTCAAAGTCTGTCTCCTGCTAATGACTATTTTTGTTTGTTTTCAGGAAAACACCAAAATTCTGCAACAGCTACTTCCACTACGTGCCAAAGTAGCAAAACTACTTGGCTATAGCACACATGCTGACTTTGTGCTAGAACTTAACACTGCGAAGAGTACGAGCTGTGTTACTGACTTTTTAGGTGGGTTCTAGTTTAAAAACTATAGAATCTTTCTCTGTAATTCCTCTCTCTTTGGCTCTTTTGCATTACAGGAGCCTTGCAGAAGGAGCCAGAACTGAACAAGCTTATCCTCACCATTGCATCTGTTGTTTTTAGGGTTGTATTTGTATTTGTAGTAATGCTTAAGAAGACCTTTAAAATCCCAGCAAGAAATGTCACTACATATCCTTGGATCGTTGCTACCAAGGACTAGCAAGTACTGAAAATTTCTGGGAGATGCATAGCAATACACTAGAAAATGGAAACAGAGTATTTACAAATAAAAGTTTTTAAACATGTTTCTAAGCCACTGATTTGTTGATCAGTCTTTTTTCAGTTGTGTCTGCCTCTTCATGACCCTTTTGGGGTTTTCTTGGCCAGGCTATTGGAGTAGTTTGCCATTTCCTTCTCTACCTCATTTTACAGAAGAGGAAACTGAGGCAAACAGGGTTAAGTGACTTGGTCAGTGTCACACAGCTAATAAGTGTCTGAGCCAGATTTGAACTCAAGAAGTTGAGTCTTTTGATGCCAGGCCCAGTGCTCCATCCACTAACTGCTGAACCATTAGTACCAGCTAGCAAGTAAATATGAAATGTGCAAGAGAACATATCACAGCATTTCTAATATTAAAACTACTTAATAACTATATTCACATCTGGTTTAAATAAGTTTCTTTACTCTGTCTTTTAAATCCATAACTCTGTCAGCTGGTGTCACTTAGTCGTGGACTTCTTGTCACCTTCTCCTCATCATCCTTTTGACAGACTCCAGAGGAACATTTTATATTCATTCCCATTCTGTTTCCCTTTAAACTGAAGGGTGGGTTTAACTCAGCTACTTTACACAAATTCTGTTTGTTTACAGCTAGCCTGTAGTGTAGAGTTATTCTTATTTTGAGGTTATTACAGTTTTCCTTCTAGAGCACTTTGTTCTTTATAAATTTTTATTGCTGTTTTCTCTTTCCCAGAGAGCCATCCCATATAAACAGTATTTTTTTTAAAGAAGAAAAAAGTAGTCACCATAACTGATCAATAAAGAAGTCTAAAGTAGTCAGAAAAGTCCAAAAACTTGTGGAATATGTAACCTTTGGACCTCCCACCTCCACGATGGAGCAGATTGTGGGTGTCTTCTCATATCTCTTCATTCGAGTTCTACTTAATCTTTATAATTTTGTGACATTTACTTTTGAATTTTTGGTGTGTTGTCTCTACCACCCTTAAATTGCCATCTTTGGTATCCTTAGTCAAAACATACATGCTGGCAGCATAGTAAAGTGGAAAAAGGGCTACATTTAAATCCTGAATCTGCTGTTTCCTCACTGTGTGACCTTGGGTAAGTAATTTATCCTCTTGGAGCCTTAGTTACCTCGTCTGTAGAATTGAACTTGGATGACAGCCCCAAACCTATGATCCTGTGATTTCTTTTTTAAGGCTTGATTACCTTAAATTTAAGAGAAGACTTTTGAGAGTTCCTTGGAGAGCAAGAAGATCAAATCAATACTTACAGAAATTAACTCTGACTATTCATTGGAAGGACAAATACTGAAACTGAAGCTTAAATACTTTTTTTTGAAAAATACTTAAATGTACACATTATGAAATGGCCACATAATGAGAAGACAGGACTCATTAGAAAAGACCTTGATGCTGTGAAAGATTAAAGGCAGAAGGAAAAGGGGGCAGCAGAGGATGGGGTGGATAGAGCATCATAGAAGCAATGAACATGAGCTTAGGCAGAATTCAGGAGACAGTGGAGGATAGAAGGTCCTAGTGTGCTATGGTCCCTGGAGTCGTGAAGAGTTGGACACAACCACATAACTGAACAACAACAGCACCTTAAGGTTAGAGAGATTCTTTTTCTCTTAAAATTGGGCTGCAGCCAAGAGTTGTTCTTACTCTTTCAGAAATTTCTGTATTTTCCTCGAGGCCCATCTCAGACTTTTCCATCTCCTTTACTTTCAATACCTTCAAGTACTTTCTTCAGTACTAGCTGTCCTTCCAGGAACTGACTTACTTTAGCGGTGTCTTCCATATAAATCAACTGTATTCTCACATTAAAAAGCAGGATGGAGTAGTAGATAGTGGCCTCAGAGTCAGGAAGACCTGGGTTCATTTCTTGTCTCAGACACACATATGAGCTGGGTGACCATGGGCAACCCAGCACATGAGACAACTCTTTAAGACCTTAAGTTACAGGTGAATTGTCAATTTACATTGGTGAAGGGAATTTCTATCCCCACAGGTCTTCCCCCTGCTACCTTTCTCCCTACTCCTCCCCACTCAGCATAAATTTATACCCACTCTGACTCTGCTGCTGACATGTTTCTCTCACAGGCTCAGTTAGAACTGCTTTCTTTCTCTATACTCCTGCCCTACCTTCCACCCCAGCCCAACACCACCCACACCGCCACACCCCCCTTAGAATTCCTCTTGCTTCTCTCAACTTCCCTCAGGCTGCCCCTTTGCATCTCACAATATGGCCTTGCATTCTAAATTATACACTATGTACAGAGTCAAAGCATATCTTTTTCTTGATTCAATAACATAGAACAACACATAAAACATCAGCTTAGTAATTTACCAAATACAGTACAGATTCATAAAAGTGGGGTGTTTTTGTCACAGTATATTAACTATTTAAGTGACCCTGGTACAGGGGACAAACATTTACAGAATATAATTGCTATGCCCCACCATTAGCCCCTCATGAAGACAACATAAGGCCCAACTCCACCCACCCTATAGGTTGTATTTTTTGTAGACAAGATCAGCCACACAATTCAGATTATATTTATATATTCCCTCCCTCAAGTTTCATGAGAGATATGAACCTTCTCCAGGAGAAAAACATGTCTGTGAATTCAGTTTCTCTACTCTCTGGTTCTGGTTCCCTGAGTCATGACATTAGAAAGATGAAATTTCCTCTGAATCAGTTCTAGCCAAACTGTCCATGTGAGAAAAAGGATATCACATACTTAGGGTTTTTTTGGTACAAAATGTACCATGGGTAGAGAAGCCACAGAAACTTTGTGGGAGAGGAAATTAGTGTTGCCCTTAAAAAACCCAACAGTGAATTCATTCAGCAAATGTTTACTAATGTATTCTCTGTGCAGGAAGATGCTTTGTCCCCTCAGTAGATAAGTGGCCAAAGGATATAAACGATTTTCAAGAATATTTGAAGATATAAATGACCACTTGAAAGCATGCATCAAATATGACCATTAGTAAGAGAAATGGAGGTTAAAACAAAGATGATGGGCCCCCCCCCACCAAAAAAAATCAGAAGCAGTTGATGTCGAAGGGGCTGTGGGAAAATAGGCATACAATACACTGCTGGTAAGGCAGTGAATTGATCCAATTGTTTAAGAATATCAATTTGAAATTGTGTAAGAAAAGTGACTAAATTGCCGATGCCCTTTGGCTCAGCAATTGAATATATTCCCCAAGGAAGACTGATAGAAACAAATGATCTAAAATATTACAAAATATTCGTAGCAGCGCTCTTGTTGCAAAGGACCAAAAACAAAGTGAATGTTCATCAATTTTGGGATGGATGAACCATATACCATGATATATCAGTTTAATTATTGTTGTCTGGTAAGAAATGACTAATATAAGGAATCCAGAGAAGCAGAGGAAGTTTTGTATGAACTGATGCAAACTGAGATAAGCAGAACCAAAGGAACACTAGACACAATGACTGCAATGATAGAATTTTTTTTAATCACTAAAAAGAGAGTTTAAAAAAAAAGTGATCATTCCTGAGAACCAGTGATAAATTGTAACACCCTCCCACATCAAGGAGATAAGAAGCTAGAAACGTAGAATATTATTAAAATACGTTGTCAGATGTAATTGGTTTGTGGTTAATTCTTCTTCCTTGTTATGAGGTAGGGTTCAATCTGGAAGGAGGAAGAAGAGGAACTTTTTCCATAAATTACTATGATGTAGACAAAAAGTAACCCCCCCCAAAATAGTTTTGTTTTTTTAAAGAGGACATTGTGTTTTAAAATAGCAGAAATACATGTCCTACATTTTCTAGCATGATGCCTGGCATATAATAAATGTTTAATAAAATCTGGTTGAATGAATGAATGAATTCTCCCACTGAGAAAAACCAGAATATTAACTGTCTTCATTGCCATTACAGATGACTTAAGCCAGAAACTAAAACCTTTAGGTGAAGAAGAGCGAGAGTTCATCCTGAATTTGAAGAAAAAAGAATGTGAAGAAAAGGGATTTGAATATGATGGAAAAATCAATGCATGGGATTTGCATTACTACATGACCCAGGCAGAAGAACTCAAGTACTCCATCAACCAAGAAAAGCTCAAGGAATACTTCCCAATGGAAGTGGTCACTGAAGGCCTCCTGGACATTTACCAGGAAGTATTGGGCCTTTCGTTTGAGCAAGTGATTGACGCACATGTCTGGAATGAAAGCGTTACTCTCTATACAGTGAAAGATAAAGCTACTGGAGAAATATTAGGACAGTTTTACTTGGACCTATACCCACGGTAATTCTGTAAATCACTCCTCACTCTCTTAGACTTCTATTGATAGCAATTCAGTCACATCCTTTGCCTTTGGTTATTTTTAAATTCACATCATTGAAAGTTCACTAGTTTCCATTCTAAAATTAATCCTCTCAGCTTGATTCTTCAACATGAGTTGCTGCATAGCACCAGCTATTAAATCTGATCTGTTCTTCTGAATCTCTTTTCCATTCTCTGAAAATGTCTGTGAAACCCAGTTTCAGTCCTCAGGTTTGCTAGAGCAAAAGAAAATACAGTATCCCCCAGGTCACTAATTGGCAGAAATTGCTCATCAACTCACACCAGGTGACTTCCCATCGTTGCTGGATAGGTGGATGAGTGGGTATTTGGCCCAGTTAGCGGCACCCAGGTGACCACATCAGTATTGTTATGGTTCAACCAGCGTGGCCAATGTGAGTTACAGCTGTTCTGTGCAGTTCTATTCCTTAAAATAAACCACTCCAAATGCTTATTTAAAATGAGAGGTATCAGGGAATGTGTGGGCCAGCGACAGCTTTCAGAATTTTTTCTCAGGTCTCTTTCCAGGCTCAGGAGTGATTATTCTTGCCTGCAGGACTCCCTCACCCTCCTATATGTCTGCCAAGATACACTCAATATAACTCCTTAGCCTAGCATTTAAGGTCCTCTACAATCTGGCTCCAACCTACCTTTATTTCACACTACTCCCCTTCACACTCTCTACATTTCAGACAGACTGGTCTACCAGCTGTTCTCAGATCTCATCCTGTACTGTCCCACCTCCGTGTGTCTTCACATAGGCCCTTCCCTATGTATAGAAAGCACTCTTTTCTCATTTAAATGCTCCTCTTCCTTTAAGATCAAACTTCACTACTGTCTCCCTCCATGAAACCTGCCCTGATATGCACCCCTTGCTGAAAATGAGTTATCCTTCTTCCAGTATTCTTAGATTCTTTTGGCTGAAGATCTCTATTGCATTAGTCACAGACATCATAACTATCTGCAGACATGGTATATCCCTCTTAGTAGGCTTGGGCTCTTTGAGGCTAGGGATTGGTTTTTTTTTTTTCCTCTTCATCTCCCTAGGAGCCAACATAGTGCTTTACATACCATTTTCACCTTATCAGTTTGTTGAATTGAATTGGATACTCAGAGAATAGGCCCTTACTGCCACTTTTCTTAATTCTGGCATTAGCTTTGACTATAATTATCTTTTGTGGGAATGGAGAAAGCTTGGTAATGAACTTTAGGATGGGTGTTCTATATGACATAGACTTTCAGCCACTTTGCCTGTTCTCTTCATAAGGATAACTTTTCAGTCTAGAATCTAGATAAATAGCTCCTGCTTAGTTTCTTTTGTTCAGGTGTCTCAATAAGGACCACCCAGAATAGTTTCAAAACAGACCAACTCCTTGTTAACTGTAGCAGCTTCAGCAGGCAAGAGCCAGAAAGTGATGGGAGACACTGGGAAGGGAAGAGACAAAACAAAGACAAAAAGAAAAAAACATAAGCCTGAGTGCTTTTAGTCACCCGAGGGAAAGGAAATCAAAGCCAGCCTGATGGCCTTCATTAGGTGACCTGCAGCTTTGAAGTTACCATCCTTGATATTACTTCTCTCTAAGGAGAGATGAGTTTTTACCATATTGGTTGCCTCTTCCCAGGCCAAGATAGAGTATTCTGTTTCAGACAAGACAGTCCCATTTATAAATTGACTACTTTTGGTAGTACGAATTCTTCCCTTTTTGAACAGAGGAAGAATCGAATTGTTTGTGGGCTAATCTAGAACTGGATACTGGCCTAAGGGAGAAAACAACCATTTCTATAAAATGAAAACTACCTTTGACTTCAAATTGACTTTTACCTCTCTGGCTAATTACAAAAGCTCAATTGCTGCTGTCCTCAGAAATGGTGAGAAGGACATCATTAAAATAATTTGAGTGGCCATGTACTAGGGCAGGGATAATTTTCATTCTAAGAGTCATATTCCCCAATAATATAATATAACATATATTACATGTAATATATATATGTTATATTATATCATATATAATATAACTTATATTGATCATATAACTTCAGGGTGGTGTTTTTAATACTTTTATAGTCTGAATACAGATCAAAGCATACTATTTTCACTTTATTTTTTCATGTCTTTTTTTTCCCTTTTGGTCTGTTTCTTCTTTCACAACATGACTAATGTGGAAATGTTTTACATGATTACACATATATAACCTATTTAAAATTCTTGCCTTTTTATGGAAGGGGGAGAGGAGAGAGAGGGAGGGAGGAAATTTGGAACTCAAAAATTTTTTAAGTGAATGTTAAAAATTGCCTTTACGTGTCATTGGAAAAATAAAATATTATTTAAAAAAAACACTTTCACAAAAGTCCCAAATCCTTGTTTTCCACAGGATGAATGAAATATAGTAAGAACCTTCTGGTAATGCTTATAACATTACCTTATTTTTCTACCCCCATCTTCCTTATTTTTCTACCCCCATCTTCCTTGTCATGCTTATAGTGGCAGACCGTTGTTTGTAAGAGTTCTTAAACTGTACCTCATAGGAACTTAATATATGTCTTCTAACCTGTTTCTGTGTTTCTGTGTCTCTTTAACTCAGGGAAGGAAAGTATGGCCATGCGGCCTGCTTTGGCCTCCAACCAGGCTGTCTTCTACCTGATGGTAGCCGAATGATGTCTGTGGCTGCCCTCGTAGTAAATTTCTCCCAGCCTGTCGCAGGCCGGCCCTCCTTGCTGAGGCATGATGAGGTGAGGACCTACTTCCACGAGTTTGGTCACGTCATGCATCAGATATGTGCACAGGTGAGTGGCTTTTTGAAATCTTTCATTCTAAAAAACCCCATTGTTGCTTCTGCTTTGTTCCACATCTAGTGGTTTTTTTTTTCTTCTTTTGACTGGTGTCATGTTTTGTCACCTTAAATCACTTTTTTTCCCCAAGAACCAAACCTGTTCAAAGGTTTTGCCATTATTCTACAGTAGTACAAAGGTATAACCTTTTGTTTCTTTTATCTTCATTTTTTCTCATTTAATAAGCTGTTCTCTCACTCCCACTTACTTCCATATATCCCCATCAAGAAAAAAAAATTATTTTTATTTTGTTTTAAAAAATGTAGAATTGAGCAAAAGAAATCTCTACTTTGGCAAAAAGTACAAAAAAGTGTGTCTTATTCTGCATATTCAGTCCATCATAAACCCTATGGAATCACAGTTGTATTGATCAGAGATCTTAGGACAAAGTTACATAACCTTTGGCTTGTGTGTCCCCTTGTTACCACACCCTACTTCAGAGACATAAGCCATTGAGGAATCAGCCTAAGAAAACTCAGCTTATGGAAGGAGAGCCAATTTTGCTTTTTCTACAACTAAAATAAATGCTTTAGAAAGTTCAAAAAGTGGGCTGAAGGAGGACAGGGTCAGTAGCATCCCGGGTAGCAGAAACACAAAACATATGAGAAAAATCCCACCCTAGTTTCCAAAAGACACAAGCCTCATGAGGGCTCTCATAGGTAAAAGGGGTTCAAGAACTATGGTATTGGAGACTCTCTTGGCAGCTCAGAAAGGAAAAAAGACAGTTGTTTTCTGAAGATGAGGGGGGTGAAAATCAAGAAATGTAGCCGTGCAGATTTTCAGCAAAGAGAAAAGGAATGATTCCTTGTATCTTGGTGGGACCCAGGTAACCACCCATAAACAGCTTAGGTTCTAAAAACAGCGGACAGACTGACCATTCAAGAAGGAAAGAACTAATAGTCTCTGTCTTTTATAATTTTGTAGTACAAAACTACAAAATACATGTATGCTGATTGGTGAGGTTAGGAATTCAAAATCTGTCTTGGTTTTGAGCTGCAGATTTCTGCTGGGGTCCCATTAAGTCTCTGATTCTACAGAAGTAGTGGGCTAACCTTAGGGGAAGCAGGCGTGTTGGTTTCTGGCTTGGGTGCCTTCTTGTGGTTTGGAGGATTCATGCAAAAGTATTTTAGCACCTTGGTTTCCTGCACTGAAATAATAGCAGTTTTCAAGGAGTTTCAGTGGTTTTAAGTCTATTTCCTTTCTTGCAGGAGGAATGGGGTATATTTCATCCTCATCCTCTGGATTCCTGGTTTATCATTGTTATGATAAGAGTCCTAAAGTCTTTCAAAGATGTTTTGCATCTATAATGTTATCACTGTATAAATTGATTTGTTCTACTCACTCTCCCCTGTGTCAGTTCATAGGACCTTCCCAGTTTCCTCTGAAAGTATTCCTTTCATCATTTCTTATGACAAAATAGCATTTCATTCTATTCCTACTTTCCATTTTCTTTAGGGCACTCTCCTTAGATTCTAGTTTTTTGCTACTACCAAAAGATCAGTAACTTCAATATTGAAAATTATCTTCTTTACTGCATTTAAAGTCAGACTTTTTCATTGTTTTGCAGAAATTTTTTTATTCTTCCTTTTTTCTTTATTACAAAGGATGACTTTCTGGGGTGGGTGAGAAGAGGGATACACAGAGTGGGAAAGGTGGGTGATAAGAAAAAATTTTTTTAAACAACATACTTAGTACTGTGATATTTCATATCTGATCAGCTCCTCCTTCATCAGCACAGCTGAGCATGACACATTTTCCAGGTTGGAATCTCCCCTTTACACTAGAAGAACTATCCAGCAGTGTGAGTTTTGTCTGACCCCATTAATGCACACAAATGTGTCACACCCTGGAGAACAGGGCTTTAATACATTACCTTGATTGGTCAAACTTCTTGTAGGATTATCTCTGAATAACTATTTATAATTTCTCATTTGCTTGGCTCTTAATCCTTTCAAGTGTTCCCATGGTTCATCAGGGCATTAAAATATGTTTAAAGAGCAATATTTGGAGCAAGTGTTTAGTAGATTTGTTTTCCCGAGTTATGGATAGGATAGGATGGGATGGGATGGGATGGGACAGGATAACAATTTCAGAGCCCTTTTTTTCTTCTCTAAACAACATAGTGGTGCTTTGGTATCATTTCCACATACAGGAATAGCCTGTCTTGTCTGTCTTGTAAATACTGAGTGAATAAATATCTTGCAACACACGTTCAGCAGATTAGCTTAAGAGATGGTGGTTCAGTGGATGAGTCTTCCACCACAGCTGTGTGTAGATTTTTAGCCTGTTGCACTTGTCTTGGGGATGTTTAGATGTGTTGGCAGGACAGGCCAGTTTTCAGACATGTGGCAGCACTGGTTCAGTGTTTGGTCAGTGTCTCATAGCTAGATAATCAGCCCTTTGAAAAGTGTGAAAAACTATGTCAGTCATAAGCATTTATTAATCGCCTAACACATGCTCCACCCAGTGATGAGCACTGAGGATACAAAGAAAGGCAAAAGATAGTCCGTACCCTCAAGAAACTCACACAATCTAATGGGGAAGACAACATGTAAACAACTACTTATGAACAAACTATGGACAGGATAAACTGGAAATATTCAACAGGAGGGCACTAAAATTAAAGGGGATGTAAAAAGGCTTCCTGTAGAAAAAAGGATGTTAAAATATTCTTTTCATTATCCTTGTTTGTGTGTTTAGTAGTTTTTCAGTTGTGTTTGACTCTTCATGACCCCATTTGGAGTTTTCTTGACAGAGATACTGGAGTGGTTTGACATTCCCTTTTCCAGTTCATTTTACAGATAAGGAGACTGAGGTCAATGGGGTTAAGTGAGTTGCCCAGGGTCACACAGCTAGTGTCTGAGGCTAGATTTGAACCCAGGTCTTTCTGATTCCAGGCTGGGAGCTCCATCTGCTGTGCCATCCTTGTTTACCTTATGCTTGTTTATGTACCTGCCACCCCAACCCCCAGTTAGATTGTAAGCTCCTTAAGGATATTGTATTTCTGTCTTTGTATCCTCAGTGCCTTACTTTAAGTTGGCACTTAATAAATGGGTTGACTAGTAAATGTGTCACATAACATTTCCACTTCAGCCGCTACCCTAGCTCACCTCTTGTCACCTAGCTCTTTCCCGGAATATTTCAATAGCCTCCCATTTGGCCTTCCTCCCTCAAGTCTCTCCCGACTCCAATCCACACTTGACAGATCTGCCAAAGTGATTTTACTTGAAGTGCAAGTCTGACCATGTCACCCTCCTTGTCAATCAACACCCTATTACCTCCAGGATCAAATATAAAATCCTTTGTCTGACATTTAAAGTTCTTTACAGCCTGGCTCCTTCCTCCCTTTACAATCTTTTTTTTTTACACATTTCTCCCCCCTCCTTGTCCTCTCTGGTCCAGCCACAATGGTACTGGCCTGGTTGCCATTTCTCACACAAAATAGCACTATCTCCCTACCTCTCTGCCTCACCCCCACATGCATGGAATGCCCATCCCTTCGAATCCCAGGCTTGCTTCAGGATACAGCTTAAACACTACCTTCTATATGAAGCCTTTCCCGTTTCCCCCAAATTCTAGTGTTGTTCTTCCCCAAACTACCTTGTGTTCATTTTCTTTATATTCTGTACATATTTGCAATGTACATGTTCTTTTCCCCATTAAAATGTAACCTGCTCAAGGTCAGGGTCCGTTTCACTTGTCTTTATATCCCCAGTGCTCAGTACAAAGCCTAGCTTCTACTATGTATTTTAAAATGCTTACTGATTGGTTCTTTTTGTTGAATGGAATAAAACTGAACTTTTTTTAGGATAAATGTATGGCATTTGTGAAACTGCACCAGAGTAAGCTAAAAACTGTTAATATCTAGGGGGTAACATACAATTACTCTGGAGTAGGGGTTCTTACCTGTGAGAAAAGTGGTTTTGGGGATCACTGGACTTCCTCAAATTGTGAGAAAACACGATTTGGGGGATCACTGGACTTCCTAGGCAGGTCCAAAGTCCTGAGGAAGAACCCTGTGATAATCCCTAAGGAAGGCTGTGCAGACCACAGGACTCCCAGAAGAAGACCAAGTGGTAGCCCCCCCCC
>CM053622.1:349327111-349398114 GCA_028646595.1 Phalanger gymnotis
ACTTTTCTCTTCTCAGCAACACAATGTGCAAAGACAACTCCAAAGGACTCACGATGGAGAATGCCATCTACATCCAGAGAAAGAACTATGGAGTCTGAATGCAGATTGAGGCACACTTCATGCTCGCCTTTTTCTCCTTTTTTTTTCTCTTTTGTATTTGTTTTTGGGTTGTGTGGTTTTTTTTTTTTTTCGTTCTGTTTCTTCTTTCTCATGATTCATTCCATTGGTCGTAATTCTTCTCCACAACTGGACTAGTGTGTAAATTAATTCAATGTGAAGTTATACATGGAAGTTATATGGGATTCCATGCCGTCTTGGGGAGGGAGGGGAGGAGGGAGGGAAGAAAGTCTGGAACTCAAAATTATGTAGAACCATGTGTTGCAAACTAAAAATAAAAAAATAAATAAAATGAAAATTACATTAAAGAAATTTTTTTTTCTCCCTCCCTCTCTCCTATCCCCTCTCTCCAAGACAGCAAGCAGTTTGATATAGGCTATACATGTCCAATCATGTAAACATATTTCCACATTAGTTATGTTGTAAAAGAAAAAACAGAACAAAAGGGAAAAACCACAAAAAAAAAGTAAAAATAGTATGCTTCGATTTGCATTCAGACTCCATAGTTCCTTCTCTGAATGTGGGTAGCATTTTCCATCATGAGTCTTAGAATTGGCTTAGATCATTGTATTGCTGAGAAAAATTGGTCTATCATAGTTGATCATCACACAATATTGCTGTTACTATGTACAATGTTCTCCTGTTTCTGCTTACTTCATGCCGCATCAGTTCATGTAAGTCCAGGTTTTTCTGAAATCCAATTGTTCATCATTTCTTATAACAGAATAGTACTCCATTACATTCTTATACCACAGTTCATTCAACTATTCCCTAATTGATGGATATCCCCTCAATTTCCAATTCTTTGCCACCACAAAAAGAGCTGTTATGAAATATTTTTATGATTGTAGATCCTTTTCCCTTTTTTATGATATGTTTGGGATTCAGAACTAATAATAGTATTGTTGGATCAAAGGGTATGCACAGTTTGGTTTCCTTTGGGCATAGTTCCAAATTGCTGTCCAGAATGGTTGGATAATTTCATACCTCTACCAACAGTGTCCCAATTTTCCCATGTCTTCTCCAACATTTATCATTTTTCTTTTCTGTCATATTAGCCAATCTGACAGGTGTGAGATAATACTTCAGAGTTGTTTTAATTTGCATTTCTTTAATCAATAGTAATTTAGAGTATTTTTATATTACTATAGAGAGCTTTAATTTCTTCATCTGACAATTGCCTGTTTAACAATTGGAGAATTACTTGTATTCTTATAAATTTGACTCAGTTCTCTATATGTTTGAGAAATGAGGCCTTTATCCGAAATAATTTGCTGTAAAAATTGTTTCCCACACTCTTCACCTCTCCATAGCTCTGAAACGTAAACTCTTCCTTGCTCTCCTAATTTGCTTATGGTATCATCCTTTATGTCTAAATCATGTACCCATTTTGACCTTATCTTGGTATATAGTGTGAGATGTTTGTCTGTGCCTAGTTTCTGCCATATTGTCTTCCAGTTTTCCCAGCAGCTTTTGTCAAATAGTGAATTCTTATCTCAGAAGCTGGAGTCTTTGGGTTTATCAAATAGTATATTGCTATAGTCATTTACTACCGTGTCCTGTGCGCCTAATCTATTCCACTGATCGATCATTCTATTTCTTAGCCAGTACCAAACAATTTTGATGATTTCTGCTTTATAATATAGTTTTAAATCTGATATGGCTAGACGATCTTCCTTGGATTTTTTTTTCATTAATTTGCTTGATATTCTTGACCTTTTGTTCTTCCAGATGAATTTTATTATTATTTTTCCTAACTCTATAAAATAATTTCTTCATATTTTGATTCGTATGGCCCTGAATAAGTAAATTAATTAAGGTAGAATTGTCATTTTTATTATATAGCTCAGTCTACCCATGAACAATTGATATTTTTCCAATTGTTTAGATCTGACTTTATTTGTATGAAAAGTGTTTTATAATTGTGTTCATAGAGTTCCTCGGTTTGTCTTGGCAGGTAGACTCCCAAATATTTAAATTGTCTACAGTTATTTTAAATGGAGTTTCTCCTTCTATCTCTTGCTGCTGAGTTTTGTCAGAAATGTATAGAAGTGCTGATGATTTATGTGGGTTTATTTTGTATCCTGCAACTTTGCTAAAGTTGTTTATTATTTCAAGTCATTTTTTAGTTAATCCTCTAAGTATGCCATCATATCATCTGCAAAGAGTGATAGCTTTGTTTCTTCTTTACCTAGTCTAATTCCTTCAATTTCTTTTTCTTCTCTAATTGCTAAAGCCAATATTTCTAGTACAATATTGAATAACAGTGGTGATAATGGGCATCCTTGTTTCACCTCTAATCTTATTGGAAATGTTTCTAGTTTATCCCCATCACAGATAATGCTTGCTGATGATTTTAGATAGATACTACTCATCATTTTAAGGAAAGTTCCATTTATTTCTTACTCTCTAATGGTTTTAATAGGAATGGATGCTGTATTTTGTCAAAAGCTTTGTCTGCATCTATTGAAATAATCATTTGATTTCTGATGGTTTTGTTGTTTATAATCCTCAATTATGCTAATAGTTTTTCTACTATTGAACCAGCCCTGTATTCCTGGTATAAATCCCACCTGGTCATAGTGTATTACCTTAGTGATAAATTGCTATAGTCTCTTTGCTAATATTTCATTTAAAATTTTTGCATCAATATTCATCAGGGAAATTGGTCTTTTGTTTTCTTTCTCTGTTTTGGCTTCTGACCACCACCTCCCTCAATCTGATCTCCCTTCTATCAGCCCTTCTTTTCTTTCTCCTTCTTCTACTCTCCCTTGTATCAGCCTCTTTCCCCTCCTATTTCCTTATAGGGTAAGATAAATTTCTATACCCAACTGAGTATGTATGTTATTCACTCCTTGAGCAAAATCCAATGAGAGTAAGGTTCAAACAATGCTCACCCCCTCCCATCTTTCCCTCTACTGTAATAGGTCTTTTCATGTCTTTTCATGTGTCGTAATTTACCCCATTCTGTCTCCTCCTTTACTCTTCTCCAAATACAGTCCTTTTTTTCACCCCTCAATTTTTTTTATCATCATATCAAAGTCAATTTATACCTACACCCTCTGTCTAAGTATACTTCTTCTAACTGTTCTAATAGAGATATAGTTCCTAAAAATTACAATTATCACCTTCCTTTGTAGGAATGTAAACAGTTTAACCTTATTGAATGTCATGGGATTTTTTTTCTTTCTTGTTTACTTTTTTATACTTCTCTTAACTCTTATGTTTGAAGATCAAATTTTCCATTCAGCTCTGGTCTTTTCATGAGGAAAGTTTGAAAGTCCCATATTTCACTGAATGTCCATCTTTTCCCCTGAAAGATTATGCTTAGTTTTTCTGGGTAGTTGATTCTTGGTTGTAATTCAAGCTCCTTTTCCTTCCAGAATATCATATTACAAGCCCTCCAATCTTTGAATGTAGAAGCTGCTAAGTCTTGTGTAATCCTGACTGTGGCTCCTCGATGTTTGGATTGGTTCTTTCTGGCAGCTTGCAGTATTTTCTCCTTAAACTGATAGTTCTGGTATTTGGCTACAATATTCCTGGGAGTTTTCATTTTGGGATCTCATTCAGGAGGTGATCAATAGATTCTTTCAATGACTGTGTTACCCTCTGGTTCTAGGATATCAGGGCAGTTTTCCTTGATAACTTCTTGAAAGATGTTGTCCAGGTTCCTTTTTTTTTTTTACCTTGTCTTTCCGGTAGTCCAATAATTTTTAAATTATCTCTCCTGGATCTATTTCCCAGTCAGTTGTTTTTTCAATGAGATATTTAACATTTTCCTCTATTTTTTTATTCTTTTGATTTTGTTTGACTGATTCTTAATGTCTCATAGAATCATTAGGTTCCACTTGCTCAATTCTAATTTTTAAGGAATTTTCTTCAGTGAGCTTTTGTATTTGCTTTTCCATTTGGCCAATTCTACTTTTAAAGGGATTGTTTTCTTCAGCCAGTTTTTGTGCTTCTTCTTCCAAGCTGTTGATTCTTTTTTCCCTAATTCTCTTGCTTAACTCTCATTTCTTTTCCCAATTTTTTCTTCTACTTCTCTTACTTGATTTTTAAAATCCTTTTTGAGCTCTTCCAAGAAGACTTTTTGGGCTTGAGACCAATTGATATTCCCCTTTGAGGCTTCTCATGTAGGCATTTTGACATTTTTGTCCTCTTCTGAGTTTGTGTGTTGATCTTCCCTGTCACCATAGTAGCTTTCTATGGTCAGGGCTCTTTTTGTTTTTTTGCTGACTTGTTAAAATTAACCTCTGCTTTTGGGGTACATGAGGTACTTTCCTGAACTTCTTGTACTGTAGGCCAGAGGCTGTTCACTAGCTTTCTGCACTAGGGCCTCTGGGGCTGGCAGCTTAAGGTGGCCCAGCCTAGCTGTGCCTGTTGTGCCCGAGACTGGCAGTTTACCTGCTGCACTGGAGCTGGAGGCCTCACAGCTGGCCTGCTGTCCACTAGCCTGCTAAGTCAGCACCACAGGGCCTTGGTTGCTGATCTGTGCTGGGGCTAACAGACTCCCACCTACACTGGTCTCTGCTCCCCTTTTACCCAAGTGAAACAGGGCTTTTCTGTAGTCCTGCTAAGTTTTCTTGGGCTAGAAAATTGTTTCACTCCATCTTTTTTATATTCTGTCACTCCAGAATTTTTTTAGAAGCTTGATTAATATTGTTTCTGAGGAAAACTAGGGAGAGCTCAGGCAACTTCTTGGCTTCTCTCTGCCATCTTAGCTCCACCCCTCCAATTCTCTCTATTCTTTGATACTTACAGTTCCTACCTCAATCGTCAGCCTAGTTTTCATAGGAATCTGAGCAATTTTTTTTTTCTTGTTTAAAAAGAGGGCAGCAGAAAGCAAGACTGGATTGACATCTGTGCTCCTGCTTAGAGCAGAGAACAAAATAGTAGGAACTGCCAATCCTACATCCCATCCGTTAACTCTTGCTATAGACGGAAACATCCCTTTTCAGTTACCCCTTTAGCTAAGGCCCAGGGGTGAGAATATTGAAGAAATAAAAATGAACTGAGGGAGAATAGGATAAGAGAAACAGGAATAGGAGAAAAGATTTAGGGAGAAAAGACCAGATGATCACTATTCTCTCTACTGCCCAGTTGGAAGAGGGCCATGTTTCCACTGCCAGTGGCAATTTACAAATGTGCTGTAGAGTATAAAAAGGTTAAAAAGCACTGACTCATACCAGTGATACTAAAATTTTTTGCCTAAGATGTTTGCTTTTTGCTTGACTAACTTTAATAGTTCTATTTTTTAAAATCTATTATCCAAAGCCAGTAAATATTTCTTTACCTTTTCCAATGTCATTTTCTCTTTTGTTGTTATTCAATCATGGCTGATTCTTCATGACTCCCGTGGACCATACTGTCCATGGGGTTTTCTTAGTAAAGATACTGTATTTGCTGTTTCCTTCTCCAGTAGACTAAGGTGAACAAGGTTAAGTGACTTGCCTAAGGTCACACAGCTAGTAAGGATCTGAGCCCAGACTTGAATTCAGGTCTTCATGTCTCCAGGTCACTCCATATAGAATCATAGAATTTAAGAGTTACAAGAGCCCTCAGAAGCCCCCTAGTCCAACCTGAACAGAAGTTCCTACTCCAGCAGCCCCAACTAATATTCATCTGGCCTGTGGTTGAAGACCTCCAATAATAGAGAATTTGCTTTCTCCCAAGACTGTCCCTTATACTTTTGGAAAAGTCTTATTTTTAGGCAATTCTTATAGAGTTGCAGTGCTTACTATGTGCTAGGCGAGACAGTCTCCTTCTTCAAGGATCTTGTTTTCTTCTGTTGGACATAGCATTGGATATAGACGAGGAACTTGTAATCAAAGCCTGATTGTGTTAATGTGTCACCTGTGTGACCTTTTAGCAAGTTATTTCTTCTCTCTAGGTCTGTTTCTTCCTTTTACAAATGAGGAAGTTGGATTAGATCATCTCTCAAGCCTGTTGCTCTCTAAATTATATGATCCCTCCATTCTACTGAAGTCTCCTCTTCTCCCTGCCCCCTGCCCCCACCAACCAATAATTACTCTCATTACCCACCAAAGGATGTTTTCTTTTTGTCTTGAGGCACCCATGTGCTTGGTAGACATCCCAAAAGATAGCCTAAACTCACTTAGTCTTTTTGCTTTTCTTCCTAATGATCTGTGCACAGATGGTTAGCTGATCTTATAGATGTATTTCCTTCTGTGATGCGGATTCCAGCACATCCCTGCCTGCCTATTCTGTATGACTTTTGTCTATGCCCTCTTACAACTTCATCACTGGGGTCTACCCATTGTGAGGTGAAGTAACCTAACCAAGGTGACTGGGTCAAGAAGTTTTGTAGATATTTCTTATTCAACTTTTATCACCACACCCACCATTATTAGAGCTAGCTAGTGAGGTAAATGAGGAGGAGGCTTCTAGCCCTTAGTATGCTTAGCATGGTGTAAGGCACATTTGTTGTTCAGTCATTTCAGTCATATGTGACTCTGATCCCATTTGGGGTTTTCTTGGCAAAGACACTGGAGTAGTTTGCCATTTCCTTCTCCAGATCATTTTATAGATGAGGAAACTGAGGCAAACAGGGTTAAGACACTTGCCCAGGGTAACAGATCTAGTAATTGCCTGGAGATCAGATTTGAATTCAGGTCTTCCTGACTCTACTCCTGGCACTGTATTCACCGTGCCACCTAGCTATCCTGGCACATAGCAAGAACTTACTTCTTGATGTTCTCCAGTGTTATACCTGGAACACCCAGGCTCAGTGACCTCCTGGTTTTAGCACTAGACAGTAGGCCTTCTTTTTCATCCATACTTTCTTTGATAACATTCTTTCCACCATTTCTTCTTCATAATTTCTTGTTTATAAAGTTTACAATCTACTCACATTTGTTACCTAACAATAACAATAGCTAGTATTTATGCAGTTCTTTCATATGTTGTCTCATTTGATCCACACACTAACCTTCAGAAGTAGGTACTATGATCTTCCCTCTCCTCCCTCCCATTTTACAACAAATGAGAAAGCTGAGATTGGAAGAATTTGAGCGACTTTCTTAAGGTCCCACAACTGGTGAGCACAGCTAATAAGCATCCAAAGCCAGATTGCACCTTGCTGATTCCAGGCTGTCACCTACCCACCCTAGCTGATTTTCATTCCTTCAGAGACTATAAATGTACAGTCGTTAAACTTAGATTGTAATTCTTCCTCTCCCTCCAAAAATGAATAAAAAATAAATATGGAGGCAATTCATGGTGCTGTAATTTAACTCTTTGATTTTTGACTATAACTGAGTTCTTAAGCAGTGGGGTGATGAGTGTTCTAGGAAGGCATGTGTTGAATAAACATAAGTGAGCAGCTGGAAGGGGGAGTTGAGGTGAACTTGCCTCTCCTGGATTATGGATCTCTTTGTTTTGAATGGAAAGTTCTTTAGAGATATTTTGACTTTCAAAGTGAAGAGTTTTATTTTTTATTTTTAGTACAGGCCAATATTCATGTCAGTCTTGGTTTCCTGGTGATTTTTCAAGTGTCTGAGGCTGAAGAATCATGAAATAATTGCTCAATATAGATTATTCAGCGGGTTATTTTTCATGCTGCTTGAATACAATATTTTATTTTCATTCGAATGCCTGAGGTTGTTTTCATATTGCTTTTTTAAAGGGCAGAGTTGACTCAGGCTTTATTTGATTTGTGTGTAAGAGGCAAGATGTCAGAGTGAAAAGAAGATTGGGTTTGAAATCACCCTAGGGTTCTAGTTCCAGCACCGAAGTTCATCACCTTTGACCACTGGCTTCTTTTTAAGCCTCAGTTTCCTCATCTGTAAAAAGTTTACTAATCTATGTACTAAAGGCCAGCATGGCATAGTGGATTTATCTTGGAATCAGGAAGGCCTGAGTCGAGTCCACTTCTACCACATCCTAACTTTGTGATCCTAGGCAAGTCACTTACTCTCAGTGCCCAGAGTATCTCTCTAAGACAATAAATTGCAGGACAGGTACTGGCCTGCATTGATAGAGTGAGTTTCCTCACCAGAAACTTTCTTAAATCAATGATCTGGGAGAAAAAAATACATATGGGAGGAAGGGAATAAGCATTTATATAGCACTGCCAGGCACTGTGCTAAACGCCTTTCAATATCTCATTCAATCCTCACAACAAACTCTGCAAGGTAGAAGCTATTATCCCCATTTTACAGTTGAGAAAAGGAGGCGAACAGAGGTTAAATTGCCCAGGGTCACACAGCCAGGAAGTGTCTGAGGCTGGATTTGAACCCAGGTTTTCCTGACTCCAGGCCCAGCTCTATCATTTTCCTGGTACTAGTACACGTACACATAATACAAGTAAGTCATGCCTCCCAGAGTGTGTATATGCTAAAATGCTATATAAATTTGTGTTGTTTGGGGTTATTAGTTTTGGGTTCTTTATATTCTGATTTTATTGAATATAATTAACTGCCAAATGATTTGGGAGAAACAATGTGGTACAGAGAAGAGAGCACTGTATTTGGAATCAAAAGACCTTCAATTCCAGGGCTGGCTATGACCCCTGAAAAGCAGGGCAAGTAACATTAGCTCTATTGATCTGTAAAAAGGAGATAGTAAGAGTTATCCTAGCTAGCTACTTCCATGGCATTACTGTGAGAATCCAGCAACATAAATATATAATATCCAGCAATATAAATACATTCTGTAAACCCTACAAATAGAAGTTGCAATTAATTTATATTTTCAGGTTTTCTTCCTGTAAATGTCCATATGTCTTTCCTTCCAGACTGATTTTGCTCGATTTAGTGGAACTAACGTGGAAACAGACTTCGTGGAGGTGCCTTCCCAAATGCTTGAGAACTGGGTGTGGGACAAGGATTCCCTCCGACGCCTCTCAAAGCACTATAAAGATGGGAACCCTATAACAGATGATCTCCTCGAAAAACTTGTTGCTTCTCGACTGGTCAACACAGGTATGACTGGAAAGGCTAGGGGGAAATAAAAGAAAGTGGAATACTTGAGTGCAAAATTCTGATCTGCCCTTCAGTTTCTTCCTTCTTAAGACCGCTTTGCCCATTAGTGATAATGGGAGATAATTTGACTGTAGTAAAGAAGCTCTGTGAATGAGTGTAAAGGGAGTTTGGTAGCCTTTACACGCTGAAATACTCTTTCAAAGAATTTGTAACTTGTTCTTAGTCTTCAGGGAAGATGATTATCTCTTTTGTAATCAGTATTGGGAATCTGTGATCTTAGCATGTTAGAAAGAATGTACACTTCTCCTTTGTTGAAATCTTGCCTCTCTCTTCCCCTTTCTTGTTCTGTTAGGTCTTTTGACCCTCCGCCAGATTGTATTGAGCAAAGTTGATCAAGCTCTCCACACTGATGCATCATTGGACTCCTCGAAGGAATATGCCAAATACTGTTCAGAGATTCTAGGCATTTCAGCTACCCCAGGTATGTAAATACAAAGGTTTTTTTGGTTATTTTTTTTTTTTCTGTGCAGCCTAGGGTATGTACAGTCTTAACCCTGCTGGGGAAGATAGTCAAGTCAAGCCAAGAAGCATTTATTAAATGCTTATTATTGTTCCTGACACTTTGCTAAACACTGGGGACACAAAGAAAGGCAAAAACAGTCCCTGCCCTCAAGAAGCTTACAACCTAACAGGAGGAAACATGCAGACAACTATATACAAACAAGATATATGCAGGATAAATTGGAGATCTTCTCAGAGGGGAGGCGCTAATGTAAAGGAAGACTGGGAAAGACTTCTTATCAAAAGCAATATTTTAGCTGAGACTTGAGGGAAACCAGGAAACAGAGAAGAGGAGGGAGAGAATTTGAGGAATGGGGGATAGCCAGCAAAAATGCGAAGTTGGGAGGTACAGTGTCTTATATGAGGACCAGCAAGGAAGCCAGAGTCTCTTATATGGTGGGAGGCTAAGATATGAGAAGGAAAGTATGATATAAAATAGGGAAGGGCTTTAGAAGACAGACAGAGGATTTGATATTTAATCCCGGGGGCAATTGGGAGCCAGTGATGACCTAGTCTCATCTGTCTTTTTTAAAAATTTCTGTAAGGTCATAATTACTTCCAATAAGTACAAGGGTGCTTCCAAGGTACCTTGTCAAAATTGCTTGAAACTGTTTTTTCAGGGGACAGCCTCCTGAAACACCATTATTGCAAAAAGACAAGAGTCAGAGTTAGAGGGGTGGGAAGGCACCCCTGCCTCCTGGGGGTTCACCTGTGTAATGATCACTCCCTTCCTCTTTAGGAGTTGGAAGGAAGGGCACAGATCCTTCTACAGGGCCACAGACTCCAAAAGGCTGAAACAAAAAATTAAGCATAGTTTGACCTAACTTATTTTGAGTTTATTGGACTGGCAGTCTTTTTACCTCACTAGCCACGCCTAATCTGAGATTTGGTGGGTATAGTGGTATAAGGTGAATAAGAAATATCAACCCAACTCTCTGACCTTGGTCACGTCACTTAACCTCTGTGATCCTCAGTTTCTTCATTTGTATAGCAAGGGAGTTTGACCGGATGGCCTCTGAGGTCCTTTCTAGCTCTATGTTGCCTGTGAGATAATAAGCCAGGACAGTGATACTCATGAAGGAAATATTTATTGAAGTGATTCAGCCACATATAAAGACAGAAGAGAGATTAGAATAAGCAGATAGAACCAGTCATCTAACTTACATGACTATTAACAGGGCAGTTTTGTGCCTTGGGTCACTGTTATTCCCATTGTAGTTAGAGAGGCTATTCACAGTTTTGTGGTAGAAATTAGTAAATTTAATTAGTGAGATATTTTTGATAACTCTTAAATGAAAGGCACCCATTTAAGTGGTTGTTATCCTAAAACCCAATTGTAGTCCTGAGACATTTAATGCCCATGTTACTATTTAAAACATAAAGAGATGGGACAGTAGTATGATTAATAGGTATTGTAGAGACAGATGAGTGTCTGAAGGAAGAGAAAAGAACAAGGAGTTTGGAAACATCCAATGGGTGTGGGCAGGGCCTCTGAAACTATTGTTAGACGTTCCTGAACTAAAAGCCGAAACCAGCTCTAAGCTGGGGCCTAAGATAAGAGAGCCGTTTGTAAACACCTTGGCCAAAGGCAATGATCCAAGCCTTACTACTGGGGAAGTAACAGCCACCAGAGACACCCTTTAGCATGGAAACTTTAGCCAGCTGAGAGTCTCTTAACTGTTCACTTCATTCATGACATTGATTTGCTGCCTTTATGTTTCTTTTAAGGTACAAACATGCCAGCAACTTTTGGACACTTGGCAGGAGGCTATGATGCCCAGTATTATGGATACTTGTGGAGTGAAGTGTTTTCCATGGACATATTTTATAGCTGCTTTAAAAAAGAAGGGATTATGAATCCAGAGGTAGAGTATTTGCTTTTTTTTTCCTTCTTAGGTTAATATATCAGGTCCTTTCCTTCCCTCCCACTGTAAGTACGAAAACCATGGGTGTACCTAGATTTTAGAGGATTATAATAGTTTATATCTCTTTCTAGCTCTCTGCATCTCTATAAATCATGCATGCTTAGTAATATATCGAGAGGTAGAAGTGATTAAATCCAATTCCATGAGGTTTTTTTTAAATACCAACTGCATTTTCTTGCTCATTAACATTCCAATATGTTGCATAATTAAAAATTCAAAGCTTGTTGACAGCACTTGAGCATTATAGTTGCTTGTTTTGACATGTGCTCTGCTGTGTTTTTGCTTTATGGGAGCTGGGGAGAGGAAGGGAAGCTCCTTCCTGACCCAAATGATCTCCTTGGGTTTTGATATTGTGTGCATGCTTTCGCTGGACTCTTTCTGTGGAAGGCACCTTTTCTCAGCTTCTGGTGCCCCTTACTTGGGGCTTACTCAGTTACAGGAATGCCTTTCAGTAACCCAAGTTGATTCTTTAACCTGAGCCTTTTCTTTCACTGTACAGTGAATAGTCTACCATGTGGCCACCAGCCAAAGACTCCTTAGTTACAGCTCTACATCCTGCCCTATTGAAGTTTCACCTGGCACCGTGTTTGCCATTGCTAATAGTTTCTATAGTGTAGTCCTGGACTCCTGTGGTTTGAAGCAATGGTCAGAATAGCTAGCTAAAATGAGGCTTCTCAAGTCCTTCCTGTCCTTGGCCTTTCCGGCATACAAACACACTGCCTTCCACGTGCTAGATGCTCAATAAGCATTTGTCTGGTGGATCTGAGAGCATTGTTCCCCCATTCTTACTGAAACCTAAACCTTTCACGTCTCCTGCATCCCACACCAACTTCATCCAGGACTTCCCATGCCTGGAAGCTTACCATTTGGACCCTCTGTCCAACTGGGACACTGATTGGCTCTTTTAACTAGAGCTTATTGACCCCCCAAACTTCTTTGGTCCCTTAAATTTCACCCCCACTGTCTGCTTTCTCTATTGTTGTTCACTGGGCTATGGAATATTCCCAGAAAAAATCATAGGACCACATTGACCAAGCCCAGTACAAAGTCCTACTGTGTTCATTTCAGCTGGGCACCTGACTGACAATCCTGTCATGGTGATTGCTTCCCTCAATGACTTTTCCAGATGACTTTCCTTCTCTGTCTCTCCTGTTTCTCCACTCTCATCAGATTATTTTTTCCTCTTTACAAAAGTTGAATTGCTTTCATCTTTCTTTCCTTCTTCCCACTCAGAATTTCTTTCTTTTTCACATCTCCTCCATGACTTTTTTTTTTTTGAGGAAATTAGGGTTAAGTGATTTGCCCAGGGTCACATAGCTAGTAAGTGGCAGAGGCCAGATTTGAACTCAAGTCCTCCTGACTCCAGGACCCAGACTCTATCCATTGTACCACCTAGCTGCCTCTCCTCTGTGACTTTTCTTACCTACCTTATGAATTCAATCTATTCTGCACTGTTTTTTTTTTCTACCTGCCTACAAATATCTTAGTCTTCATTACCTTGAAAAAACTTTGAGGTGATTCTGTTGCCTTCTGTAGCTGCCACCCTTATTTTCCTCACCCTTTTTACAGCCAGACTTCTTGATCTGTTCTGATTACATCTACTTCCTCTCCACTTATACTTTCTTATACCCTGGCAATCTGGTTTCTTCTCTTTATTCCTAGTTGGCTCAGTGTGTAAAGTGCTAGAAATGGAGTTAGAAAGACTTGAATTCAAATCTGGCCTCAGGCACTTACTAGCTGTGTGACTCTGGGCAAGTCATTTAACCTCATTTGCCTCACTTTCCTCACCTGTAAAATGGGGGTCGTAACAGCACCTACCACTCAGGGTTGTTGTGAGGATCAAATGAGATTGTGTCTTTAAAGCACGTAGCACAGTGCTTGGCACATAGTAGGCACTTGATATGTACTTGTTTCCTTTCCTTTCTTCCCACCAAAACATCTCCATTAAAGATAGCCAGTGACAACCTAATCATGAGATCACTGACTTCTCAAGCTTCACCTTCCTTGACTTCTTTACAGCACTTACCACTGTTACTGAAGACTGACTCATGAGGAACTTTGGCCTTTCTGGGTTTCTATGACAATGTTACTGCACTAAAATGATTTTCATGTCTTTCCAACTGTTCTTTGGTGGAGCTGGCAGAAATATTAGAAATCGTTTGGTTCCAATGCCTCGTTATATAGATGAGGAAACTGAGAGCTTCTGAGTAGTAAATAGTAAGAAGGGACAGCTAGGTGGCACAGTGTGTAGAGTTCAAATTCGACCTCAGACACTTGACACAATAGCTGTGTGACCTTGGGCAAGTCACTTAACCCCAATTGCCCTGCCAAAAAAAAAAAAAGAGAGAAGTAAATAGTAAGAAACAACTGTGGTCTATCTTCCTCTCCAGTGTAGACATTCCCCAAGGCCCATGTCCTCCCATGGTCCCACCAGCTTCTTGTTCATCATATCAAAAAACCAAAATAATCTTTCCCTGAAAACAGCTCTTTCTCCCTTTCTCCCCTGATTCTCCCAATCCCCTAGGCTTGAAACCATAAAATTATATTCTACCGTACCCCTCCCTTGAGTCTTATTGTTGTGTCTACCTTCATGACCTCTCTTTCCTCCTCCCCACCACTTCATGTTGGAGCCTCGTCACCTCGCTAGTATAATTCTGTAGCCATTGGTGTCCTTGTCCCAGACTCTCCCTATTCCAATTCAAATTAATGTTGATAATAGCTAACATTTATATAGCACTTAAAATGTTCTAGGCACTGTGCTAAGCAGTTTATAATTATTGTGTCATTTAGTCCTCACAACAACCCCAGGAGGTAGGTGCTGTTATGATCCCCATTTTACAGATGAGGCAACAGAGCTTAAGTGACTTTTCTAAGTCATACAGCTAGAAAAGTGTCTGAGGCTAGATTTGAACTCAGGTCTTCCAGCTTTCTATCTACTGGGTCACTAGCTGCCTCTGTACTGTTTTGTACTACCATCAAATGTATCTTCTTAGGGGCAGCTAGGTGGCGCAGAGAGTAGAGCACCGGCCCTGGAGTCAGAAGGACTTGAGTTCAAATGCAGCCTCAGACACTTGACATACTTACTAGCTGTGTGACCTTGGGCAAGTCACTTAACCCCAATTGCCTTGCCTTCCCCCTCAAAAAAAAAATGTATCTTCTTAAGTCACCACTCTGATCACGTCTCTCCCAGTTAAAAAAAAACCTTACTAGCCATTGATTTACCTGTAGTTCAGTTCAATAATGGATTAGACCAACCCTGCCCTCGAATTGCTTATAGTCTTGTAGTAGGGAATAAGTCATGTCCACAAATAAATGGAATATAGAGACTAAAGAGAATACAAAATAGACTATGAAAGTCTAAGGTACAAAAAAAAGTACTATGAAAGTTCACAGGATAGGGAGAGATGACTTATAACTGGGACAAGGTATCATGGAGAAAGTGTCATTTGAATTTAATCTTAAAGAGTGGTTTAGATTCCAATAGATAGAAATGTGGGTGGAGATTATTGTAGTCCTAGAGAACTGCGCAAACAAAGGCAGAGCAGTGGAAAAGGTAGTAAGTAGATCAGTATGGCTAGGCTAAAGGGTACATAAAGTAATCATATGACATAAATCTGGAGGAAAACAAACCTCAACATTTTTTATAGTATAGTATTTAGGGCCTTCCATAATCTGGCCCCAAACTGCCTTTCTAGCAATTATCTTCTTTTATTAATTCCCTTTAGGAACTTTATGCTTTAGCCAGACTGATATATTTGCAATTACGCGCGCGCACACACACACACACACACACACACACACACACACACACACACACACATCTCTTCCTTTTTCACTTTGCCCATGTCATTTACTATGTCTGAAATGCCCCTTCCCATATCTTCAGCTTTCAGAATTTTAGCCATGCTTCAAGACCCAACTCAAATGCTTCATCCTTGTCCTTACAACATTCCCTCATCACCCCAATCAGAAATGAGCTCTTGCTCCTCTGAAGCTTTTATATCATTTGTGTGGCATTTATTTTATTGACTGGTTTGTTTTTTCTTTATATGTATGTATGTCTCATCTCCAATACTGGATTATAAGGTCATTGAGGACAAGTACTGCATCTTTTATATCTTTATGATCCCCACTGTGCTTGCACATAAATGAGTATTTCTTGGATGAATGAATGATTTAAATTGGAAAATGTCTGGTTGGGTTTATTTTCTCTTAGTTTCACTGGAGAGATCAGTTCTAAATGTTTTGTGAGCTTGAAATAGACTTTATCCTCTATCCATAGGACTGAAATACACCAAGATAGGCTTAATTATGATGTCTGCACCTCTTCTAATAAGTCCAAAATGGCTTCCTTGAAACACTTGGGATACTGCCTACCCTTCTATACATCTACTCAGTCATCTCCTCCATGCTCCCATTGATCTTACCAACATCCCAGTGGCTTCCCTCACTCAGCTCAGATTTTTTTTACTTTACCAGAGAACTATATGCTTAAGGATCAGTCAAATGATGGATAACTCCAGAGTTCTGTGGCTGTCTTTGTCCTCTATATATTATCATGTTGGCCTTGTTCTCAAACTCTCTAGTTGGCCACTAACCAAATTATGTTTAATATAGATTTAGGAATGCTACAGAGTTGGATTTCTAGAAGTTAAGCAGGCATGATGACCAATCCATTCAGACTCCAATATTTCAAGGTCCAATGAACAGGAAGCTGATGGAAGGTAGCATAAAACCATTTACTTGAACAGAGTCAAAACAATAGCTAACTTCCCCAAAATTCTGTATTTCAGCAGTGTAGTACAGATTGAAAACCTTCATGCCATGTCATTTTTCTTAACCACTTCCCTCTGATACTGTTTTCCTTCCTGTCAATTGCTCTGGGCTACCTTTCTTGTGACTTTGCCACTCTTAGGATATTTTAGTTCTTTCTCAATGACACTGGTGCCATGAGAGCTTAGAGCAAATGGTCCACTGCTTGGACAGATCATACATAGATCCATGCACATTAAATCTGGAAGGAGCTTTAGAGGTCGTGTTAGTAAAAATCTTTCATTTGCAGAGCTTGGAATTAAAACCAGCAGGAGCAGACACCAGACCGGTTTTTCAAAGAGACGTAGGGAAATCCGTTGACAAGCACCTATAAGCTAAATCATCAAATTACTTAGTTTTGAAAGAATTTATTTTTGAGGTAAACATTGAGTTAGGAAAACCAAATGTCCTTTCTAGAAGTTTTAAAAAATATTAATTTGGAACCTGTTCTCTACAGGCTTAAAAACTGTTTTTTAAACAACTGAATTGTATTGTGAAGAATAAAGGCGGATATGTCATTCAGACCAATAGAAAACATGGATGTTTATTCTGTATCTCAGGCATAAAATGCTATGATAGGTAATTACCTCAGAGAAAGGGGGATTTAACAGAGATTGTTTGAGATTTGATATTTTATTCCTTTTAAAATCCTGATTTTTCCTAGACATGTACCTCTGTCATCAGGCTGCAAATAAGACTCTTTTGAAAAGGTTACCTGTGTCTTATGTAAAGGAATACATTAAGAGCCTCTACTTAACATTCTTAGTACAGGCAGGGTGGTATAGTGGTAAGGAGCTGGCCTTGGAGTCAGAAAGATCTGGGTTTGAGTCCTGCCTCTGATATACACTGGCTGTGTGACTCTGGACAAGTCACTTAACCTCTTTTTGCCTTAATCCACTGGAGAAGGAAATGGTAAACCACTCTAGCACCTTTGCCAAGAAAACCCCATGAATAGTGTGGACCACAGGGTCACCAAGAGTTGGACATGACAGAAGGACTGAACAACAACAAATGGACGAATGGGTAGGGAGATATATCTAGACAGATAGATCTGTATACACACATTTATTTTCCCACCTTTCAGATCATTCTTTTTCAGATTCACAAGATATGTATATACATGGTTGTATATGTTTGGATAAGGGACTAGACGTGTAATTTCATTAATATAGGAAGCTCCAGGATGAGGGACCTTCTACCAGTGCAGGTCCACACCTTCTCTGCAACTTGTAGCCTTAGAAAGTTGCCTGGGGCACTGAGAAGTTTAATGTCTTGCACAGTAATATAGGAATATGTTTTGCATGATTTCACATGTATAATCGATATCGTATTGTTTGCCTTCTTAATGGATGGTGGAGGGGTTTGAGGAAGGGAGAAAATTTGGAACTCAAGATTTTTTAAAGAGAAGGTTAAAAAATAAATAATGATTTTGGGTTTTTTTTAATGAGTTAATTTATTTATTTTTAGTTTTCAATATTCACTTCCCAAGCTTTAAATTTTCTCTGCCTCCCTGCCCCTCCCACCCCAAGATGGCCTGCAATCTGATATAGGCTCTACATATACATTCCTATTAAATATACTTTCACATTAATCATGTTGAATAGAAGCATTATAATGAATGGGAGAAACCATGAAAAAGAAAATGAAACAAAACAAAACAAAAAAAGAAAATAGTCTGCTTCACTCTGTACTCAGACTCCATAGTTCTTTCTCTGGATGTGGATGGCATTTTCCATTAAATAATGATTTTTTAAAAAAAGAATTGCCTTTCTGGCATCACACAGCTATTATGCC
The DNA here is from genome assembly GCA_028646595.1 of Phalanger gymnotis. Taxonomy (NCBI): domain Eukaryota; kingdom Metazoa; phylum Chordata; class Mammalia; order Diprotodontia; family Phalangeridae; genus Phalanger; species Phalanger gymnotis. Next base: position 349,345,263 of record CM053622.1, read on the forward strand.
ACCAAGACAGAGGCAAGATTTAAACCCATGCCTTTCTATCTCCAAAGCCAACCCAGTATTCACTATGCCTCACTGCCTCTCCTACAAATACGTATATGTACATGTGCATATGTATGTATACATATAATATATACATACCCATATACATTTGTATATGCACACACATTAGGAAGCACCATAGTGAGACTCAAGTTTGAGGTCCACTATCAGACTTAAAACTCTCTCATTTTAGACCTATGCCTAGTTTCCCTACATTCTGTTTCTTGGGTTTGTTTTCATGGAGAAAATAAAGCTATATTTGTACTCCAGCTCTTTTATTAGTTTTTAAGATTGGGAGATGACCGGGAAAGTCATCTTGTCATCCGAGAGTTAAGTTGCCTCCTTCAGAGACTGCTTGGGGTGGTGGATTCTGGTATGGCTGCAGTTTTCTGAAGGATGTCTTTTCGATACACTAGATGTGGTTGCAAAAAACAAGCCCCTTATCTTGGAGTTGGCAGAGTAAAAACAAACACCTTCACTAGGACTATTTATATTTATGGTCAGCTTCATTATGGAAAAATTTTCAAATGGACAACGAACATTCTCAATTCGAGGACAATTGTATGTTTTGCCAGAATTATTTTCTTCTCCTTCCATTTTGAGGAATTGCTTCACTCTGCTCTCTTTAACAATGAAGAGAAAGTAGGACTTGAGTGACACTTCCAAAAGCATCTTGGAGGAGGCTCAGTATAAAGAATGCTTTTATTTTAATTTGTGATTCCATAGAGAGGTGAAACAGTCTTATACACCAGCTTAGACACACACAGAGGCAAGAAGAATTTAGCATTGACATTAAGGAAAAAAATGATCTCACTGTCAAGGTCTTGGTATAGTAGAATCCATTTCAGGGTCCTTCATACTTTGGAATCTTAGATAAAACTGCAGCTGGACCAAGTTCCTAAGGGCATTGTGGATTTTCCTCTTCTGGAGATCATTGAAGACAAACCAGATCCTTTTCTGTCTAGGATGCCTAGGTGTGGTTCTTCCTTGTGAATTACTGGTCCTCTTCCCAGCATCTCATGGATCTTCTCTTGTCTCCTTTTTTATCACCTTCTCTCCCAGCCCTCGTCTCAGAATTCTTTAAGTCTTTGGCCTGACTTAAACAAAGAGAAAAGGGAAGGGAAGTGAAAATGATTTGTTGAGCATTTCAATTATAGATTCAACCAATCAATGAGCATTCACTAAGTGCTCACTTGGTTCCAGAAACTGTGCCAAGTGCCAAGGATACAATGAAAAAGTGAAAACAATCCCTGCCTTCAAGAAACTTATATTCTAATGAAAGAGATAACCATACAAGAGGCATAAAAGATGTTTACAGAATACTGAGAAGGGAGCCTTCCAGGGGAAAGGAGACCAAGAAAGCCTTTTTTTTTTTTAAGTAGGTAGCATAGAAGGTAAGTCTTGAAGAAGGCTGAGGATTCTTAGAGAGAGAGGGGATTAGGGAGACTGTTCCAGGTATGGGAGGCAGCCAATACAAAGACACAAAGAAGAAAGAGTGCACCCCAATGTGACTAAACTGTAAAGCACATGGAGAGTAGTAATATCAAAAACTAGAAAGATTTGTTGGGTCCAAGTTTTGAAGAGTTTTAACTGTGAAACACAGGGATTTATAGTCCTGTAGTTAAGAGGGAGACACTAGAATTTATTGAGTGGAGGTATGCCAAGGTCATATCACTGTGGTGGCCATGAATTAAAGTGAAGAGAGACTCAAGGCATTGATGCCAGATAGGAGGCTACTGCAAGAGACCAAATGAGGTGATGAAGGCCTGAACTATGGTAGTGGAAATGTGACTGAAGAATGGGACATGTATATGAGCGATGGTGTGGAGAAAGAAACAAGATTTATAACTAACAGAGCCTTCTAAGGCGAGGTTTCTTAATCTGTATGCCAGGATTTTCCAGTGCCCCCTGAAAGTCACACATGCCCCTTTTCTTGATGTTCTTTATGGTAGGAAGCCCAGGAAGAGAGAATGGAACTATAACTTCTTGTTTCTCTTTTGTCTCTACCCTCTTAATGAGAATGTTGACTTTTGAGATTTGCCTTAGGCAGGGGAAATCTACAGCCTCTTTCTTTCTCCTTGATTCTTTGCCTTTCTTTTTCTTATTGTCAAACTAACCTTTTCAAAATCCCTCCCCCTTAAAAAAAACAGGGGGTGGGGAATTGGGGAGCATTTTATTGGCAAGTTGGGAAAGGACAGGTGTGTTCTAGGCAAGGTGTGTTGTGTGTGTCCTCATCCTCCATTAGAACTCCTAGTGCTTTTCCTGGAATTAATAATAACTGTATAAGGAAGTATCAGCTGTGGGCAGATCTATACCTCAGCCTGCTTAAGTGGCAAAGGAGAGATGTAAATAAAGTAGAAACTTCCCTGTGTTTTAGCTCCCCATACATTATTCAGTTAATTTATGATTATTCATAACTTTATAGATTTAAACTGGAAAGGACCTTAGAAAGCCATCAAGTCCGACCCCCTCACTTTACAGATGGGGAAACTGAGGCACAGAGAAATTAAATAACTTACCTAGGATCACACAGCTAGTGTCTGAAGCAGGATTTGAACCCAGGTCTTCCTGACTCCAAGTCTAATATATCCCCTACACTGTGCTGTTTCTCACTCTGCCCTGCTGTTAGTAATTTATTGTCCCAACCCCAAAGAATAGTTATGCAAAGACCTCTTCCCTTACTCCTTTGCAGGGGGAGAGTTCCGTAGATGTGGTAGATGGCATAAAACATCAGAATTTTCTATATGTTGACTTTTACTGATTTTTTTCCTCTTCCTTTAAAAAAAAAAGTCTTTGTTATAAAGGATAGCTCTCTGGGAGTAGGGAGGAGAAAGAGATACAGGGGAGAGCTATGTGACCTAAAAACAAAAGAGATCATCACTGAAGATCTATTGAAATATATATATATGTAATACATATACATATATATATACACACATGCGTACATATATGTGTGTGTATACACATACACATGCATATATGTTCATATATATAATGTCCCAAAGCACATATACTAAACTCCAGTGGATCTGTGATCTATCATCACTGGATTTTTCTCCAGTAATTCAAACCACAACACTAAGTCCAGTTGTATTTCTGTTCTAGAGCCTACTGAACTCCCTGCCTGTCCTACAAGCCCCACTCCTCCCCTAGCCAAGGGGTTTTTTTTTTTTTCACTCCTTTTCCCCAATAGAATTTGAGCTTTTTGAGGGAAATGACTAATGTGCTTTTGCCTGGCACATAGTAAGTGCTTGATAAATGCTTGTTGACCAACAGTCCATCCAGGCCTTCCTGTCATTGGTCATTCCAGTTCATTTGTTCCCCTAAATTCACCGCAAGGAATCCACCTAGTATGCTTGAGGGCCTTCCTCACTTTCTTTTAACATCTGTTGTGCCCATAACCCCATATCCAGAGATTATGCCTCATCATCACCATGTGACTAGTCTACCTTTTTTACTCATATATTTCTTTGATGACAACTTTATACCTCTCTCCTTTAAGAATTCTGTGTAATATATGGCAGCCTGCTTCACATCCAACACAGGCTTTTCCATTGCCCTGGGGGTGATATAATAGGTTGAGCTTCAGAGGACAGTGTTTTAGGATTTACAGACATACAACAATACCAGAAGTTAGTGTTAAAAAATTGGGCCTTTGTTTCAGGAAAAAGCTTGAGATAACTTAAACAACTTTGCATAGTCCTAAAGGCAATCCAGCCCACTCCTCCTCTTGTTCAATTCTAGGCTCAATCCATTGTCCACATGTGGTCTCTTTCCCAGACATATATAAAATGCTATGGTGTCAGTGCAAGACATTTATATGCACATATATACAGTGATGGATACATATGGTAGTTTGTCCGTTTGACTGCTATTTATGGTCTGAATAATAAATTTTTTTATAGGCTTGGTTTTTCCTGTGTGGGTAAGCCAAACTCCTTTGAGTGACTATGGATCTCCTTAGCACAAGTTGGGTTTATAATTGGATAACTATATATAATTTATAAATGGACCTGGCATGCTATGGTCCCCTGGGTCATGAAGAGTCAGACAGCTGAACATTTTCTCCTTCATTAGAATAATTCAAATGCCTCATCCTCCCTATTTGTCATTCTTCAAGAAAGTATTACCTTTGCCATTGTTTATTAAAAAAAAATGGAGATGGAGATTATTTCCACACATGTACTAATAAAAACACCTACTGCCCCACTTTTGGCTTTACTTAAAAGAACATTAGTATTTTCAAGAGAATCTCAAGTAAAAGAGATGGGTAACTAACCTCAGGAGAGACCCAAGGCTTTAGAAAACATCAACACTGGGGAGAACTTATGCAATCTCTAAAAGTCATAAGGATTCTAGTATTAAAAGCCATACACATATGATTTCATATCAACCCCATTTTACCATATTGCTAGTAAGAAGCCTCAGTGAATGAACAAACAATCTAGGGATATAAAATATGAAAAAATGGGAAAGCACTCAGTCCCTCCATTTGCTGAGAGTGTTTATTGGTTTATGGGAGCTTGGTTCATTGGTGGTGGAAATATTAGCTGCAGAACCATTTCATTTATTGGGCTGGAGAATGTTGCTACTGAGCCCGTAATTATTTGGACTTCTCTCTTTTATTTGTATTGAAGAAAAAGGTTCCCTAACTATACCGTATTTATTCTTTTATCTCAGAAATGACCAGTACCTTATGGAATGATTACCACTAGTAATTATTTAAATTTCTAATTCACTTTAATTTTAAAAATGTATTTAGTGCCTCCTATTTACCAGCTGTTCAGTCTTTTTTTTAGCCATGTCTGACTCTTCATGACCCCATTTAGGGATTTTTTGGCAAAGATGCTGAAGTGGTTTGTCATTTCCTTCTCCAGCTCATTTTGCAGATGAGGAAACTGAGTTTTCTATTTATCAGACACCCTGATAAGTGCCCAGGATGCAAAACCAAAAAGAAAATAGCCTTTCAAGAAGCTTACAGAGTCAACTGGTTTCAAGAGATGGGGAAGTGGGGTTTGCTCTTGTCCCACATTTAAGCAGCTCTAGCGCATGGACATAATGGATCAGCCCCAGACAAAGGCTCCTGCCTCCTCTCCATCCAGGATCTGTTTGGCCTCATTTACTCACCCTGAGAGCCTGGTGCTTTCCTAAAGCACAAGAATTCACTTAACCCTTTTAAGAAAAACAAGATCCTGTTACCACAAGGACTCCAAGTTTCTTCTCAAAACCTCATCGTGAAGGAAATGAAACTATTAAGAGACCATTGCACTGTAATTCAGGAAATTGAATCAACTTGTTTGGAGCTGGTAGGCAGTGAAAGGCTTGAGCTGTATTAAACCACATAGTGTGAGCCTGAGCAGTGCCTGACTCCAAGATGAGTCATGAGCTGCCCCATCACAACACTGCCACTTAATCTTAGAGTCTGTGCCTGTCGTTTAGTAGCTAAATGAGTACCGAGTCACTGGATAAGGTCCATATTTTCTGTTCCTCTACTTCCAGCAAGAACCAGCTTTTCTTTTCTTATCCCACCCTTCTAAAAGTACAAATAACAACTCTTCCAGTATGCCAAGATTCTTTTTCAATGCTCTCCACTGGATGTTGCAGATAGGAACTTTGCTGGAGATTAGCCCTGCTGGTGGACTCAAGGTCATTGGTTTGCAAATGCTACTGGGGAAGAGGTAGTAAGGAATATCATTTTGTCACAGTCAACCTGGTCTAGTGAAATCCCACCTTTTACTGGAAGCTTTCCCCAACCCCTCTTAATTCTAGTGCCTTCTTTCTGTTAATTATTTACTACTTATCCTGTATTTAGTTTGCTTTGTATTTATTGTTGGTATATTGGCCACATAATGAGAAGACAGGACTCATTGGAAAAGACCCCGATATTGGGAAAGATTAAAGGTAAAAGGAGAAGAGGATGGCAGAGCATGAGATGGATAGATAGTGTCATGGAAGCAATGAACATGAACTTGGACAGACTTTGGGAGCTAGTGGAGGATAGGACCTGGCATGCTATGGTCCCCTGGGTCATGAAGAGTCAGACACAGCAGAACATTTTCTCCTTCATTAGATTGTAAGCTCCTTCAGCGCAGGGATTGTCTTTTGCCTCTTTCTGTATACCCAGAGCTTAGCACAGTGTCTATCACATAATAGGCACTTAATAAATGTTTACTGATTGATTTGATAGTAGAAGGATCTCTGATCTTAGAGTCAAAAGACTTGGATTCTAGTCCCAGCTCTTAGATTTAACAGCTGTCTTAGACATGTCATTTAACTTCCCTGGGCCTCAGTGTCCTCCTCTAAAGAATCAGGACAAAGTCATTTATACTCAGGTTATTGTGAGGAAAGTGCTCTGAGTCTGAAAATATTTATTAAGCTCCTACCATGTGCCGGAGCTGGGGATGACAAAAAAAAAAAAAAGAAAAGGCCTAAGACAGCCCCTGCTCTCAAGGAGCTCACAATGGGGGAGTTAATGTGTAAAAATAAGCTGGAAAGGGAAAGTGGAGCAAGATCACCTGTGAGGGCATGACGTAGTCATGAACCTGGATGGGAAATGATCAGAATGAGATGTGAATTTCTGAGTTTGATTTCATCTTGCAGAATGACAAGTTTTTGGAGCTGATGACATACAGAAAAGTAGCTGGCTGGGAAAATGATGTTGCGAATTCCCTGGGTATCATCCTTAAATAGTGGCACTTAAACATTAAAGTGCTAAATAAACATGATATGTACACACACATATGTTATTACCAGGACACAGGTCTCTTCCCATCTGCTATCCAAATGGACTGTGGCTCCTCTAACCCTTGAGGAGTTGGAATATTGACTTTTAGGGTGATCTCTTCCTTCTCCCTTTTCACTGCTTATTATCTCGTTATTTAGCAGCCTGTGATGAAAGGCATAGGTCAAATGTAAGAAAAGGAAAGAAACACAAGGATCAAAGGTACAGCTCGTGGCTAAGGTCCATAGTTTTAACTTGGTGTGTCTTGGTACAAGACGAATACTCTAGCCATGACCAGAATAGGCATCTCCATATCTCATACCTTACTTCTCAGATGATATATGACACATTATTTCAGGACAGATATTCCAATGCTCCTTTCATCATCTTTTTCACTGATTTCTCCTCATGCCTAAAATACTTTCCTTCCTCATCTCTGCCTCCTGACTCCCTTCCAATCCCAGCTAAAAGCCCATTTTCTACAAAAAAGCCTTTTCCAATCTCCCTTAATGCCAGGGCCTTCCCTCTATTGATTATCTCCAATTTATCTTATCTATACCTTGTTTGTACATAGTTATTTCACATGTTGTGTCTCCCCCATTAGACTGTGAGCTCCTTGACAGAAAGATTCTCTTTTTCCTTTCTTTGTATCCTTAGCACTTAGCACAGTGCCTGGCACATGTTGTTATAATTTTTCAGTCATGTCTGACTCTTTGTCACCCCATTTGGTTTGTTTTTTTTTTTTTTTGGCAGAGATACTGAGGTGGTTTCCTTCTCCAGCTCATTTTACAGATGAGGGAACTAAGGCAAACAGGGTTAAGTGACTTGCCCCGGGTCACACAGCTAGGAAGTCTCCAAGGCCAGATTTGAACTCAGGAAGATGAATCTTCCTGACTCCAGACCTGGCACTCTATCTACTGTGCCACCTAGCTGCCCAACTATGTGCCTGGCACATAGTAGGCACTTAACAAATCTTTATTGATTGTCTGCTTGTAAAGCAAGGAAAAGAATGAGGTAGAGCTCATTTGTCACCAATGCCTCTTATCCAGCAATGAAAGATTTGTTTCAGGAGAAAATCAATAGAGTCAAATGAGGGGTAGAGGAAATCTGTTGATTTCATGTATCCATTTTCCCTGTTCCATATTAGTGTGTTTGGTGCCACTGCTACTTCTCTCATGGTTATTACTCAGAATCATGTGTGTGTCAGAAGTTCACGCTGCTTTAGTCACTAGCAGTTCTCTAGCTCATCTTGCAGTGAGTGGAGTCTTTTAGTCCTCTTGACCCAAATAGATTTAGATCTTCCATTAAGGACTCTTTCCCACTCAGTCCCCTTTCCCTTCAGAAACTCCCTCCTTTGTGCACATGCAGTTGCCATCATAATCTGCCCTCTATTATGTATCTGCTCCGTTACTCCCTAGTAGAAGAATGATACTTGCTACGTTCATGCTGTTGTCATTCAATCGTTCAGTCGTGTCTGACTTTTTGTGACCTTATGGACCACACTGTCCATGGGGTTTTCTTGGCAAAGGTACAGGAGTGGTGTGGCCATTTCCTTCTCCAGTGGTTTATGTTCATATAGATGCATAAAATACAGAGAGTCCCTAAAGTAAAATATAGGGTGTATAGATACAGAGACAGTGTCATACATTTGAATCCCAGGCTCCCAAGCCAAACTCTGTGAAGGGCCCAGCGACAAGGGACCTTTCTCTGTTTGGGCTCCAAGCCCAGTAGCAGCTTCTTGCAATTCAGCCTCTTCCAAAAAAGTAACAGCAGTACCTCTACATCACTAGAACCCTTGTGGGCAGCTCCTTTCCCTTTGCTTTCTCTTAGAGCTAGAGCTAGTAGTTTGAGGGAGCAGCTGAGAGTGGAGAAAATTTACATTATACTGAAACTGCAGTTCTGTTTGCCTGAGGATACTAAACATGAACATGCCAGATATTCCTTTTTAATATTTTCCAGCCTCACACCCGAAGGCTAGCTTCTACAACTCCAAGGAGTCAGACTGTTGAGCAGAGAAAGGACTAAAGAAGAACAACTGACTCTGCTCTCCAGAAAAGTACTAAGAAAAATCTCCTAAGTAGTTCTATTCCAGGGAGAAGAGAAAATCCAGCCAGAAGTTCCTTTCTTTCCACTTCTATCTCTTCCCCCTCCCCCTACCAACTTTTAAAAACCTATATATAGAGTTGGAAAATTGGTATAAACATGAACTCTCAGACATAATGTTTTATTTTATTAGGTTGGAATGAAATACAGAAACCTTATCCTGAAGCCTGGGGGATCACAGGACGGCATGGACATGCTCCGAAGGTTCTTGAAACGTGAGCCAAACCAAAAGGCATTCCTAATAAGTAAAGGCCTGCACACTCTATAAAACTGGGAATCTTTTGTAGCAGTCGTGTCTCCAAGACAAATTGATGTTTCTTGGTGTTTTGGGACATTAAAACAGGAGAGGATACCACACTGGCAAATATGTAGAGTTCTGTTGGTCTCATTTTATTTAAAAAGCACAAACTTAACCACTGAATTCTCCACTCCACCCCCCAACCAAAGTGTAATTGTATGAACAACCCATTAGAAAATAATCATAGTTAGAAAAATATCATTTAAGTACATCTGCAAACTTCTTTTTATAAACATTTCGTAAGATTTGTAATTTGTTTTTTATTGTAATCTAGATAGTGTACATGTGAGAAACCTGACAATTTTTTAATTGAAATTAATGTACATTGTTCAGCAGTTAATTTAATCCATTCTTACATTTTGAAGTTTTGTACATGTGGTTTTTGTGAATACAAATGAATTTTCACATAATTCTCTTATGTTGTAAATATTTCTTTGGGGCTTTGAATCAACTTTGACTGATGTTTACCAGTAACAGAGATATGGCCATTATCTTGGCAATCATTCAGAGCCAAAAGTATCTGCCTCAGTGACATATTAGTCACCCTTGCACACCAGACCTCATCTTTTCCAACTTTCTGCTCCACTGTTTGGATTCTGTGCTGTGATTTGGGTTTGGCCACAACTTAGATTCCCTCATCTCTTCCCCCACCACTCACTTTTTCTCCCTTTTTGTCTGAATTTATTTCAGTCAGGATATACCAGGTAATACTTGAGTGATGTCACCTTGGGCCAAATATAGATCACAAACTCACGTCCAAGGTGGCTTTGGCAAACTGCTATAACACGAGATTTGTAATCTTGTTCTGTGGTTGTCAAAGCAGCAGCAAGTCCAAATCAGTTTTTCTCGAATAAGAGGAGGTGGTAAGGGACCTACTCTAAGAAACCCTGCAGTGCGGCAGATGGACCTATCTTGATTTAAGTGTGGTAGAAGGAGGAAAATAGTGTCAAGGTAAAGATTTCAAGAGCCCTACAGGAGGAAGAGAAGCAATGGGCCAAAAAGTTTGAGAACTACTGCTCCAGTGCTGTCCTTTTGTACACAGACATTTAGGAGAGAAATCAGATAAGTTTTAAAAATCTGTCTTATCTCTTGATTTTTATCACCACTCTTCAAGGTCTTTCCTTTGGTCACCTTTATCCAAGTCCTAATTCTCCATCACATTTACAGGCACACAGTACTTTTTTCCTATACCCAAAGGAAAGATATGCATCCAAAGACATCCATGATATCTGTGATTCTTGATTGGAAAGTGAATATGAACTCATACCACACATTCTCTCCACTGGGTACTATGCAGAAATTCAAGACTGGGCTTGCAATCTAATCAGCTAGATGAGCTCTTGGGGTCATTCCCCTCAGCTACTTATGATAGAAGCTCCCATGGAGAGAGTACTAGATTTGGAGGCATAAACCCAGAGGACCTGGATTCAAATCCTGCCTCTGCTGCTTCCTGTGGCTGAGTCATTTAATGTCTCTGGGCCTCAGTTCATCCTTTGTCAGATGAAGGGTTTGGACTAAATGACTTTTTGAGGTCCCTTGCAGCTCTAAATCTAAGATGATTTGATCCTATGAACTAACATTAAAATATGATATTTGTTCCAACCGCTTCCCCACCTGGACTGAGGAGTTAGTTATCCTCCTGGCTCAGGACAAAAATGAGCAATAACCCCTTTTGTCCTTCAATCCCAATGTTACCTATTCACGTGAAAGAAAAATTCCTATCAAGAAACATAGAAGAACAAATGTTGCAGAGCTCCAGGAGATAGTAACAGGTCTGTTAAAGGCAAGCTAAGGCTTAGAATAGCCTCTTGGAACCCCAGCCTCCTCTGCCTTTCTTTCCACTGCAGAGAGACAGCCAGAGTGCCAAAGTTTGCCCCCCGCCCCCAGCCCTTTTGCCAGAGACTGGAATTTCCCGGTATCCTTTTTTTACATTTTGGCTGCAAACTCTCTGCACTCCTTTCTGTTCCCAAATATATTTCCCTTCTGCTTTGTTTTTTAATTAATATTATTGAATGTTACATATTTCATAGGAGGAAAAAAGTAGATAATTTGTACGAAAGAGATTGCACACAATGAAACTGTATCATGACACACAAGATAGAAGCATTCTTAGAACTGACTCTTTATGCATGTGAGACTAGAGCATGTAGGACCATAATCCCTTATGTTGCATTTCTCATTCTGGATCTGTGCCTGATTTCAAAAGCTTAAAAAAGGATAGTTTATGAAACCACATCCTCACAGAAAGTATTCTTTAGCATGATTTAGGGAGAATAGAATTAAAGGTTTATTTTTTAAGGCCATTTAAAATACAGCAATCCATCTGTTCATTCTTATTTCCAGATTAGAGTATATAGTGTCCTGGAGGCCCTTTGAATAGCAGATAAACATAGAAATTGCAATTTGGCAAACGTGTTCTACTGATTTACGAACTGAACGACATATAACAAAGTCTCTCTTGGTTACCTATTCAGGCAATTCCAGCCTCATCTAGGTCTTCAGAGGCCTTATATTGTCCAAGAACAAGGTCTAAGCCAGCACATTTATTAGTGGGAGTCTAACTGTGATGGCTGAAGAGTTCATTTTAAGATGCTAAAGAAAAAAAATAAAAAGTCTAATGTTATGCCCAGTGGTACAGGTTTTCTCCTCCAGAATAAATGTCAACTCTGTAAGAATAATAGAAGACTTACTACTTAGAGAGTTCTCACCTGAGCTGTTTACAGCCAAGGACTTTCACCTTTCTAGAAGAATTAGAATGAAAATCATAGACCCTGGACTCTTTGGTCCATATAGCACTATGTAATAAATGAAAATTGAGTGGACAGTGTGACTGATGGAAAAATAAAATATTTATATGTTCCTGTCATTTAAAAGCCTTGACTTTTAGCAAAAGAGTTTAATTTTCTGCTTTCTTGTTTTGCTTTCAGCCTTCATATACGAATTAATGGCATATAGTGGTCTTGCCTGCCCATTGAATCAGAAGGTTTGAATGCCACTATTTTTCTTCTGTTCTGATGTAGAACTTGCCTAGCTTTGAGGCTAGCCAGTACATGAAAATGCCTGACCTCCTCAGTTAAATATAGTTAACAGAGTCCAAAGGGTGTTAAAAGTGGAACTCTATCTGTTTGGAATGGGTGCAGTGAACAAGATTTCTTTCTTTTCACCACACCACAGCCGTATTGTACCTATATATCTCCTATCTGAAATTGGATACACCCTTGGAAATTGGATATTCATTCTATTATGAAAGTTTGGCGAGATAAAAGTAGAAGAGACTGGGTACACTCATTTTCTTTGAAAGACAAATATCCAAAGTTGATTTAAAATTACCTTTAGTAGAAAAATTTCCACTAGAATTATTTCTTTCTTTCCAAATAACATTCTAGTAAGCACTGTATTAAGGCATAAAGTAGGTTTGTAAGGTCTTAAACACAAGCTACAAATGACCTCTACCATCACATCTAGACTATAAACTACAATATATTGTAGTTGGACTGAACGAGATGGCCTCTAGGGTCCCTTCCAACTCTCAAATTTTATGATTCTGTGATATTAATGTGACAAAGCATTTGAATCACCTTTTGTCTTCTTTTAAAGGAAACACTAAGGGTTGGGGAAAGTGAATTCAAAAAGTTATAGATTAGTTTTTGTGTTGTTTTTTGCAGCATACTATAGATCTGAAATAATACTGCTCAGGAAAAATGTCTTTGTGCTAGATCTCTATGATGATACATAATAAATATTCGAGCCTACTGGTGTGGTTTGAGCATGAATTAGTTTCCCAGCCAAAATTAACTACTGATTATCCAGAGGCAGATTAACTGTACTATGGATAATCTGGAACTAAAAGGAGGAGACTGAGGGCGCATGGGATGCGTTCATGAGGATTTACACAATGTCATTCTGCTCCCCACACATCAAAACAATTCTAACAAAGCCGAAGATTATTGTGTACTTTTTTCAAAAAGGCTTTTTGTGAGAAAAAAGATGCATTCTGTGGCAAGGGCAAGATAACTACTTTTCAGATGAAGCTGTTACAAAATGCATGGGTGAGATATTCTTTTCATACCTACCAGGAAGAGATTTCCACAGCAGGAAGCTCTTTATCTGCATAAAACAGAGAAGTTTTCTGCATAGGCATAAGCATGGAGGCAGTGACCTTTATTTTAGAAACAGGAAAATATGATCCTGGGGAATACTTCTCAAGCAACTAAGGTAGTGCTTTGCATTTAGCACATTCTCAGACAATATTAGTGAAACTAAATTAAATTGAATTCTGAGAGTCTGCCTCTCCTGTCTGAGCATAAGAGAAATTGCTTTTAGTCCCAATTCCCTTTCAAATATCCACTTCCTGGGGCAGCTAGGTGGTGCAGTGAGTAGAGCATGGGCCCTGGAGTCAGGAGGACCTGAGTTCAAATCCAGCCTCAGACACTTAACACACTTGCTAGCTATGTGACCTTGGGGAAGTCACTTAACCCCAATTGCCCTGTCTTCCCCCGTCTCAAAAAAAAAAAAATCCACCTGCTTTCCTGTAAATTCTAAAAACTTAAGGAATTCTGTTGTAAAATTAAACTCTAAAAATTCCAACTGTTTTATATAATTACCATAATACTACCAACAGTGATTAAAACTCTACCACCCCACCCCCAAACAGGCTGCTTTTTTTTCTTTTTGATAATGTTCTGCCTGGCTGAATTGTGTTAGAAGAATATCAACTGTTTGAGCACTGGGGCTGTTTCCTTTTAGTCCTCAAATGCCTTTACTTCTAGCACAGTGCCTGAGACAAGGTGGCTACTTAATAAATGTTTATTACATTGAATATTGTTCAAAAGTTTCTTAGATTTTAAAGCCAAGGGGTTAGCAGGCCAGAAATAAAAACATCCATTTTTAAAAATCATATTCACCATTCTGTGAAATCAATCGGTTACAAGGTACATTTTTTATTTAGCTGTTTTGGTGAATGGCTCGGGGCTCGTCTGAACCTGTTCTTGTTATCGTTCAGCTGTTTCAGGCGTATCTGACTCTCTGTGACCCCATTTGGGGGTTTCTTGGCAAAGATGCTAGAGTTGTTTGCCATTTCCTTCTCCAGCTCATTTTACAGAGGAGGAAACTGAGGTAAACAGGGTTAAGTAACTTGCCCAGGGTCACACAGCAAGTATCTGAAACCAGTTTTCAGCTCATGAAGATCTTCCTGATTCTGAGCCCAGTGCTCCATCCATTGTACCACTTAGCTGCACCCCCTTCTAAACCTACTAAAGATTAATTATCCAATAAGCATTGCATAAACCTAAAAAATTAGCTTTCTGAGAATTGTATAGAGATGCTCAGAGGGAGCATTATTATCAGCAACCTACTACTCCATATATTACAGCTAGTAACAAGACGTGATGAAAAGGAAAAGCATACCTTAGTGTCAATTATATGTAGCTTTCTTAAGCTTTTTATTAGTTTGTAGGTTTAGCTATCCCCTGAGGGGTTCCTTTTGTGCTTTGAGAGCCATACAAGAATTTTTTAAAACCCAGAATACATATATAAATGGCAAGAGCTTGGAGGGCAGGCTTTTTTGCAGAGATTCCCTTAAGGGCTCTGAATTTAAACTTATTCCTCCTTTCTCTAGTTTCTTTGTCCTTAATTTTGAGCAATACCTTTTAGCTACCCTTCTTTGTTCAATTATTAAAGAAATTGTATCCATCCTTTTAGCATTGTTTAACGTCATAACATTGATTACATATTTATAACCAAAGAGAGCTTTTATCACTACGGAGTCTTTCTAGGTCACAGAGAATAACTTTCTCTTTCATAAGGTCCAAGAGGTATTAGAGATAAATCAGAAGGAGTGTCCATTCATGACCAAAAGTTATAAACAGGAAATAGTTCGGCTGCTTTTGTGATGCCTTTTCCCTCTCCTTCAAGGGCTGGGGTGATTCCTTTGGCAGGAATTTACTCACTCCCCTTTCATGATTGAATTGGAGTTAGCAGAACTGTGTGACTTCATACGAGAATATGAGAATAGTAAGTTCCAGTCTACTCAAATCAGAGTGGGAGAAACCAAAAGAGCTATTTTGCTCTCCTAGTTACAGATCAGATCTGCCTTTTCATAGTATTAAATATTTGTGTGGCTGACAAGTGGAACTTTTATTGTAGTGAACAATGCATTCACTGTTCTCAAAATGCACATGGCCCACTCTTGCTCAGCTTCAATCATTAGGGCTCCAGCCAGAGCCTTTGAAACTGTTCTTTCAGATACAGTCCCAGATACAGGGACCAGAAGAGGAGTGAATTTCCAGTTGGGAGCAGGTAATGGTAGTAAGAGATGACCCTTTTCTTCTATACTTCAAGCCCTTATGTTTCTCTGCATGGTCCCTTTTTTGTTTCATTTCGGGGCAGTCACAAAGTTGTCTTTCCTCCTGTTAAATTCTTCAGGAAGGTGACTGAGCAGCACGGTGCCTTTCTGAGGTAGGTAAAATGAAAGCAATTTAATGGGGAACTTGTGTGAACCAAAGCAATACTCAGTTCTTCAAATCCCTATCTTTCATTTCAGTAGTGATTTTACAGGGCAATTGCATAATGTGAAAATAACCAGCAGTTTGGGTTATTTATACATGTATATATGTATACACACATACATGTTAGCTTGTTGACCTCAAGCTGTTTTTTGTTTTTGTTTTTTTTTTCATTTAAAAAGGAGGTATCTGGACTAGATTAATGACCTGAACATTATTATTTTTTTTAATTTTGAGTTTGAAATTCTCTCTTTCCCTCCCTCTTTCTCCTCCCTCCTCATTGAGAAGGCAAACAATTTGATATAGTGAAGTACACACACATACCCCAATGATTTTTTTTTTTTACCTTTTGTACCAAATAGCCAGGTGGTCTCATAAATGTTATAAATGTTGATCTTAATCTGTCCCAGGAAAGCCCAATGACTGTTACCTGGTTAACTTTTACTTATGGAAGTTCAAAATGAACAGCTAGTGAAAAAACCAATTTGGTCTCCAAAGGCAGTGTGCACCTGTATTAACCTGAACTTCAAAAAAGACTCCATTGGCTCTTCAGCTTCCCTAATTAGTCCTCAGCATCCTATCAGGGCATAGCTGGGGAGTAATAGCACAGCAACAAATTGTTTTCCCCTGTGCCAGTGTACAAAATGTCAGTTCACTCGCTGCATTCCTTTGGGATAATAGAAATGAAGTCATTGCATTAGAAAGTGAATCATGTGCCCA
Source organism: Phalanger gymnotis (assembly GCA_028646595.1). NCBI lineage: Eukaryota > Metazoa > Chordata > Mammalia > Diprotodontia > Phalangeridae > Phalanger > Phalanger gymnotis. The sequence goes on from CM053622.1 coordinate 349,361,647, forward strand.
GTGTAAACTGCCTTCACCCTAAGAACACTGAGTTGCTCCCACGTTAAGGTCATGCATCCAGCAGCTGTGAGGGTGACCTAGTGAGACAGAAACACTCTCGGGAGCATGCTGGGGTTCGGTGACATTTAAGATAGCAACGACAGTCATATCGGAGCTGAAGGCAATAGTTGTCAATCAAGATTTAGTTCCTAAGAGGAAGTGATGATGACAGTAAAGATAAGGTGAACACATGTGAAATCTATATAACAAGCAGGTGGAGAAGAGGAAGGTCAAATTTGGGATTATAGAAGAGCTAAAAGCAGCCTCAGGGGCCACTCAGTCCAACCCCTTCATTTTTACAAATGAGGAAACTGAGGTGAGGAAAGTCAGCAAGCCATGTCAACAAACTTTTTTAGCTTTTCTCCTCAATTATATGTAGAAACAATTTTTAACACTTTTTTTGGGGGGGCTGGGGAGATAATCGGAATTAAGTAACTTGCCCATGGCCACACAGCTAGTAAGTGTCTGAGGTTGGATTTGAATTCAGGTCTTCCCGACTTAAGGGCTAGTGCTCTACACACTGTGCCACCTATCTGCCCCTAACATTTGTTTGTGTTTTTAATTTTGAATATGAAATTCTCTCCTTCCCTCCCTTTCTCCTCCCTCCTCATTGAGAAGGCACGCAATTTGATATAGGTTATACATGTGCAGTCATGCAAAACATATTTCCATATTAGTCATGTTATGACAGAAAACACAGACCAAAAAAACCCAACTTAACAAGAAAAATAAAGTTTAAAAAAGCATGCTTCAATCTGCATTCAGACTCCATCAGTTCTTTCTCTGGAGAGGGATATTCATCAAAAGTCCTTCACAACTGTCTTGGACCATTGTATTGCTAAGAATAGTCAACAAGTATTTTTTAAGTGCCTACTATATGCCTGACTCTTTGAGGTCAGAAAACCAATGATCAAATGCTATTTTATGACGTGATTGTTTCATCTTGAGTTTCTGCTAGTCATGTTTTAATTCAAGCTAAGTGAAAGGAAGCCATCATTCAGAATTACTATAAAGTAAAGAATTTTACATCTTCTATAAAGAATTTTTAGGGCTTTTTAAAAATTAAGTTAATTATGCCCAAAGTGCTATAAAACCATGCATACCCTTTGACCAAGCAATACCCCTACTAGGTCTGTATCTCAAAGAGAAAAGAAAAAAAGGAAAAGGACCTATTTGTACAAAAACATTTATAGTAGCTCTTTTAATGGTGGCAAGGGCATGGAAATTGAAGGGATCTCCATCAATTGGGGAATGAACAAGTTGTTGTATATAATAGTGACTGAATACTACTGTGCTATAAGAAATAATGAGCAGGATGATCTCAGAAAAACCTGGAAAGACTTACATGAACTGATACAAAGTGAAATGAGCAGAATCAGGAGACTACTGTATACAATAATAGCAATATTACATGATGATCAATTATATGATGACTTAACTCTTCTCTTTCTTTTTCTTTCTTTTTTGTCTTTGTTTTCTTTCACGACATGACTAACATGGAAATGTATTTTGCATGACTACATATGTATAATCTATATAAAATTGCTTGCCTTCTCAATGAGAGGGGGCAGAGAAGGGAGGTAGTAAGAGAATTTTTTAAAAAGGAATGTTAAAAATTGGTTTTACATGTAATTGGGGGGAAACTTTTTAAAGCCTCCTGGTTTATGAAGAGAAAAAATAAAGATATAACATTAAAAAATTAACTTAGTAACCAATAACAACAGGGGGTGAATTAAACCATCCTCTTTTGAAACCTTCTATATCTTTACATGTTTCAAAGGGTAAAGACTTTTGCTTCTAGCCCTTCTCTACCCCACCCCCATCAATGGAATACTATTGTCGGAAATAAAAGAAAGCAGACATCACTAAGAGAGAGATGAGTAACGGGCTGTCGGACATGTTTCCTGATACAATTTCATGAGTCTCATAATATTTCAGTAACGTAGTGAGTAGGCAGAGGACAAATTATAGTGTCCAAGTCTAAGAACCTGCATCACTAAGCTATAATTCTCTCCAACCAAGGACTGAAAATTTGAGCCCTCAATATTATCATTTTTATCATGATTTTCCTCTCAAATGTTCCTATAATTCCATGCCCTCAGAACTCCTATTAAATGTACCCATTGGCATGCCAAGTTTACAAGGTAAGGCAGGTTGAGAGATCGAACTGGATGTTTGTTTTGATACTACCTACTGTTTTTGGAAAGGAAATGTGGAAACTGGAAAAGAGACTCATTCCTTCATCCCATGTGCTTTCTACCAACCAAATTGCACGAAAACATGCATCTTCTATAAAGAAATTTTAGAACTTTGAAAAATTAAGTTAATTATGCCCAAAGGGCTATAAAACCATGCATACCCTTTGACCAAGCAATACCACTACTAGGTCTGTATCTCAGAGAGAAAAAAAAAGGAACAAGGCCTATATGTACAAAAACATTTATATATCCCTTCTATGCTCCCCTTCATTGAGAAGGCAAACAATTTGATATAGGTTATACATATGCAATCATGCAAAACATATTTCTATGTTAATCATGTTGCGAAAGAAAACAAAGACAAAAAAAGAAAAAAAAGTGAATAGTTAAATCATTCACAGTTGATCACCATATATTTTATATATATATATATATATATATATATATATATATATATGGAGAGAGAGAGAGAGAGAGAGAGAGAGAGAGAGAGAGAGATACTCAGCATGCATACTCTCCTCATCTTTATTTTTAGCTAGCATTTATATAGGACTTTTTAAGGCTTGGAAAGTACTTTACAAATATTCTGTGTTATCCTCACAACAACCCCAGGAGGAAGGCACTATTACTATCTCCATTTTACAGATGAGCAGGCTGAGGTAGGTAGAGATGCTGTGACTTGCTCAAGGTCACAAAGCCAAGAAGAATCTGAATAAATATTTGAGCTCAAATCTTCCCACCTCCAGGTTCTGCATTCTTGTCCTCAGCCAAAAGAGAAATAGGATTTTGTGTTACTGAACAATTACAAGTCACTAAGCATCTGTGAAGTACCTGTTGTATGTTAGACATCATGCTAAGCACTAGAGATACCAAGCAAATCCAAAAAGCAGTCTCTACTCTCAAGAAGCTCACAGTTTAATGGGGGAGATGATATGCAAATAACTAAGTGCAAATAAGACATAGACCTGACAAATTGACGATAAATCCGATAAATCGTGTTTGCTCTATGCATCCTGTGTTTCTGTGTTTCTAGCAGAATATAAATTTTTATTTACTTGCCTGACTTCTCCAAAACACAAAGTCTTCCAGGGGGAACTATACCGTGACAGCATGAACAGCAAAGGAGCTCACATCAAAGTGATCTTTGCCTGAAAACAGAATGCAGCCTCAAGGTGCTAAAAGAGCTTTAATCAACAAAACAGGGTTTTATTTCTTTCCAGTTGAATGACCACTGGGTTGCTAGTCATGCCATGAGTGTGACCATGCCAGCTGTGCGACCTTGGAAAAACTGCTTAAACTCTCAGATAGGTTCCTTGTCTTATAAAATGTCTTGCCTACCTCACATAAAAAGGAAATGCAATACGTAAGACACTCTTAAGACCGAATGTTTAAGACATGTAATGAATGAGCTGTTGTTATAGTCACTGGTGCTAGTTATCAATTGCTGACATACATAAGCTTGGTTACTAGTGATAGAGTGGTTTGACTAAAAAGAAAGTAGCATGCATTGAGACAACCAGAGTAACTAAAGAATCCATAAATGGAGCCACTGGCCCTAGAGGAGTTCTACCCAACCCAGTGTTTAACCTTGCCTGACCTCATGATTGGTTTACTAAGAGGCACCTAGGATCTGGGTTTTTGTTCAGTCAATTTTAAGTTATGTCCAACTTTTCATGATCTCTTTTTGGGGTGTTGTTTTTTGTTTTGTTTTGTTGTTGTTTTTTTGTTTGTTTGTTTTTTTTGCAGCAATACTAGAGTACTTTGCCAGTTCAACTAAGGCAAACAGGGTTAAATGACTTGCCCAGGGTCACACATCTAGAAATTGCCTGGAGATCAGATTTGAACTCAGGTTTTCCTGACTCTCTCTATCCATTGTGCCTCAAGATAAAACCACCTACCCCCTAATAACCATGAGCCATCCAGAATCTATCTCTCTCTTTAGAAATGATTTTCTGGCAGCATTTCCATATGCAGCCAAAGCTAGATCAAAATTGAGATCTGGAGTACTGTTACATGCATCTTCTTGTATCCTTACAATGAGAATGATTGTTCCACTGGCCAATTCCATGGTATCAATAAATCCTATCATTATCTTACAATGAATGTGGCTGTGTCCCTGTTCTTTGAAATCTCAGATCTGACTAGCAAACATCTGGATACATGAAACAAAATCATAGCCTGTGATTTTAAGATCTTTCCAAACCATTGGAAAGCCAAGAGGAGAACATTCTGTTCTTCACAGCAAATAAAAATGTCAGACCATTATATACCAAGTCACAGTGATTTGGGAACAATAGAGACAAAATGGATCTTGTATTCTTTGTCAGGTATGGTCACTGCAACAAATGGTTTTGCTTAATTATCACATGAGAGGGTTCAATCTGGAATGAGAGGGTTGTCTCTTCACCCTCCCCCACATGCCCCAAATGATGGTGTTGTAAAAAAAAAAAATTAATAAAAACTACATTTTTTGAGTGGGAGACCTTGGCCTTTTTAGCTAAGGTCTTTAAGAGGTGTCAGTTTGACTGAGGCAAGACCCATCCAATGAGTAAGGCTAGGTAAGAAATGAAGCAGTGAATGGCCTCTTTTACCTAGTGAAAAAAAAAATCATTCTGGGCAGGGAAGACCCTCAGGGTTTCTGGCCAAAACAAAAAATTGCTATTTGCATTCACTGGGAGCCAATCAGGGCCAAGACAATGACCAAATGGGGCTTGGCTAGGGACTTAACTGGCCAATCAATGAAAGCCAGAGTGATTTGGGCATAAGACATGATCCTTAAGAAAAAAAATCTGGCCCATAAACCCCAAGATATCTTTTGAGGTTTCAGCGATTGAAATTTTCATTCCTTTGGGCAGAGCTCCTGAAAGTAAAGGTATGATACCCTATGTGGACAGAGGGAGGAGAGAGGAAGGAAGGAAGGAAGGAAGGAAGGAAGGAAGGAAGGAAGGAAGGAAGGAAGGAAGGAAGGAAGGAAGGAAACAGGATAATAGCCAGGACTCTGTGTCCTCTTGGTTAGAGATGCCCATCCCAATCCCCCTTTGAGATCACCTCTTACAGAATAATTCTACCAATAAGGCAATTTGTAGCTATCCTAGAAAACAACAGGAACCAGTTTCCCAAAGCTGGCTTAAGAAATAAGTATCTGGTGGACAAGCATCCTAATAAGGATGTTGTTGTGTGCGTGTTTGTGTATCTCTATGTTTCAAAATCTAATTTGGGTGAGTTGAGGTCTGTACCTTTGGGGCCATATACGTAGTACAATGGATAGAAGTTTAGGGCTGGAGTCAGAAAGACCTAAATTCAGATTCTATCTTAGAAACTTCCTGGCTGTGTGACCCCGGGCATTTTACTTAACCATTTAAATTGCCTCCGTTTCCCCCTCATAAAATCATGATAGTAGTAACATCTACTTCCCAGGGTTGGGGTGAGGATCAAAGGAGATTATATTTGTAAAGCACTTAGCAAAGTGCCTGGAACTTAGTAGGCACTTAATAAATGCTTATGCTTCCTCTCCTCTTGACCACTCAGTTCTTTAAGTATTTGTTACACAGTAGATGCTTTAAAAACAATGAAAGGGAAAAGATTGGAACTACCTGTTTAGGGTGTCCATAATGAGATAGATAGAAGAAAGCGATTTCCTGATCAAGTTTGTGGGCATCAAGTTTTCATAGAAGACTACTGTAGTCCCTAGTTCATGCCAATCAATCCACTTTGGAAAATCCAGGCACTTGATATTTTAAAAAGCAAACCTGGCTTTAAGAAGCATCTACTATGGGCTAAGCACCATGCTAGAGCTGAAGATTCAAAAATGAGTACTAAAAAGTCTTTTACCTCAAGGAGTTTACATTCTATTGAGGGGAAAGGCATGTAGGCATATAAGATGATACAAAATACATACAAAGTAAATACAAAATGATGAGTGGAGGGTTAATAGAAAGGATGTCAGGAAAGACTTCTTACTGAAGGTGGTGCTTGAATTGAGCCTTGAAAGAGGTTAGGGATTCTAAAAGGTAGAGATGAGGAGATAATCATTCCAAACATGGGGGACAGCCTGTGCAAAGGCTGAGAAAAAAAATAAGAATGTTATGGGGGTGGGGGGGAGAGGTGAAAGCTTGCAAATAGGTCATTTGGCTAGATCACAGAGTGCAAGAGAGGTAATGTGTAGTAAGTATGGAAAAGTGGGTTGGAACTGCATTGTGAAAGGCTTTAAATGCCAAACAAAGGATCCTAGAAACAATAGGTAGTTCTAGAGGTAGAGTTCTAGAGCTTCTTAAGGAGAGGAGTAGTATACTGTCCATGGTCAGTCAGAGCTGTGCTTTAACAATATGCCTTTGGCAGCTATGTGTAGAAGGTTATTGTCAAAGTCTAAGGGAGGAATGCTGAGAGCCTAAACTAGAATCGTGGCTATGTGAATAAAGAGAAGGAGATTGGTAAGAAAGATAGCAATTGACTTGATAGGATTTGGCAACTGATTGGATTTGGAAAATGGGAACAATGGAGGTTGTCTTCAAGGTCGTGAACCTGAATGACAGAAGGATGAAAGAATGTAAGCTCCTTGAAAGCAGTGATGCTTTCATTTGGGCTTTAATATCCACCCCCCCTCCCCACACACACCCATCTAGCACAATGCCTAGCACCTTGTAGGCACTTCATAAATGCTGGTCAATTGAATGAAAACAAAATGGAGAGCCACATATACAATATGTTCTGTGGGAAACCATGTCCCATAAATACTAGAAGTTGGAAGGAGTAGAATTGGAAGAGGACTAAGGTGAAAGCAAATTGATTGGTGAGAGGATGCGGGTTGCTGAGAACGCAAAAGAAGGAAAACTTGGGAGGAGCATAATTACAATTTGTAATTACAATTAAAGGCAGGTAGGTGGTACAGTGATAGAGCACCCAGGCCTGGAGTCAGGAAGATCTGAGTTCAAATGGTCCGCAGACACTTACAATCTATGTGACCCTGGGCAAGTGAGAACCCTGGTTGTTCCTTATGTTTAAAATGAGCTGGAGAAAAAATGGCCAAGCGCTCCAGTACCTTTTCCAAAACAACCCCAAATGGGGTCACATAGAATCAGACACAACTGAAGGACTCAACTATAACAACAATTACCATGAACCCTTTTTCTCTTATTCCCATCCATCCAATTCCCAATAATAATTGTAATTGCAATTAACCTTTTAATGTTCATGGAGAATCATTCAATAAGCATTGTGGATTCAATTGCTAATGAAGTTAGAGGCTAAAAAGAGATTAAGAATTTCAATAAGGCATCTTTGCCTTCAAGAAGTTGCCAATCTGGAAGGAAGATAAGGCACAAAGGATACATTTTGATAAATGAAATCCACATTCGGTAACAACTTTAAATTAAAAGTCCTTTTGAGTCATTAGTTTTAACTTCTTCCCCCACTAAACTCTAATTTCAGATTTACTTTCTCTTCTTACTTCTGTTTATCTCCATGGACAGGAAGGGTTGGTTAACCTGGTGTTGAATAAGGAAGCTGGTGACCTTTAGATCCTTGTATTCATGGAAGCAAAACTTTGGGGCTGCTGAAGAGCTTAGAAATCACACAGGGCCAACTAATTCCTAAAGCAAGAAACCTGTCCTAAATGATCAAGAAGTCAGATCTTTCTTCTGCATGACAGAAAGATGTCCCATTTATAGAGTTAGAAAGGGACCTTAGAGATCGTTTAGTCCATCTCCCTAAGTTTACAGTTGAAGAAACTGAGGCCCAGAGATATTAAATAAATTGCCTAAGATCACACAGGTAGTAAGTAGAAGAATGAACAGGAATTCAAATCCCGACCTACTGACTTCGAAGCCAGTGTTCTTTTCACTGATTCAGTACTTCAAAGACCCGTCATTTCATTGGTGTAGAGACCCCCATCTCAAAAACCTTTCGCAATCTTCCAACTGGGTAGACATTATTTCCAAGTTATCCTGGCTGAGAAAGCTCATCGTCTTAAAGCCAATTTGGTGACAAGCGCTTCCAAGCTTAGCTAGCCTGATTCACAGACAAAGGGCCCATAGTTAAAGCCTCTCCAGCTTGGTTAAACCTGCCAGATCACATGTCCTAATGGCTTGACCTTGCAGAAACAAGGGTCATTGCCATGCTACAATGACTCAGTGAAATGGTTTAGTGGATATGTTTCCACTACCACAACCTTTAAACTTCTGATACTAGAGCATGATTGAAGTCTTATGCTCTCCTCCTACCAATCCTGCCAAAATGTGTGGTTCATGATTCAATGAGAAAAATAGGCAGTTCACAGATGGAGTATCTTGGTCATTGTGGTATAGTGGGGAAAATCATGAGAGTCAGAGTCAGGAGACCGGATTTCAAATTCCAGCTTGGGTACTTACTAGGTGTGAGAAACAGGAGCAGGCTTCTCTGTTTCCACATCTGTAAAATGTAAGTAATCAAAGATGTGCTGCCAACCTCACTGCTCTTGTGAAAAGGTACTTTGAAAAACTTAAGTGTTTTATAAAAGTGAGTTGTTAATGTTTTATCCAAAGTGATCCATTTACCTCTTCATTTTTTTTAAGCATGAATTCTGACAAGTAATTTCCTTAATAGATTCCTTTGAGAATATCTCTGGGGATGCTCAAAACTATTCAAAACAAGTGTTCTGGGCAGATGGTAGAGGGGGAGGAGTGTCTCTGACCTCCAGCTCTCTAGCTGGACATTTTTTCTTTGGGCTACAAAGTGTTTGCTTTGCTCAGCACAACCCAATGAAAGATACTACCCTGATATTCTGAATTTCAACACAGAGATGAGAGCTTTTTTCTTAATTTAATTTTTCTTTTTAAAACCATGTTTGCACATCATTATGGCCTTTTTGTGTGCCTTGTTCAACCCTAAATGCATCTAATTTATTGAGGGGAGTTTGTGCTTATCTCATGCATGTTTGGAAACCATTGTTGAAGGGATAACAGATGGGCAGCCTGGGTAGTGATGGAATGCTCTATGATTTCCAGGAAAGGTTAAGTGGATGCTCTCTGAATGAATTATGGGGAGGATATGAACTAGAATTGGGCAGCTAGGTGGCACAGTGGATAGAGTGCCAGGCCTGGAGTCAGGAAGACCTAATTTCAAATCTAGCTTCAGATGCCTACTAGCTATGAGACCCTGGGCAAGTCACTTAACCCTGTTTGCCTCAGTTTCCTCATCTGTAGAATGAGCTGGAGAAGGAAATATCTTTGCCAAAAGAACCCCAAATGGGGTCATGAAAACTTGGACACTGAAAATGAGCGAACAACAATAATGAACCAGAATTGTGTAGGATGATACTTCAATACTAACAAAAGCCAGGAAGAAATTATAATTTTAAAAATTACATCTGATCAACCCAGTGAATAGCCACAATTCCAAAGGATGCATGATGAAACACATTATCAACCTCCAGATAAGAGAAACGATGGACTTATAGTACAAATTAAAGTATCTTTTGTTTTGTTTTCTATGAATGTGGTTAATGCAGGAATTGGTTTTATATGACTATACATATTTGTAATAGGTGTTGTTTTTGTTGCCTTCTCAATGGGTAAGGAAGGGGGAGGAAGAAAGGAGGACATTTGAAAATGAAAATAAAATAAAATAAATGTTATTCATTCAGAATAACATTTAACATTCAATAACATTCAGAATATCATTTAAAATGCATAAAATTCAACAACATAAAAAGTGCTTCAGGTCATTTATCATAAGAGAAATATGAAGTGAAACAGCTCTAAGAGTCTGCCTCACAACCAGCAGATTTGCAAAGATGACAAAAAATGAAAATGGAAATTTTTTGGAGGTGATATAAGATTGAGGCCACATCAATATGCTGTTGTTGGAACAGTAAATTGGACCAGCCATTCTGGAAAACAATTTCCAACTATACCCAAAAAGTCACTAAACTGTTTATACCCTTTGGCCCAGTGATACAACTACTAGGCTTACAACCCAATGTGATCAAAGAAAGAGGAAAAGGATTGATATTTACAAAAGAACCTGAAGCAGAGTATATATCTGCCAATTGAGTGACTGAAAAAATTATCACATATAAATTAAATGGCATATTGCTATGTTGTAAGAAATAACAAAATAAAAGGATTCAGAGAAACAAAGGAAACTTGAAATAATGCAGAGTTCAGTCAGCATAAGCAGGAGAACAATTTTGCAATGACTAGAAAATTGTAAAGGAAAAAACTTTGAAGACTTAAGAATTATGATCGTTGCAATGACCAAACAAGACTTCAGAAAACTATTGATGAATCATACTTTCTGCCTTTTGGCAAAGGGGTGATAGACTAGAAATACAGAATGAGACTAGGATATTCAGACATACACAATGTAAGTATTTGCTTTATATAAATACACTTATTTGTTACAGGTGAAAGCTTTTATTGTTCTTTTTTGAAGGAGAAAGAGTGATTAGGAAAGTAGTGATAGTGATAATTTTTGAAAAGGAAGAAAAGAAAAATGCTAATGAATCATTAAAAATAGGAGAAAGGAGGATAGATGATATTTAAATTTGAATTATAAAAAAAATACAAACTTAATATATTGTAGGGGTCAAACTTCATAAGAGTTTACAGTTTCATGTATAATCCTTTTAAAAAAATTTTCTTTGTATTATAAAATGTTCCTATTTATTAATGTTTACTAAGTTTAAAATAAAAATGAAAACTAAAAAAAAAAACCCAGACTGATCTTTGCTAAACCCGACAACATAAATTACTAAGGGAAGATCCCCTTTTTGTTACATAAGGTAACTTTATTGCAATGCCTTTAAAATTAACATACAAAGATTTTGTTTCTTTTCATGAATAACAGATAACATAGTTGTAGGGTTACATGTAAAATCATTTATAATCGCTTTCTTAAAACTTTCTTTTAGATAGAGATAGAAAGATAAAGCACTTGCTAAGCCCTTACAATGTTACATGTGCTATACTAAGCAATGAGGATACAAACACAAGCACTTGTAACAAGGTGTCATGTGTGGCTAGAAGGGAGGCAAGAATAGATATCTTTAATGTCTCCAAGGAAAACTTTTAATTTTTGCCAAGAGGAAAAGTTGGAGATTAGGGCCTGAGATTGGACACTCCGCTCATCTCACAAATAGGAGATATTGTGAACTAATGTCATACCTATCTGCTTATGGAAAGTAACTTCAAGGCTCAAACTAAACCCTTGATCGCTATTTCTTAATGGGAAAAGAGGGGCCCCAAGCTTTATATCCAAGGCTTAACCCTTTCCACCAAATTCCAGTTCCACAAGGAACACAAATAGCAAATGGCAAAGAAATCCATTTATCCAAGTTGATAGCAACAGAAATCAGAGAAAGTATACATGAGAATATATACCAGACAATACACAGAGGAACTGATCTCTTCCCCTGGGAGCAAGATAATTCAGCTCAACTGAGAAGTCCCAGATGTAACCCAAAGAGGAAAATTCCTTAAAGTCTCTCATATAGCAAGCTAAGGATAGGGACATAATAGAAACTGGCAGCTGCTCTCATGTCAGCTTCTTCCCAGATTCTTTCTCCCTACAGGAGGCTGAAGAGAGGTTGACTTTGTGCATCTTCTGTCTTGAAGCTGGAAACCAGAAGAACCCAAAGAGACTGAAGAAACCAGATTTCTCTTCTCTCTCACTCAACCAACTCCACTCAATTTCTCATGTAGACACAGTGATCTCCACCAGTGAGGAGAGAGTAAATGTGTGCTTTGGGGCTTTATCATCTACAAAAAATAGTCACTTCCCTCAAAGAACTTACATTCTAATGGAAGAGATAACCCATAAAGCTGTGTTGGTAATAAAAGAGGTGGCATCTACCTGAGGTATCATGTGGTGACACTGTAGTAGAGGGCTGGACCTCAACATGATCAGATATTTATATTTGAAGACGAACAGTAATTTTTTTTTCAAAAATATATTTTATAGATTAAATATTCACAATCACATATAAGTATGTATATGTATGCATGTGTATACACACACACACACACATGTTGTTCAGTCATTTCAGTCATGTCCAAGTCTTTGTGACCCCTATTTGGGGTTTTCTTGGCAAAGACACTGGAGTAGTTTGCCATTTCCTTCTCCAGTTCATTTTACAGATGAGGAACTGAGGCAAACAGGGTTAAATGACTTGCCCAGGGTCACACAGCTAGTGTCTGAGGGCAGATTTGAACTCAGGAAGCTGAGTCTTCCTGACTCCAGGCACTGCACTCTATCCAATGTGCCTTATATATAGCTTTGTATAGGAGTGTGGGTGTGTCTGTGTCTATCTGTCTATCCGTCTATCTATCTATCTATCTATCTATTTTGGAGACGAAATAAGGAAAGTCTTCTTCATGGAGAGAAACTACTGACCAGGAATGCATAGTGTGACAAATAGGAACAAAAGGGCTTGATCTGTTGCTTCCTTTTGTTTGAATTTTTCTTTATTACAAAAGAAGGCTCCTGGGAGCAGGGTCGGGGTGAGGGGTGGGAGAGGCTATTCTGGAATGACAGATATGGTTAGTATATCAGCTGTTACGCTCAACTATACATCTTGTTACTCCGGATAGTTCTATTGGGGAAGGAGGGCAGGTTGGAAAATTACAGGAAAAAAAGCCCTACCAATAAAACTTAAAAAAAAAAAATGTGAGGCATTATTATTGTCAAGGGTTCCTCATAATCACTCATGAATGCACTCATAAAAAGGGCAGATGTATTCAAGGTAAGAATCATAACCTGGCCCCTCCCTACCTTTCCAGTCCTCCTGTACCTTATACTCACCAGTATTCTCTTCAATCCAGTGACTCTGGGAATGTTCCTCTGACCAGACACCTGGGCAGCTGGATGATATAATAAATAAAGCACTGGGCCTGGAAGCAGGAAGACCCCAAATGGGTTTACAAAGACCCTGACAGGACTGCAAAAACAAGGGAAAATGACAAACAAGACACTCCCTCTCTCACCTTCAGGCATTTTCACTGGTTGTCCCCTATACCTGGAATGTTCTTGCTCCTCATCTCAGTCTCCTGGTTTCCCTGATTTCTTTCAAGTCTCAACTAAAATTCCATCTTCTTCAAGAAACCTTTCTCAATCTCTCTTAGGTCCAATCCCTTCCCTGTGTTAATTATTCCCTATTTGTCCTGTATATAGATTGTTTTGGATTTATTTGTCTGCATGTTGTCTCCCCCATTAGATACCAGACAGGAACAAGAGTTGACTGTATTCCCAGTTTAGGGCAGCTAGGTGGTGTAGTGAATAGACCACCCAGCTTGGATTCAGGAAAACCTGAGTTCAAATCCACCCTTTAGACACTTACTAGCTGTGTGATGCTGGGCAAGTCACTTCATCCTGTTTGCCTTGATTTCCTCATCTGTAAAATGAGCTAGAGAAGGAGACAGCAAAACATTCCAGTATCTTTCCCAAGAAAACCCCAAATGGGGTCACAAAAATTCCGACACAACTCAACAACACAACAACAACAATCCCCAGTGCTTAGCACAGTGCCTGCTCAGAGTGGGTGCTTAATAAATGCTTGTTAACTCAGCTAACAGAAAACTGTAAACAGAGTGTTCATTGATTGGGGGATGGCTGGACAAATTGAGGTGGACAATAGTTATTACAGGAATATTTTTATAGAGGGGTTAGACTCTCTTTTATATAGGGGACTCTTCCCTTTGTATTACCAACACAATGCCTGGCACAAAGTAGACACTTAATAACTTTTTCAACTGACTGAATATTTCTCAATGACAGAAAGAGAGCATTTTCAAGCTCTATAGGAAATATTTCAAGCACTATAGGACAGTAAATTATTGGATGTCCTCCTCCCCCCACTATCATGTGATTCTTTCCAAATGTTTTCTTACAGGTACCTCTGCCTGAGGGTCAATATTCCTTCAAGATGAGACACTTGTATTGAGATTAATGTTCTACAAGGGAGAAAACCTCTTGTTTACTTTATTTATTTATTTTAACTATGACTTTAATGCCAGTTAAGAATGACCTTTTTAAAGCCAGTTTTGGAGATACGGTTGTAACAATTTTGCAAAACTATAATCTACATTGCAGGGATATTTATAAAATATGAAGCCGTAAGAATAATGATAAAATAGCCTCCTTTTTTCACATTTTCCCTTGAACTCCTTTCCTATTCTTCCATACCTTTGTTTGGCTTAACAAATTACTCTATGTGGTATTTAATACAAACATTAGGGTAAGGGATGAAGGGTGGAGTTGAGAGGAAGGAGGCAGAGTTTGTACTTTGCCCAGGGAACACCTTCGGAGGCCCGGCTGGAGACTGGAATGTGCCCTGCCCCCAGGAGCGATGCTTCTTCCACACAAAAGCCTGCTCTGAGCCTTTGTGTGAAGGAGATCGAATTGAGAGCCTAGGCTACCTCAGGCTCTGTAAGATTTCCTGGGCCCTTTTTTTAAATACCAAGGGTGGGGTTGTTTACTCCAGAGTTCTGGCAGCGGTTCAAGTGGAGTAATTCCGTTCAGCCTTTCAGAAAAATTTCACTGCAGGAAGATTTAATATTCTTGACTTCCTTCCCTAGGCTGCAGAGCACTGTGGGACTTCTTTGATCATTCTGACTCTGCAAAACCAAGATCAAAAATGGGAGGGGGTAAGGATAGGCTTGCCTTCCCTAGCCCCCCCAATTTTTTTTTAAAACTAATATGCTGGCAAAATGATCTTTTGCGTGCCCAGTATTTTATCGATTTTTCAAATTCTGTTTGTCATACTATCTAGTTGTAGTGTATGTATTTAAAAAATAGAGTGGACTACTTCCTTAGGAATTATTTGGGATAGAGTCTTGGATGGCACCACAAAAAATAATTTTAAAATAAGGATAATGTGTATTTATGCTTTAAATTATGTATTTATGTATTTCACTGTTCAGAGGAACAAGTACATACTATTTGATGTCTTATCAATTCTAATTGCTGGAATAGTCAATTTCTCACAAAGGGACATAAAATGGATAGATAGTCAAACATAGTAAGATTTTTTATTCATCCAGGAAGGAAAGTGAAAAAGAAATGGGTTAAAAGTAGCAAGTAATATTAAAAGAAACCTGAAGAAGTGGTGGACCATGGGTGTGGCATATCTCATAAAATGTTAATGTTTTGGTTAGTTTTATGGAATCTTTGTTATTAGGGTGCTTGGGTGCTGTGCCTGGACCCCAATTCCAAAACCACATCCAATTCTAAAATCACATCTCTTCCTAGCCTCAAAACACTGTCTCAGGCAGTTCCTGTCCAGTTCAAGGGCAGCATGCCCTAGCAAAATACTTATCTCTCCTCCTGATACTACAGCCAGCTACACCTATAGAATTTATTAGTTTGGACTGCCTGTGTACATGCTAAGCTGGCCATGTACTGGGTCATAGAGATATTTACTACTCATTGGCCTATCATGTGCATGCTAGATCCAGACATACGTATACTCCCTTACATTCATCTTATCTAACAAGATGTTGATGAAAGCAGCCCGGATATTTCCAGTCGGCCCTGACCATTAGTTGATTTAAAGTGCATGTTCCTTTAAGAACTGACCACCCCTTAATCCCACCCCAAAACACCTAATTAACATATTTGGCATGTTTTATCCCAAAATAATCCTATAAAAACTTTGGTTGCAGATTCCCTAAGAACTCTTGCCCACTGTAAAGCGTAATAAATCTTTACCACCTTAACCTGAAGAATGTTTGGGTCCGTGAATTCATTCCAGAGGTCTGTGACCCTCTCCAGCACTCAGGTTCTTGAGGGGTACTCCCCCTCAACTACCCTGTCTGGGAACTCTAGTCTTGGGGTTCCTGGACCTTGTCTACCCAACCCTCAACATTTCCCTCTCTTTTTTAATCTTTATTAAAAAGGATAAATCTGTTGAGAGGGTTGGAGGAGAAGGAATGTTGTGGGGAATATAGGTGATATAAAAATAAAAGATATCAATACAAATTTATTTTCAAAAATACTAACATGAAAAGAAAATGGTCCTTAAGACAATATCCCCTCCCTTATTCACTAACAACCAAGACTAAACAACATGTACAGGTCTGGAAAGACCTAGGTTCTAGTTCTAGTTTTACCACTTGGGCCCTTAGGCAAGTTACTTCACTGTCCTGATTCAGTTTTCTCACCTGTATTATAAGGAAGATACTTGTGCTTCCCACCTGAGAGGGTCCTCTGGAGCAGTAGCTGAGATATAAGTAAATTGTAAAGCTCTACACAAATGTAAATCATTATTCCTTATCTTATTTAGGCAGGTGGATTTCTGCCCCACTCTTTGCTGTCCCATCCACAGCGATGAAAAACCTCATGAGGACGGGAGTCTAAAGCTCTAGAATTTGGTTTATTAATTAATTATAAATTTAGAACCTTAGAGGTCATCATTTTACAGATGAAGCAACTTTACCTATAGACTTCCCCATCTTCCTTTGAGTCTCAACTGAACTCCTATCTTTTACAGGAAGCCCTTCCCGACCCCTCTTAATTCTAGTGCGTTTTTTAAAAATTGTTTCCTACTTATCCTGTACATACTGTTCGGTCATTTAATCCTGTCCCACTCTTCGTGACACCAGGGATCATATTGTCCATAAGGTTTTCTTGGCAAAGATACTGTAGTACTTTGCCATTTCCTTTTCCAGTGAAGTAGTTAAACAGAGATTGACTTGCCCAAGATCACACAGGTAGTAAATGTCTGAGGCCAGGTCTGAACTCAAGTCTTCCTGACTCCAGGCCCAGAGCTCTATCCACTGAACAGCCTAGCTGCTTCCATACTATATATATATGTTTGTATGTTGCCACTAGATTATAAACTGCTTCAGCTCAGCGATTGTCATTTGCCTCTCTTTGTATCCCCAGAGTAGTATAATATCTGGCACTGGAAAACTCTTAATAAATGTTGATTAATTGACAAAGAGGTGAAGTGATTTGACCAGGGTCACATTGCTAGCAAGTGAGAAGAGATTTGAACCTACATCTTCCTGACAAAGTTCAGTGCCCTTTCTCCCATTTCCCCATGTTTATTCACCTTAATCTTGGAGGTCAGGAACTAGTCTTTACTGAACACCTCATCCTGCTACCTATATCCTTCTAATGACTTGAAGTGAGAAAAAAATGGTCTCTCACAAAAAGTCCCATTGTTGTCCTCCCTTGAGGTGATTTTCCCCTCCCTGCCCTTGTTCTTGACCTTCCCCTAGTTTCTTATTTTCTAAATCAGCTCCTTGAATATTACTTGTACCTGTAATTGTCTCGCTTCCTCTTCCTTCCCACCTCCTGGCCCCTTTATCTCTTTTACCTACAATGTTCAGCATTGTTCTGCCCCTCCACTGACCCACTGACCACCTAGCCCACTAAAACTTCTTTAGTTGGCATTGATCCTGTCTCCTCCACCTCTAACTGCCCTTTTCCAACCAAATGAACTCCCCTGCCTAGTTGCCATGGTGCCGCCAGATAACATGACAACCTGATTTCCCTCTTACCCACCAATACCTTTTAAAGAGTCATTTGTCGAGTGTATCTCTCCTGCTCTGGGTCCACTCAGGCATTATTGAACAGACTTTAGAGGCTGCAGGGCAGAAATGGAAAACTGATTTAATCAAGAATTCATTGGCATAATCAGCAGTTCCTTTAAAACTTTTTCCTTCTTTTCGCTTCATGTTTTCCTTATTGATTTTAAGAATGGAAATTTGTTACAGAGTCTGAATGCAGACTGAAGCAAACTGTTTACTCTGTCTTTTTTGTTTTGTTTTGTCTTGTTTCTTCTTTCTTGTGGTTCATTCCATTCACCTATGGTTCATTCCGTTGATTGTAATTCTTTGCAACTTGACTATTGTCAAAATATGTTTAATGTGAAGGTATATGTAGAACCTATATTAGATTGTATGTTGTCTTGGGTGGGGAGGGGGGAGGAGAGGGAGAGGGAGAAAATTTGGAACTCCAAAACTTGTGGAACTGAATGTGTAAATAAACTAAAAAAAATAAATTTAAAAGAATCGAAATTTGACTTTATCAGATGAAAAACATCTGAAATTAGTCACAGGTTGGTCATTGGATCTAGCTGAAAGGGTCATTAGATATTGCCTAGTAGTCTAACTCTCTCATTTTGCTGATGAGGAAACTGAGGCCCAAAAAGGTGAAATGACTTGCCCATGATCACACAACTGGTAAGTATCAGAGCTGAGATTCAAACCCAAATCCTCTGACTCCTATTCCAGTGCCATTGTCATTATACTTTGCTGTCTCCATATAAGTTTCCATTTGTCAAAATGTATTTCAAAGGAATTCCATATTCTTGAGCTGAAATTTAAAAACTAATCTAATAGGCAAAAACTAATAATCTTGCTTTTGACCTCCAACTCTGCATTGTCAACAATCTATTAGACATTTTCCACTATATGTCCCATAGATGTTTGAAACTCAATATGTAGGTAAAGCTACAAACGTTTATTAAGGGCTTACTATGTGCCAGTCACTGTGTTAAGCATTGGAGCAAATACAAACAAAATAACAAAACAAAATAAGCAAATACAAACAAAAAAACAAATAGTCCCTGCTCTCAAGGAGCTTACATTCTAATGGGGAAAGACAAAAAGGAAAAGAAAAGTGAAGGGAGTCAGGGGGAAATGAAGGAGCCTGGTGTTGAAGTCCAATAAGTCAGATGCATAGCTAGAAAGGTAATAAAATTTGGCCAGCCTGAACCCCTCCCTCAAAGGGAGGCATTGGGAGGAGCTCACCAATGGGAAAAGAGGATTGATATGGCTGAGAGATGTTCTAGGGTAAATTGGCTTTGAGGAGTGGATGAAAAGGATGAAAAGGTCCCAGGTGCTGGGATATTCCAGGGTGAAAACTCAGCCAAGACATGGTGTTGAAGTTGATGGTAACATAGCTAGTAAGCATCAGGGGTGGTATTTGAACCCAAGTTTCTTCAGGTTCCAAGTCCACTGTTTCAACTCTATAATAGTTAATTTTTTCTGCCTGTTTCATTGTGGAATATATTGCTGACATCTTAGTTTTTCCATAGTTTCGATTAAACACATGGCACATGTTAGGGCAATGCTAGTCCCTCCAGGCATGTTCAAAATGGAACTCGTTAGCTTCTTCCCTCAAAACCGACTCCTTTCCATTTAAATGCCCTATTTCTTTCAAGAGTATAACTATCCTTCCTGTCACTCAGAATCATCCTAAATTTTTCACTCTCCTTCACCACCCTCTCTAAACAGTTACCAAGTCTTGTAGATTCTACCTCCACAATATCCCTCCAATTCTCCCCTTTCTCTCCACTCACACAACCATTACCCTAGGTCAGGCTCTTATTGCCTCTTACCTAGATCATTACAATAGCCCCCAAAGGTCTCCCTGAATCCAGTCTCTCCTCTCTTCAATAAATCCTCCAAACAGCTGTCAAAGTCATAGTTCCAAAGCACAAATCTGACCACATCACGTCATTCTCCTACTCGAAAAGTTCCAAGATTTCCCTATTGCCTCTAGCACCAAATAAAGACTCCTCTGTTTGGCATTTAAAGCTCTTCACAATTAGACTCCAATCTAATTTTTCAAGATTGTTAGACATTGCTCTTTTCACGCATTCTACCACTCCCTCCAGACCGGCAAACTTGCTCTTTCTCATGTAATCTTTTATCTTCCATCTCCACACCTTTGCCCAGGCTACTCCCCATGCCTTGGATGCACTGCCTGATACCTCTTACCATCTCTTGCTTCCTTAAAAACTGGGTTCAAGTGTTAAGGTTTTTCCTGATCTTTGCCTTCCACCTAGTATACTCACCTCAAAATTACTTTGTATTTACCTCATTTATGTTTTACATTTACTTTTATGTTTACATATCATTTCCCTCTATAGAATGTTTTCTTTTTGTCTTTGAATCTTCAGTGCCTAGCACAGTGCTTAACAAATAATAAATGGTAACTTATTAAACATTCACTGATAAATATAAGTGTAAACAATTACGGTCTATATCACATGTCTAAACTGTTGTTCCTCTGTTTCATATGATGACCTAGAGTAAAGTCCAGTTACAAAATGGCAGTTAGATTTTATCTCTTGAACACTGACTCCATCTTGTACTGCCCTGTGTATTTGTGTTCTCCTCCATCTTATTGTTTCTCTGCAAATCATCCATGGGAAGCTATCTATTGTTTCATAAATGCAGGTGGAGGCAATTAATTAGCATCTCTTAATCCTGGGAAAAGAAAGACCCTGAAACCTACTCATCACCCTCCCAACTTGATCGAAACTCACTCTTCTTCCCTCCCAACTTGGAAAGCCCCTAAGCTTTTCTCCAATTAAAAATCAGATTACCTAATTTTGTATCCTGGCTTGTAGACTGGTCAATTGTTTTCTTATAATTAATTGGTTTTATTTGATTAATTGTTTTTAATACACACAAATCTCACCCTGTATTTAGTGTCTTTGGACAGAACTGGAGAGTCCATTGACCCGTTTGTTATTCCTGTTTTGTTAATAAATCGTATAGCTTGGATTGTTTCCTCAGTTGTTATTAATTATTCACACATCTCTTTAGTCTATATTCCCTGCAAACTAAAACATAATGAGAGTTTCCAGTAATCTTTTTTTTTTTCCTTTCTGGAGCTGAGAGTTGGAAGGTGATGTCGTTGCCATGACTGGACCTGTTAGATATCTATGTTATATATTATGAAAAAATGATTTCTTGCTAAGCAGTGAGAAAGAAATAACTCAGGTGAAGGAATGAGTCATATTTTCCCAGGATCTCTCTCTCTGGCCTTACCTCATATTTGCTATTCTGGCTGCTACATCTGAAGCAAATCCCACTGGCCAGATCTTCCTGGCTGATGCAGTTTATGATGATGAAATCATTCTTTTCACCTAGGTCAAATGCGGGGAACCTGCGGCCTCAAGGTCACATGGATTTGTTCTGTAAAGTTTGGATTCAGTCAAAGGGCCACATTTGAGGACCTATGAAGTTACATGTGGACCTCAAGGCCACAGGTTCCCCACCCCTGACCCAGACCCTTATGCATGCCTTGGGTGCTGTAACTAAGCTCACCAAGGCTCCTTGGACTCAAGACCCCACATACTGCCTTTTGCCTGGTCTCTTAGCAAATCCAGAAGCCTGGGCCACCCAGTGGATTACCCTTTCAGAATAACTCTCTGTATGATTCTGAGCCTATCTTCACATTTGGTCCCTGCTTAGCTACCCATTCATTGGCAGACAAATACTTTGCCAAACAGATAGTAACATAACAAAGATAGCTTAAACATACATAACATTTAAAGGTATGTAAAGTGTTTTACATAGATTAGCTTATTTGATCCTTACAATAACCCTGTGAGGTAGGTGCTAATATTATTATTTTCCCTATTTCATAGATCAAAAAAATGTGACCTGGAAAAATTGTGAAACCTCCAGTCTGTCTAAGGAGGGGTAGAAATTCAGTGGTCAAAGCCATCATTAGTAGTGGCCTTTGAGCCTATGAGTAACTGCCGCACTTTCAGCCTGGGTAAGATAGGGACAACCAATCTCCCAAAAACAGTGTCTGAGGTAGAATTTGAACCCAGATCCAAATCCAAGTCCAGATCTCTTCTCAGCTCTTGGCTCTGGTCCCATCCCTGTTTTATGATGACTCAGTATGGTTAGGCCATGACTGAGGTGAGTCTGTATGGGTGGAGTATTCCCTGTACCAGTGAAAACTGCAATCCCTCCTCATTGTACAATTCTTTCTGTAACTTGTCCATGGAGAATAAGCCTATCATGCTGCAGACCTTCCTCTGGTTCTGTGGCTGTCTCAAGGGCACCAAAGTAGCGTTCCCGGCGCTATCTGTTGTACAGGATTGCCAAAATTCAGATTACCAACATGCAACAAACATTACAAATATGAGCACATAGGCAGCAATATATTCCCTCTCATCCCCCAAAATAGACACTATCAGAGCACTACAATACCCTAAAGAGCTAATGCAGACATAGAAATATGTGAGGAAAAAAACAAAAGTTCAGATTTTATATAACACTTTAAGGTTTAGGAAGTACTGTCTTGCAACAACCCTGAGAGTTAATTAAACAAGAAGCATTTAACTGCCTGCTGTGCCAGGCACTATCAGGCACTGAAGGAAAAAAAAAGCCAAAAAAACAAATAAAAAGCCAGTCTTGATTGTATTTACTTTGTATATATTTGGTATTGACTGTTGTATATACATTATTTCCCTCCATTAAACTATAAGCTCCCTGAAGGCAGGGGCTATTTTGTTTATGCCTTTGTATTCCCCAGTATCTAGCATTGATCCTGACATATATGGTGCTTAACAAAAGTAGCCATCTGGAAATTTGTTCCCAGATCCCCTGATTCTCCACTCCAAAGCCCTCCTCATGCAGGAATGTTGTTTGCAAACTTCATCAAATCAGCATTTAATCTTAAATTATTCTTCTCCCTGAGGAAGGAAGGAAGAACTTTCCAAAGCAGACTTAAGACAACTTCTGGTATAAGGACAAGGGATAACCCAGGCCTTGGGAAATCTGGCTAATTAAATGCCTACCACACAGTCTATAGAAATTAGTACTGCCTTCCTTCTTTCACATAAACCGAACTGCAAACTAAAAGTACTTAAGTTGTTTTGATAGAGTAAGAAGTGTGTTTTGGTACGAAGGACTGAGAACCAAGAAGCTAGGATTCCAGTCCCAATTCTGCCAGTAATTATTTAACCTTGATTGGGTCACTTACCTTCTCTCAGTTTCTTTATCTGTTTTAAAGAAAACCAAAAAGAGTCAAATTAGATGATCTTAAAGGGTCCTTCCAGCTTTAAAAAGTCTATCTTCTTAAGTTTATGTATTTTTTGTAATATCAAAAACATAATATTCCTAACATTGAATGAAGCTATAATAGATACTCTGGTCTTGTTCCTGACTTTTAATTCATTTTGTCCATGCCATGTGGTGTTATCAGTAATTGGACAATTGCAGAAGTTCAGGCCTGGCAGTTTTAAGTGGGATCCTAATTTACTTTCCTGTATTTGTGAGCTGTCTGTGTAGACTTCCTGAATAGAGTCTGTGTTATTAATAGTAGCTATGCACTCTAGAACAACATACTTTTTTTACTGTATTGCCAGCATTATCTCCCAAAGGGTTCTTATCTATTCCATGGAAATTCAAATAGTCTACTCTTCCATGAACGTCTGCCAGTTTCACTACAAGTTTACTCTAGGGCAGGAGTTCCTAACCTTTGTCTTGAGCTCCTTCAGAGTTGGGTGAAGTCTCTGGACCTCTTCTCAAACTCATGTCTTTAAATGTATAAAATAAAATGCATGGCATTCCAAGGAAACCAATTATATTGAAATATAGTTATCAAAAACATTTTTAAAAACAAATTTATGAACTCCAGCTTAATAACCCCTGCTTTAGACAGAACAGAGCCTAATTAATACACTTACTTTTTCCCTGAAATATCAAGTTTTCCCCACAATTCATCTTTTATTCTCCTACGATGTTTTAAAAATATAAAAAAAATTTGAGCACTATCTCTACCCAGCCCCTAAAACATGGAAAATGTGTACCTGGTCTCCAACTATCACCCAAGTGACCATGTTGAATAACCCCTGACACAGTGCTGCTTAAGAGATTTCAAAATTCAGATCGTGTCTTATGGGTTTGTTTCCTACTGGCTAAATTATGAGACAGCAAATTTGTACGTGGTGATTATTTGTATAATCAAAAATGGCTGTTATTAGTTTCAGGGAACAGTATTCTAAAATCAACAGGCTGCAATGGTAAAGAGGGCTCTCTAATAAGGATGTGCTTTAAATGGAGCTTGATTTTATTTGTGCTAAGTAGTTTCTAGTCTATTTTGTGTTACCTAGATGCAGAAATGCTGTTTAATGGTTTGCCAACTGCCAGTCAATCAATCAATTAATCCATAGACAAGCACTTATTAAGTGCTTACTTCCTGTCTGGCATTGCACTAAGCACTTGAGATATAAAGACAAAAAATAAACCAGATCTTGATCTGTTTTCTTATTTGTTATTTATTTCCTGTTTTATTTTCTTTTTGTGCGTTCGGTCCCACCTGGAATTTCATCAACATGAAGAACTGCCAAAAAGGGAATTCCATTTACTGTTCAATCAATAAATAATTAATAAGCATTTAATAAGTGTCTACTACGTTTCCAGCACTGTGCTAAGCAGAATAGCTACTAGTAGGTAACTCCACCACCGTATCTCTATTAATGTTATATTTTTTAAATGAGAAGAAATGAATGATTATAGGACACTATACACAAATAAGTTATAGGACGCACTGTTACTAGAACTCATCAGATAGTGGTTTACTCTAACTTGTAACTTCCTGATACAGTCAGTTACATGAAGTTTTTAGAGAAATAATGGATATTGCTCCAAATTACTGACAAGAAGAGAAATGTAGATCAAAAACAACTCTAAGATTTCACCTCAAACACAGCAAATTGGCAAAACTGACATCCCAAAGATGGAAATAACCAAAGTTTGAGGAGCTATGGAAAAACAGGCACACTACTGAACTCTAAGCTCAATTTCTTCTGCAAAGCAACTTGAACCTAATTGGTTCAACTGTTCCAAAGCAATTTGGAATTATGCAAAGAGACTAAAATGTTGGTACCCTTTGACCCAGAATTCCTACTGCTAGGCATATACCCTGAAGAAAGCAGAGACACAAATAAAGTTCCCATACCCACCAAAACATTAATGAAATAGAAACAAAGTTGTTGTTGTTTGTCCTTCTTGAAGAAGGGTGATGTCTTTACTTGTAAATTGGATATGAATGGGGCAGAGCCACTTAAACTTGTTAGCCTCCCTCTCTGCTCCGAGGCCATCAAAGTTCATCAGTGGAGAAATGGCTAAACAAATATGTTGCATACAAGGGTAATGGAATATTACTCGGTTTCCTCATTTGTAAAGTAAAGGAGGATGGAACTAAGTGACCTCTAGCTCTAAATCTAGGATCCTATGAGCCTATGAGCCTATAGGATCCTAGGATCCTATATTACAATAACACAAATGGAAACAACAGTACGATAGAACTATGTGCTATGTCCTTATGCTAACCAAGCATAGACCCAGAGAAAAATTGAGAAAATGAATCTGTGGATGACTATGGGTGTAGAATAGAATATATTTGAAAATAAAGGTGATGCAAAAACAAAACATTATATAGCTAGAGTTGGGAAGGGACAGATCACTTTACAACTAAGGAAACTGAGACCCAAGAAGGGTAAATGACTTGCCCAAGGCCACACAAGTAGCAAGTGGCAGAGCCAGAATTGGCATTCAGGCTTTCTGACACCAAAGTCAATGTTCTTTTTACTTCCATGGGGCCTCAATTAAAGGCAGATTAAGAGAGAGAGAATTAGAGAGAGAGAGAGAGAGAGAGAGAGAGAGAGAGAGAGAGAGAGGGAGAGAGGGAGGGAGAGAGAGGATAGGTCAACACACCTCATAAATATTTTTATTTGAAATATCCATTTTCTTTTCAAATATTTCATTAGTGCTTTTAAAAATTTCACTATAATTTCCCAAGAGTTCCTCATTCAAAAGACTTTTCCCTTGTAACAAAGAGAAACAGCTATGGCCAATAAAAATGAACATATTGACCATGTCTCACTTCACTATTTCACATTATAGCCCATAAGGTGGAGAGGAGAGGAATGTTTCATCAAAAGCTTACTGGAGTCCAATGGTCATTACATTAATCTGAATTCTGATGTCTCTTGGTGCTGTTTTCCCTTACACTTGCATCATCTTAACTGCCGAATCTGATGGCCTTTCATCAATGTTCATCCTTTTTGACCTATCTGTAGTATGTAACCTTGTTGATCAACTCCTCTTGGATTCACTCAACCTGCCAGGTTTTTATGACATTTCTCTCTTCTATTTCAATAGGACCTCCAATCCTAAGTGCCTTTTGGACAAGTCAGGCTGGATGTCCTATAGGCATTTCAAACAAAACATGTCCAAAAGTGAATTCGTCTTTCCCCAAAAACATCTTCCAAACTTTCCAATTGCTTTTCAGGGTACCACCATCCTCCCAGTCAGCATGGCCTATAACCTTAGTGTCATCTGGACTCCTCACTCACATTCACCCCACCTGTTGAATCAGTTGCTAAGTCTTATTGTTTCTATCTTCAATATATCTATCTCTTGTATGCACATCCCCTTTTCTCCATTCGCATGCCCACCTTGGAACAAGTTCATATCATCTCACTCCTAGGCTATTCCAATAGCCTTCTGGTTGGTCTCTCTACCTCTGTCTCTCCTCACTCCAATCTGGCCTTCAATCAACAGACAAAGTGATCTTCCTAAAGCTCAGATTTAATCCTGTTACCCCTACCTACCCTCAATAAATGCCAATGACTCTCCATTACTTCTTATGATGAGCATTCTGGTCCCAGTCTCAATTGTGGAAGCCTACCCCTACACTACCTCTGGTCCATCCGCTTCTAGGTCATTTATCCAATAACTACCAAATAACTCTTGGTTTTGGCGTTCCCTAGTTTTTCAACTCTAAATATCCTTCTTTTTTCCTTAGCTAAGTGGATGATGAAATGGCACAGAGAAAAAGCAAAGCACTGTTGTGATAAATCTGTAATTATGGGGTACAATTATAAATATGTAATTATGGGGCACAAAATTCCAAGCTTAATCTATTTATTAACAGGGCTAGAAATTGCCAATGATAGATGTCAGTGGTCCCTCAGTGGCCAAAGACACACCTTACAATCAGAGCGGCTTTTTATACAGTTTGGTGGTTACATAAGAGCCAGTGGTGCAAACTAAAACTGTGATTGGTCTGTATCAGAAGCAAGGTGGGGCTTACATTTTGCTGACTTGCAAGAGGGTCTTCAAAATCCATAGCAACCCATGACAGATCCCAGTTAGCACCAGAAGGACCCAGTGCTGGGCATAACACTCCTGACTCATCCACCCCATATCTTCTTTATCTCAAAGACAGGACCTCTTGGGTACGTAAGCTCTTAAGAACTCTGCTGCTAAGGCCTGAAGTATTTGATTCAAATATGATCCATAGATATTAGTTACAATGATTAACTAAAACTCTTAGCTATTAATCAGTCAATGATCAATTTCATAGCCCAAAGAACAAAGTCATCGTCAATCCCATCTGCCTAACCACATTCCTGGACTATCATATGTAGATGTGGCCAGCAAAGCCTGAAGAGACTTCGAGCTGATTTAAGTTTTTACAAGCTTTTCTACGATAATTCTCTTCCATGTATATGCCACAATTTGTTCAGCCATTCCCCAATCAATAAGCACCTTCTTTGTTGCCAATTTTCTGTTAGTCAAGTCAATAAGCATTTATTAAGCGCCTACTCTGTGCCAGGGATACAAAGAAAGGCAAAAAGAGCCCCTGCTTTCAAGGAATTCACAGTCTAATGGAGGAGACTACATACAAACCCCTCCACAAAGGCAATATATAGGATCAGAATCCCAGAGGCAAGGCAGTAAAGTTAAGAGGGATTGGGAAAGGCTTCCTATAAAATAAGAGATTTTAGTTGAGACTGGAAGGAAGCCAGGAGGCAGAAATGAAGATGGAGAGGATTGCAGACCTGAGGAAAAGCCAGGGAAAATACTTAAAAGTCAGGAGAATGGCGGGGGGGGGGGGGGGTCTTGTGGTGAGGGACAGAGAGAAAGGAGGTCGCTGTCTCAGGATCATAGAGTACATGAAGGAGAGTAAAGTGTAAGAACATTGAAAAGACAGGAAAGTCAGGTTGGGAAGGGTTTTCCATTCGTATTTAGTCTCGCATGTGATAGAGGAGCCAATGGAGTTTTTTTTAATAGGGGCATGACATGGTCAAATCTATACTTTGGGAAGATCATGGTGGCAGCTGATTAGAGGATGGATTGAAATGGAGAAGGAGTTGGGGTGGGTAGACTAACCAGCAGACAATTGCAGTAGTCCAAGCATGCAGGGATGACGCCTTGCACCATGGTGGTAGCAGTGTCAGAGGAGAGAAAGGGGTATATTACGAAAGATGTAAAGGTAGAAAAGACAAGGTTCTGTAGCTTATACAGCATGTTCCTAAAGTCTAGAGACATAGGCAATTGACGGCAATGTAGAGTTATTTCATCGGGTTCACGTGAGTCTTGCAAAACGCATCAACCTTTCCATCACAAATGATGGAAATTATATTGAAGATGTTACTTGTCAATATTCCAATTAAATAAAAATTTCATTCATTTCATTTCTTGAAAATCTGCATTTTTGCCTATGTGTCCAGACTTTAGGAACACCCTGTAGGATATGTGGGTTGAGTAGAAGTGAGGAGTCCAGAATGATACCAAATTGCAAGTTTGCTTGACGAGGAGGATGGTGGTACCCTTGACCATAAAAGGGAAGTGGAAGAGATGAGGGTTTGGGGGAAAGGATAACAAGTCCAATTTTGGATATGTTGAATTTAAGATTGTCTACGGGTCTACTAAGAGATAATTTAAGATGTCTATTGGAGTCAGGAAGACTCCTCTTCCTGATTTCAAATTTGGCCTCAGATATTTTACTAGCTGTGTGACCCTAGGCAAGTCACTTAATCCTGTTTGCCTCAGTTTCCTCATCTGTAAAATGAGCTGGGAAAGGAAATGGTAAACCACTGCCAAGAAAACCCCAAATGGGGTCATGAAGAGTCAGCCATAACTGAAAAGCTTCTGAACAACAACATGGGTCCTCTGGTTTTAGATATCTAATACTTATTTGGAGACATGGAGAATGGAGGTCAGAAGAGAAGTTAGGGCTGGAAAAATAGATCTGAAAATCTTCTGCATAGAGAGCTGCAAGTCACCGATAGTTAAATTATCCTCAATAAAGAATACTGAGACAGAATGGTCAAACAGGTAGGAGGAAAACCAGCAGTGTCATGAAACCTAAAAAGATTGTCAAGGAGAAGAGGATAATTGACAGTGTTGAAGGGTACAGAGGGATCAGGAAGGATATATGTGGCGAAAAGGCCATTAGATTTGGTTATTAAGAGATCATGTGGTAACTTAAGAGAGAGCAGTTTCAGTTGAATGATGAGATCCCAAGCCAGACTGCAGAGAGGTGAGAGCTGGAGGAAAGGAAGAGTTGATGCAAGATGTAGGTGGCTTTCTCAAGGAGTTTAGTGAGGAAAATGAAGGAGAGGTGTAGGACAATGGCTAGAGGGCATGGATGGATAAAGAGAGAGTTTTTTGGGGGTAGAGGAGATATGGGCAAGAGTGTATATAGGGAAGCAGCCTTCAGACTAGGAGAAGTTGCAGATTAGTGAAAGAGTAGGGATGATAAAGGGGCAATCTACTCCCTTTCTACTACCACAAAAAAAGTGCTGCCATGAATATTTCGGTATATATCTAAAACAGGCTTTCTTAACTTGAGGTCTGAAAACTTTTAAAAAAAATTTGATAATGTTAGTTAACTATAATTGTCTTTCTTTATAAGCACATTTTACTTTGTGCATTTCAAAACACTACTCTCAGAAGGGGTCCAAGAGCTTCATCAGAAGGGGTGAACATCACAAAACTGGTTAAAAATGTCTGTCCTAAAATCATCACTTTTGTAAGAGAGCTAATATCATCATTTACGTTCCTCGGTAGAAGCCAGTCCAATTAATCTGTTGTTATTCTGATAGCACTCTCCATTCGTTATACTCAGAACCTCACCAGAGATACAGACAAGCACAATCTTCCAAAGAGTGAACAGCTTATATTTAGGCCAAATAAAATGGGACAAAGAACAGCTGCTAGCTCCTCAAAGATCATGTGACCATCATTCAAAGGGTGTCTCTGTCATTCAGCTGAGAAGAGATGCATATGTTCTCATTTGGCAATTGCTACTGTTGATATGCGGACTTGATATTAGACAAAACATTTAAAAATCATAAATAGATTCCATGGCCTTAGGCCAAAACACCACTTTTATTTTTAACCTGCATACAAGAGAATCCTAAGACCATATATTTAGGACTAGAAGAGACTTCAAAGACTATCTAATCCACTCATCTCATTTTACAGATGAAGAAACTGAGGCCTAGAGATGCTCTGACTCACCCAAGGTCATCGGGTATCAGGCAGAATTTGAACCCAGATATTCAGTATCCAGAGCCACTATGCCACACCACCTCCCTTGTCTTCTTTCTATGATGGGCTTTTCTTCTTTGATGAACCAATACTTTATCTTTCTCATAGTTGGAGTCTTAAAAAATGAGCACCGAGAAAACATGTGGTATGGGAGCCGAGCTTTATTGTACATCTAATGAGACTTCAGTGGTGGGCCAATGAGGCTCTTTGTCTAGCTTGGGCTATGAAATGTTTCAGAGCTCCCCCCTCCCCCCCCCCAGGTAGAAATGGTGACCTTTTATTCATGTACCAGAAAATATTGATCCTGAGTGGAAGAGAAGCATCAAATTTTAGATGTGAATAAAAGCATTAATTGATTGATAGATTGATTAGTAAGGTTAATACCAATCCATTCTCTCTGGGTGTCAGGGACCAGTAAACTTCAATTCATGCCTGGAAAGTCATTGCATCCTCTGCTATTAATCAAAACTTCCTCTGAAACTTTATATACTAAGATGCAGAAATCTATTTCCATCTTTGAAGGGCAGAAGGTGACTTCATAGTGTCAGCTGCTATTTGGCAGGAATAGCTTAAAGGGGATATCCAAAATATCCTGAGGTTGGGGGTGGGGAGGGGAAAATAGCCTGGGTACCTCCTTCTCTAGTGTGGAAGGCAAAGAAAACGTCAGCCATGGAAAAGCAGTGGGATTTTCCTTCCCCCATTACTAATGTGGCAAGCTGGGAAACATTAGCTGTAAAACTGTAGGAAAAAAAAAATCAACTGTAAAACTGTAGAAATGGTTAAGGAATAATTTTATCCACTTGAGCAAACTCATTTCTTCTGTTATGTTGGCTTGAGGAGATTCCAGCTTCTTGTACATGTCAATCAGGCTAGGGCACACCTGCCCGGAGCTGTTCTAACTTGCACATTCCATCTTCCCAGGGAATGTTCTGAGATCCCTGTTTGTTTATTTTGTTTATTTATGGCCGTTGGTCTATTGGGCCCCTATTTTATTCACCTGAAGCCTAATCTTGGGTCTGTCTTAAAGGCTCTCAAGCTTGTAAAGTCTTACTCAATTTGCAGAAATGAAATGACTAAACATTCTATGTTCTAAGCCAAAGTAAAATATTGTCTTTGAGATGACTAGCCAGCTCCTGGTATAAATCCAATGAGATTCTCCTCAGTCTAGGAATCTATCCTTTTACTTTGGATCTTACTTTTGAGAGGGCTACAGGGGGAGTAACCTTCATCTATCCTAATAGGGGAAAGCTAGATGAGGTGGGTATGAATTAATGGGATAGGAAGAAGTACCCTTTAAAAATTAATAATAACTATCTAAAACACTAAAATGAAACCAAATCTTGATCTGGAGAAGAGATAAGGAAGTAGCTCTCTATTTGAGTAGAAGGGTGTGAACAGTGAGTGTAGAGTATCGTAGCCTGTCATACGTGACCCCTTCTGTGGTCAGTTTTTTTCTTTATTAGAAGGGAAGTCTCTTCCGGTGGTGAGGTGAGAGATATAGCTGAAAGTAGCTGTAGTGTAGAAAGAGAAAATATCAACCAAACTGTTGGGTTTCTTTTTGTTTGTTTCAAATAGTACCAAAGGCCTGAAAAATACTTCTGTGTTAGGTAAAGCTAATTATTTTATATTCCAGACACCTTTCTGACAGCTATTATTATTTCCTTTGGGGTAAAGATTTTTTTTTTATAAAATATTAGTTAAAAGTTTAAAATGATGCATTTACCATTCTACACACCATCAACAGACTAGTGTTCTTAAAACTCCATTGAAAAAAAGTCTCCTTGCTCTCAAAAAGCCTCTTTGCCTAGAGTAGCCATTCAGCCTCTCAGAAGCCACATTGCAACTCTAAGAACATAGAGAGGCTGAATGAGTCTTTATGGGTTTTGACTCATCTCATTAACAGGCAGATACTCTCCAGAACAATGAACCCTTAGCCTTGAAGGCCAGGAGAT
The DNA here is from genome assembly GCA_028646595.1 of Phalanger gymnotis. NCBI lineage: Eukaryota > Metazoa > Chordata > Mammalia > Diprotodontia > Phalangeridae > Phalanger > Phalanger gymnotis. Next base: position 349,393,915 of record CM053622.1, read on the forward strand.
CTAAGGGGTACAGCTCTCATATTCCACTGCTACTCCCTGCCCCACCCTTGATTTCCCACAGCACAAAGAAGCCGCTGGGGAGCCCCACAAGGAGCCCTGTTTCATTCATTGTTCTCGTTCAGGGAGTCCTCCCCCATCCCTTGCAGCTGTTCTACTTACTTCTTCCTCCTACCTATCCCATATCTCACCAGGGCTATTGCTCTGCCCACCAGGGTAACAATAAACTAATCTGATAAACTCATTGTTCTATTATATTACTAATGGGAGGAGGGAATGGGACTCTTGGCCCTGCTTAAGGTTCCTAGGCCACACAGTGTATTAGAGTCAATAAAATAATTATTATTTGACCTTTCTATGGTGCCATGTAACTCATGGCCCAGAACCCCAATCTATTTCTTCAGGAAACCTCGGAATAACACTTATATCTGGGTCTCTACTATTGTAAGTGAAAGGGGTTCAACTCCTGTACAAGCACACAAGGTATCTATATGTACTAGGTACAGGACATGCTTTACTTTGTCGCACAGAAAATGCAAAATGATACAGATACATGGCCACCCTTAAGCAATCAGTATAATTCTCCTTCCCTTTTCTGGTAAGTCATACTTTAGTTCAGGGACATACACAGGCCTTCAGCCTAATAGTTCTGTACTGAGGGTTTAGATTTCCCCTGGAAGGAAAGCAACTCAGGGTAGTAATAGAGGTAACCCCCTTCTCATCAGAGGCATACCATGTGAATAATTTATGGCAGTAGGACAAGGCAAAGTCTAGATTTTTGCTTCTTCATATGTTGACTCATTCCCATTCTAACTTTCCAACTTCAGGCAACATGCTGTTCGGGTATTCCCTCATTTTCTTTTTTTAAATTACTTATCTTCATTCTTAATTTAACAAACAGCAAAAAAAGAACATTTCTATACACAAAGTATATAAGAATTATATATGAAAATGTAAACCTCTTATGTGCAACTTGCTTTTTTTGAAAAAAAATAACATTCAAAATTTTATTTTCAAAGATATCCTGATTGTTTGTTCTTCCTTCTGATTTCCTTTTTCTTTATAAAAATATGAGTAAGAGACTTGGCCTTATTCAGGAAATCATCTTCTCCAAACCTACCCTGACTCTTCTGTCCAAAAGGCTGAGTCCCACAGGCAAGTAAACTGAAGAGCCATAGAAATAGAAGGAGCCTCCATATTATTAGCTCTACTTCTAGCCTAGTCCCCACGGGGGTTATTTCCCTCCCTTGCCCCTCCTTCACCAGAAGCATCCCTATGCATTCCTACCAATTGCTGACCAATTGCCATTGTCAGGGCAGGCAAGCTAGCTTATCTGAAGCAATAAGGTACCTTGAAGAAGATATAGGAAACAATGTGTGCCAGACAAGTCAAACAAAGCCAGATGGCAATGACTATCTCCTCTCAGTCCCCAGTGGAGACAAACTAGGTTCCTGAGCCCTAGGCATAGCAATGTCCCTCAGACACTGGTCCTGCTTCCAGCCCAGCCCCTTCATCCATCATCTGTAGAGAAGGGCCTTACCAACACCATGTGATGACCCACTGCCCAAGTGATGACCAAGGGGCCCAGGAATAGCAACACCTCCCCCCTCCCGCCCCCCCCCCCCCAGTCCATGACTCATTCTTTCAGCCTAGCCTCTGTAGCCCTTGGGGAAGTAATCCCTGTGGAGATGAGACTTGGAAATCACCTCTACAGGTGAGGTAGCCCTTTCTCCTCATCAGCCACAGTAATGAAGACACAGAGGAGATGGAAAAGAAAGTTTTTCCCACCTAAGTCCTGCCCTGTCAAAAACAGTTCAATATCAGAAACAGGATATGGTTTTTATCAGGGGAAATGATATTAGAGAAGATTCATTGCCATCCAAGGACCATGAGGCCCTCCCATCTAACTTGCAGCTGAAATGCACATTTTATGTGTTGTTTCGCCTCTTAGTATATGAGCTTCTTAGCAGCAACTGTTTCTGCTTTTCTATTGGTTTCCCTACAATTTAGCATAGCACTTTGAACATGGTAAGCCCTTAATAAATGATTTTTTCATTCCTTTATTCATCCATTCATGTGGTTCCACCATTTCCTGGGATCACATGCCTCACTTCTAACTCTCACTGACACGTCTCAGGCCTTGTGGGCCTCTATCTCTAAATCCCTTAGGTTGCTCATAGCGATCCACAAAGGGATGCTGTGCACAGGCACAGGCTTTTATCTCTCTTGAGTCTCTAGATTTTCTCTTAACTCTGCTTCAGCTCTCTTTCCCCATTGTGGAATCTTTAGAAGGAGGTGTCTCTTTTATGGGTCCAGAACAAAGGGCTGCATTAAATCTGATGTATACTTATCCTCAATGTGGTAAAAAGAGATTGACAGTGTTCAGGCCCAGGAAGATGTCCTTAACTCTCACAATGGGATGTTAATGGAAATGTCGGAAAGCTCTAGAGGGAGATACTAAGTCCCATGCAAAACTCTAGAGGATAAAGTTCAAATTCCTTAATCTGGCATTCAATGCCTTACACAATCTGACTCTGAACTACACACACACACACACACACACATTTCAACTTTATCTCTCACAAAATTTGTAAAATCAAAAACAACCCATTCTATTCTGGATCCAGCTCATTATCTGCTTCTGTACCTATCTAAGGTATATGTACTTGTGGACTAAGGCAAGGGTGTGCCTATCCAACTGTATGTCATAATCTGATCATTGGCCATTCTTTATCCACTTGGTTTGATTAAGAGGATTACCACGCCTTTTTGGGGTTATCAATCTAATTGAGAAGGCTCTTTAATGTTTGGGGCATGATAATGTTTCCTTTTTTCAATATATTCTTATTTTATTAAATATTTTTAACTTACATTTTAAAAATTTTTAACATTTATTTAAAAACAATTCAAGCTCCAAACTCCCTCCTTTTCCCTCCTCCCTCCTTAAGAAGGTAGGCGATTTTATATTGATTACACAAATGAAGTCACGCAAAACATATTTCCATATCAGCCATGTTGTTGCAAAAGAAAATACAGACCAAAAAAACCTCAAGAAAAATCAAGTTTAAAAAGTATGCTTCAATCTGCATTCAGAGTTGCTCAGTTCTTCCTCTAGAGGTAGATAGCACTTTTCATTATGGGTGCTTTGGAATTGTCTCTTATCATTATCTCGATCGGAGCAGCTAAGTCTTTTACAGCTGATCATCTTTATAATATTGTTACTAGTCTACAATGTTTTTGTGGTTCTGTTCATGTCACTGTGTATGAGTTCATAGAAGTGTACTTGGGTTTTTCTGAAGCCATGCTGCTCATCATTTCTTACAGCATAATAGTATCCCATCACAATCATATAGTACAACTTGTTCAGTCATTCCCCAGTTGATGGGCATCCCTTTAATTTTCATTGGTATGACGGTATTTTACAAATGACCCACCATTTTGTGTAACAAGTATTATATGAAGTTATGCAAATGATTCTTTTTTTCTTCCAAAATTAGTATTTTATTCAGAACACTGGGGTCAGAGGTATATTACTTATTTTCTGGTACACAACACAGAGGCAAAGCTGTTGTCAGAAGTCTCTCCACTTTAAAAGCTTTTCAAGAAAAACCCACATACTTAGTAGTATCACTAGTGTCAGGCAATCCCTTTCTATTTTTTGGTACAAATTATGTAAAACATTTGTGCTAAGAATTTTTCTCCTTCCACAAACCAAAAAAAAAAAATTAAAAACAAAATAAAAGTTTAAAATTGAATATTCTAACTACAATTCAATAAATGAATCAAAAGTCACTTGTTTTAGGAGGGATGGAGCCAAGATGGCAGCTGGAAAGCAGGGACTAGTGTGAGCTCCCCGCAAAGTCTCTCCAAAAACCTATAAAAAATGGCTCTAAACCAATGCTAGAACTGCAGAACCCACAAAATAGAATAGGGAAGCAGGGCTCTAGCCCAGGACAGCCTGGATGGTCTCTGTGTAAGGTCTATCCCGCACAGAGCTGGGAGCAGAGGGGAGCGGAGCTGAGCAGAGCAGAGCCCAGCGTGGGCGGCGCGGACCCACCAGACTGGGAGCTGGGCGGAGTGTACCCTACCACCCTGAATCAGTGAGCTGCAGCAGTTACCAGACTTCTCAACCCACAAACACCAAGGACAACAGAGTAGGTTAGTGGGAGAAGCTGCTGGGGACAGGGAGTTTTGGGTTAGGCC
>CM053622.1:349398614-349426002 GCA_028646595.1 Phalanger gymnotis
ATAAATGCAGAAGGCACTTAGATTCTCACTGTTGTTTAGTTAATCACGTAACTGTAAAGACGTGGTCTGTTGGAGAAACCAGAAGGGTTGAAAAATCTAAGTATCTTCTAGTGCGTTTCAGGTGACCTGCTCTCCCTCCAGCCTATGCACAAAACCTACTCACTGCTTTTTGTCTTTCTATGCTCTGAGGCATGTGAATCACCCGTCTTCAAGCAGGCTCCCATTTCCTCTCCACTGAACAAAGTTCTAGTGTTCAAAGTCCAGGTCAAATGTTCAAAACCCAAGTCAAGTGTCACTTTCCCTTACCCCTCTCGCTAGCAAATGATCTCCCTTGAATGAACTCCAATAACACATTAGCAGAACAATTCCTTTGACACTTGTCTTATACCACATTGTATTATACTATGTTTTTACAAGTAGATGTCATCTTTAACTAGATTGTAATCTCCCTGAGGAAAGGGAATCATTTCCCCTTTCATCTTTGTATCCCCTTAGTCACCTAGAATATTGTTTTGGTCATTATAGGAGGGACCTAGTAAATATTCAATGATGATGATAAAGATATTGCAGATGATCTGAACTTGTTGAAAGTTTTATTTCATTTTTTCAATTAAACTTTTATTTTCTCTCTCTCCTACCTTCCCTTCTCCCCCATGAAAAAGAAAGAAAAATTAAGCTCTTGTAAAATGTATGCTTAATCAAACAAAATGAATTCCTGACTCAGCTATATCTCAATCTGCATTTTGTGTCAATCATCTTTCTCTGTGGGGTAGTAGGTTACATGTTTTATCATGAATCCTCTGGTCAGTCATTGCATTTATCAGTCAATTCTTTCAAAGTGGTTGTTATTAATGTACAAATTACTCTGGTTCTTCTCACTTTGCTCTGTATCAGTTTAGAAGACAAGTATTCCCAGATTTCTTCAAAATAATTTCATTGATCATTTCTTGTAGCACAGTAGTATTACACGAAATGGTGGATCACTTGCAGAAACATCAGAAGTTTTTTTTTTTTATATATATATACATATATTCCTTTTTCCAAAAACAAGCTAACACATGAGTGACCATCAATTGAAGAATGACTGAACAACTTGTCATTTATGCCCTTAATAATATTTCATTTTTCCCCAATTACACGTAAAGATAGTTTTCAACATTCATTTTTGTAAGATTTTGAGTTCCGAATTTCCATCGCTCCCTCTCCCTTCCTCAAGACATCAAGGAGTCTGATATAGGTTATGTATGTACTATCATCTTAAACACATTTTCGAATTAGTCATGTTGTGAAAGAAGAATAAGAACAAAAGGGAAAAACCATAAGGACCCCTCCCCCCAAAAGTGAAAATATTATGCTTCCATCTGCATTCAGATTCCATAGTTCTTTCTACGGATGTGGATAGCATTTTCCACCATGAGTCTTTTGGAATTGTCTTAGATCATTGTGTTGCTCCAGAGAGCTAAGTTTATCAAAGTTGATTCATAGTACGATGTTGCCATTACTGTGTACAATGTTCTCCTGGTTCTGCTCCAAGTTGTCATTTATAAATATAATGGAATAATATTGTGTCATCAGAAATGATAAAAGGCATAGTTTCAGAAAAACCTGGGAAGACTTGTCTGAACTGATACAGAATGAAATGAGCAAAACCAAGAGAACAATTTGTTCAATAACAACATTGTAAAGATGAACAACTTTCAAAGGCATAAGAATTTTGTTAAATGACCAACCAGAATTCTAGGGAACACACGATGACCTATGCTATCCACCTTTGGACAGAGAGATAGTAGACTCAAGAAATAGAATAAGATGTACATTTTTGGACATAGACAATGTGGAAATTTGTTTTGCTTGACTATGCTTACTTGTTACAAAGTGGGTTTTTTTATTTGATGGAGGGTGGGTAGAGAGAAAATAAATGTTAATTGAAAATGTTTGATTTAACTTTAACTTTTAAAAAAGCTACCATGCCTGTGTAGAAAATTCCATTTGCTTTAAGGCTGTTGACCAAAAAACAATGCCTTCTGCTTGTCCTGTAGTACGGGATTACCTTGCCATTAATGGGAGCTGTCCAAGGCAGTGTCAGTTAACTGCCCATGGTCAGGAGGCAGGAAAACTACTTTTTCACTGGAAGAAGCTATGAGAAGAGAATTTTTGGTTTAACTTTCTTGCCACCATTTACTCAAGTTGAGCAGGTCAGATAACTAGTTAGAACCTACAGAATTAAGTCGAAATATAGAGCCTGCAGAATTAAGGTGAAATACCAACTTTAGCTCAGGTTGTTAACTGGTTGGTTTGCAAATTCCAGCTATAACTGCAGTGGTTGCTGACTAGCATGCTGTTTTAACCTGATATAGGTCTTCCCCTTGTGCTATCTGTTTTTTGATGTGTAAACAATTACCTTCCCCTTGCCCATGCTTGTGCCCAACTTGCCTATGTAACTAAAACCAACATAGGGTTGCTGAAATTGCTGCTCAAGGCCCATCTATTTCTGAAAACCATGGGTCTATGCTCTGAGCACATAATAAACAGGTTTCTGACTTTTTTGCCCATGCTGATTAGTATAATTGGCAGTAGTAGCTATAGAGGAGTCTTTGGATAATTTCCATCGCAAAGCTGAAGAACACTGGACTCATGGTGGGAGGGAAAGTTGAGGGAGTAGAGGGTGGTACCAGGACAAGGGATTGTGTGAGTCCCTGAGAACTTAGGAGATGAAGTAAAAGGCAGAGAGCAACATGAACAAACAACTGGGTCAAGTGTAAGGAAAGTTCTATGGAGAGGCCAGAGGTAGAACTCATGCTACTTTCAGGATAAGTAAGACAACTGAAAAATGACTGAAAGAAATGACAAATTAAGAAAAATATGGGAGATTTGTGTAAAGTGATACAAAGTGAAGAAAGCAGAAACATATACAGAAATATATACAAAACTACAACACCACAAATTAAAACACTAAAAAGCAATTGAATTACGATGAATTGTATTAAACAAAATTGGTCCTGGAGAAACAATAAGGAACATATCTTTCTTTTCTTAATAGAAGAATGTGTTATATGTTATTGTGGAATACAATATTTACTGTCAGATGCAGTTTCTATGTCGGTTGCCTTTGCATAAATTTTTGTTTTTCTTACAAGGAAGGACTCAAGGGAGGTTTTTAGGGAAAATATCTGTTGTAAAAACAAAAGGCAGCATTAAAACTATTTTTAATAGGCGAAAGGAATGAACTAATTAGTTCTGCTATCTTAAACTAATTCTCATTTAAATCATCATTAGACTCCCTCCTTTACAGAGGTGGGGGACCATGGGTGTGGAATACTGCATATAATATCAGACTAGCAATAGAACTTGAGTTGCAAATATTTGAATTTGAGCTTACAATTGTTTATAACAAAAGAAACATTTAGGGCTTGAGTCTATAAACTTTTAAAGTACTAAACACACAGAAACTCACCAGGATCCTTCACTACTTAATCTGGGCTAAGATTGCAGACCTCACCTTGCCTCCTCTTTCACCATGGACTCTAAATCTTAATTACAGTAGAATTGTGTGGTAGAGAGGTGAGAGGAGAGACACCAGGCAGTATTCATCCATACCAGGGATCTCATCTTTTTCTCTCTTTTTTTTTTGGTGACATTCCAGATTGTTTCCAGGTGTTTTGTAATGTTCTGAAAACAAAATGTTATTTAATTCACTTAAATTTTAAAATTATTTTAAATCTTAGTACTTCAAATTAAGTAGTATTATAATTCATTTTAATTTTAAAACATATGTGCACCCATGTAAGCGTGCACATGAAGGAATAGGAGATGAAGTTGATAGAAGAGGGTCACAAAAGCAAATTCTAGAATGGGTAGGAGAGCCCATCATTAGAGACTGACAGAACAAATCACAGTACATGAATGAAAATGAATTCTATTGTACAATAAGAGATGACAGAAGGGATAGTTTCTGAGAAATCTGGGAAGGCTTATAAAAACTGATGCAGAGGGAATTTATACAGTAACAATAATATAAGGCTATCTCATAATATCCTCTTCCACCTATTTTTTTTTAGAGGCAATGGGGTTAAGTGACTTGCCCAGAGTCACACAACTAGTAAGAGTCTGAGGCCAGATTTGAATCCTCCACCTATTCTTATGCTCCAACAAAAGTAGACTACTTGCTCTACATAAACATCCAGTGCTTTCCTGATTCTTTGCTTTTTCTCCTTCAATTCCCTGTGCCCGGAATTTTCTCTCCACCTCTTGTCTCCCATACTTGAACTACTGTACAACCTTCAAAGCCCAGTTCAAAATGACCTCTTCAAGGTCCCCACTACTCCCAAATCTGTCATGGCCTGTCCCCATTCAGATCTCCTATTAAAGTTTGTTTGTATCTCTCTCATGTATACATCCTGTATGATTTGTATTGACATTGTGTCACAGCTCCTCTAATATAATGTAAATACAAACTCTTTTTGTGGAGGCAAAGAACTCGAAATTAAGGGAGTGCCTATCAGCTGGAGAATAGCTGAACAAATTGTGGGAGAGGAATTGAACAGTGCTGTAAGAATTGATAAATGGGACAGTTTTAGAAAAACTTGGGGAGGGGTATATGAGTAGTTGCAGACCGAAGTAAGCAGAGCCAGGAGAAAAATTCATAAAATAACAATATTGTAAAGACAAACATCTTTGAAAGACCTAAGAACACTAACCAAATCGATGGCCAGCAATGATTACAGGGTCAGATGATGAGGCATGTTACTCGAAGAAAAGGAGAATGAGAATGGCATTTGATGGACTTTGAGGAAATAGTCTGATGGGAACAGAAAGGTGCTTGTTATTGATTTAAGTCCCCACTTAAATCCCACATTCTATAGGAAGCCTTCTCTAATCCCTCTTTATTCCAGTGCCTTTTTTCGGTTAATTTTCTCCTATTTATCCTGTATATAGCTTGCTTTGTATATATGTTTACGTGTTGTCTCCCTTATTAGATTGTAATGAAGATAGATTCTGTCATTTGCCTCTTTTTGTATTTCTGAAGCTTAGCACAGTGCCTGGCAGAAGTGGTACTTAATATATGTTTATTGATTGATTGATTGTTGGGGAATAATGGGGAAATCAGATTGGCTAAGAAGATGCTATTTCATGTGGACCTTAAAAGTTGGGGAGAAGAGTTTGGTAGGAAATTTCCTGAACAAAGGGCCCTAATCAGGCAGTGTGAAGTGGAAACATCAGAGTTAGAAGACAGAAACTAGGTCCTGATCTCAGCTCTGCCACTTACTAGCCATGGGACTCTAAACAAATCCCTTCTCCTCTCTCAGACTCAGTTGCCTGACCTATAAATGAGTATAGTAATCTATATATGAAGATTAAGTGAGATCATAGGAATACATATTTAGAGCTGGGAGGGACTTCTGAGATCATCTATTCCAAATCCCTTATTGTATAAAGAAACTGAGGCACAGAAAGGATAAGGAACTGACTCAAGATCACACAGGTGAAAGTGTGGAAGAGCTAGAATTTGAAACCAGGTCACATGACACCAAATACACCATTCTATTGGCTGCGCCACCTAGCTACCTGTTATTCCCCTGTACTATTCCTCATGTACTACATATGAAAATGCTATGGAACTGTCAAGTAGAATGATGATGCAAATGACGGTTTAAGATCAATTTTCCAGGTGCTTTTTGTCTCTTAAGAACAAATTTAAACTTGTCCCTATTACTTTTCACCTTTAAAAACAAATATGCTTACCTCTATTGAGTGACATTGGTAAATGACTAATTCCTTTGGTTGGAACAATCTCTACCCTTCCTTGTTCCAGCGGCATCCTCTGATAGTGTCTCCTGTTCTTACTAAACTGGCTGACATGGTTAGTAAGTGACTCCCTCCCTTACGATAGCAACAGCAGTTGCATCTGGCATTAAGATAAGCCCAGCTATGCCTTGTCATTGCTGTTTTGTGTAATATTGCCATCATAAATATAATTGGTCAAAGCTGAAAGCTTTTTACACCAGAGCAAAAGATCCAAGATCTAAAGCTGGAAGGAAGTCATTCTTGAGGTCATAAAATCCAACTCTCCCTACTCCACTATCCCCTCAAAGAATTTATCTTCTAATAAATCTGTAATAATGCTATCTATAAAATGAGGGGATTGGGTTAAATAACCTCAAACTCTGATCAGCTAGCTGAAAAATGTGTGCTATTGATTATAAGGAAGGAACTAAATGTAACTGAAGCCTCAAATCCCATTAGTATGATACTCTCTCCTGATTGGTGGAGATAGATTACTCAGTGTCCGTATAAGGGGTGGAGTTGTTGAAAGCTAAACTCTTCTCAAGGGCCTGAAGAAAGGTTGGCATCAAACATCTTCCCTCTCAAAGCTGGAATTCAGAAGACTAGGATCTTTCTTCTCTCTAGCTCTCACTAACTCCACTCAGGCAGTTGTGGCAGTGAGTAAGCAATCTCCACCAATGAGGAGAGAGACCCATATCAATTTTTGAGGGTAAGGCTACATAAGTATTTATTAAGTACCTTCTATATGCCAGGCTCTTTACAAATATTATCTCTTCTGATCTGCATAACAACCCTACAAGGCAGGTGCTATTATCATCCCCATTTTACAGTTGAGGAAACTGAGGCTGAGGGTCACACAGCAAGTATCTGAGGCTGGATTTGAATTCATGTGTTCCTGCCTGCAGGACTAGTGATCCATTAACTTGGCCACCTACCTACCTTCTAGCTCTAGAGGAACTAGATTTAGAGCTAGAAAGAATCTCAGAGATCTAATAAAACAGTTGGATTTTACAGCTTTGGAAACTGAAGCCCACAGAGCTTAAGTGACTTGCCAAAGGTTACACCTTGGGTAATAAATGACAGAGCCAGGATTCAACGACTCTCCCCCCTCCACCCAGTCTTCTGAATCCATATCCAGTGTTCTTTCTTCTACAAATGACATATGGATAGTGTTGAGGTTCAGGCTGCAAATGATGAGGTGCAAGGTATGTGTGTTGGGGTCATCTCAAAAGAACTTGCTCAGACTGTCTCCAAATCAAGTAAAGGCATTTATTCCAGGGAACACACCAAGCAGGCTCCTCCTTAAGGGAGGTCTTTGTCCCTTAAGGGAGCTTGCAGCTTAAAGGAGACCCCAGCTTAACACAAATCCTGTCACCATTACTGGAAAAACTCAGTCAATAATCCATGTCCTACAGTCAAAGTCAAGTCAAGTTAAGAAGCATTTACTAAATGCCTACTATGTGCCAGACACTGTGCTAAGTGTTGGGGATACAAAGAAGGGCAAAAGGCAGTCCCTGCCCTCAAGGAGCTCACAATCTGTGTGTGTGGGGGGATGGGGAACGACAGAGAAATTATGTCAATAACTATGGACAAACAAGTCATAGGCAGGATAAATTGGAGGTCTAAAATGACTTTCTAAAATGAAGGGAAGGCACTAGCACTATCTATAAAGGATAGTGCTTGGGTTCAATATAAAGCTTGTTACTATTAGAATCAAACAGCAAATGCTAAGTTTTCTGAAAGACATTTGTAGACACTGTGCTCTATTTTTTTTTTTTGAGTCAATGATTAATTACTTGACATTGTAGTATCAGTGTTGGAACTTCACTGCAAGAATGGGCAAATAATAGATTGGCTGGCAGCGATCAAAGCTGGAGTTTTGTTCTTTGGGTTATAGTAACCTCAGGTCCTTCTTGACTTCATTTCTGAGAAGGAAGCATGAGCCTATTGCAGGCCCCTCCCTATGTCCTCCCCACTGCCAGCCCTCCTGGAGAACTTAGCTAGTAGCCTTTCTTCTTATGAAAGCATAGAAATACTCCTGCAACTCTGATGGCCAGTCCATGAGTTCCTTTTTTTTAAATTATAGAGCCATGGGCTTAGATTCCAATGGTACAGTGCCATCTTTGAAGTCAGGGAAACCTAAATTTAAATTCCATCTCTGACGTTACCTATGTTACCTTGGGAAAGTCACTTCATATCCCTAGGTCCCAGTTTCCACCTTGATAAATGAGGAAGTTGGAGAACAGATAGCTTCTGAGGTTCCGTCCAGCCTATATCTAGTATACTATGATTGAATCCATCTTCTGATGCTGTGTATTACTTATTTGATAATGGTCCATGCCCTTCTCACTAAGTCTTTTTCTTTGTGAAGGAAATAACAGTTCATTTACTCCACAACCTCCACAAGGTTATTGCAAGAAAAGGACTCTGTAAACCTTAGAGTTCTAAACACACATGAGCAACAACATTGTTGCTCCACTGAAGTCCTGCTCTGATGTCTTACTATGAAATGGAAGTGACAATGGATTCTTAATGGTTTGACCATCACAGTTTAAGCTCTGGCTAGTTCTTGTTTAGTTTTTGTCAGTAGTGTCTGACTCATCATGACCCCATTTGGGGTTTCCTCGGCAGAAATACTGGAGTGGTTTGCCATTTCCTTCTCCAGCTCATTTTACAGATGAGGAAACTGAGCCAAGCAGGGTTAAATCATTTGCACAAGGTTATGCAGCTAGTAAATGTATGAGGCCAAATTTGAACTCAGGAAAATGAGTCTTCCTGATTCCAAGCCCAGTGCTCTATCCTCTGCTTAGCCTAGCTACCCCTCTCCCTACCCAGTTTTTAATGTCTCTCCCTCAGAAAGCATCTTGTACTTACTGTATGTATATATGTACACACGTGTATGTATATACATGTGTGTACATATGCATGTATGTATGTGTATGTAGATACATATATCTACATACATGTACATATTCGGATATATACATATCTATACACATATATATACATACACAAATATATACTATATGTATACTGCATATATATACTACAAAATATCTATATTACATATAGATATTTGTTTTCATATTTAGCATCTGTGGCACACATGCTCATACACACAAGTGGAGGTTCCAGAATAGCTACTCGAGGTTCAGTGTTTTGTGGATCAAAATGATAGCTCGATGAGCCCCAAACAATGTCTCCTTTTTTTCTAGACAGCCAAAGGACACAATTATTTACACACAGAGGTCACTGATGAAATAGCGTAGTGAGAAGATTTGCAATACAAACTTCCCTTTCCATAAACATGCAGTCCATTCTCCCACAAATATACAAAATATCAGTGGAGAGAGCGATATTCACAGGGATCACCTGTGAGAAGACACTTAACTAAAGTCCCAGCTTCTTTAATAAAGTTTTTTGGATCCCCCTTAATCTAATACCTTCACTTTGAAATGACCCCTGACTTATCCTGTATATATATCCTGCTTGTACATAGTCGTTAGCGTGTTGTCTCTCCCTTTAGACAACGAGCTCCTTGAGGGCAGGGACTCGCTTTTAATTTTCTTTGTACAATACAAGGCACTACTTGAGTAGGCACTTAATGCTGGTTGGTTTGACTTGGAGGCAGGGATATGTTGGTAAATGTTTAATAACAGTTATCAACATAACAATATATCAGGGTCTGATTTATTTGTATTTGCTGATTTCTGAAATATAAATGCTCACATGGGAAATTTAACCATAGTTTATTTTAAGCTGTTACAGCTGGCTGCAGTACACCCCTGCTTGGAGATATCTTTTCATCATGTTACTGCATTGTTCTCAGACCTATTCCATGTTTCATGTGGAGTCTCAGCTCAATGCATTACTTACTTGTGCTAGCTTCTCCAAAGGCACTCATGTGTTGCTATTGGCCTTGCTCCTTTCAGGACAAGGTGTTTCTGTTCTTATGGACTTTCAGTTTACTAAAGCAGTGGTTGTCAAACTTTTTGATCTCATGACACCTTAATGATCTCCCTAAGGCTTTTGTTTATGTAGTTTATATCTATCAATATTTACCATATTATAAATTAAAATGTCTTAGTATTGTTATGAAAATAGTTTTGATCTTGTGAACCCTCTGAAAGGGCCGAGGACTCCCAGGGGTTCCAGGACCACACTTTGAGAGCCACACTACTAGGTGTGTATGGGTGTTCAGGAAGACTAGCGTGAGAGCTTGCTAAGCCCTTTTCAGGGCTGCTCATCCACCTCTGGTGCCCACCTGATTCAACCAAATCTCACCTGCGGCTCCAGGAAGCTGTAGTATGTGCAGTGGCCACATCCTAGTAAAACTGCCTTGCAGACAGGCTAAACTAGGTTTAGGGTAGCTGATAGGCCTCACAGCAGTCAGTGAGTTAGGGGAATGTCTACTCCAAGCATGTGAAGACTTCCCTTCAGAGGAATGGGCTGATGAGAACAATTTGTCCCAATGCCATGAAAGTGGCTGAAGCAGGCAATGTGAAGTGCTTAGAGCTTGATTAGACATCTATGGAAGAAGCCAAGGTCATCCATCTTGACTTTTATCCTCCAACAGGACTTTAATGACTCAGGAAGAGAGAGTGGAGTTGACAGCTTTGTTCAACTATGGCCCACATAAATCTCATTCATGCTCAAGTCAAGATACCATTCTGTGATGTCACTGAAGGACAAACATTAACTAGAGTAGATTGTCTAGAACTGAGTGAGCTGAAAATTCTTCCATTATAGCCACCACACCCAGCTAACAAAAGCTGAGTAGAATGTCCTCAGGCATTCTATCCTTTTCAGACCCCAGTGTAGGTACATCAAAGTTTTCTGTTGCAGATAACACCATAATTAAGGTTAGCCACTCTTACAAATCTCCTAGGTTCTCACTGGTATGGCCAAATGAATTTGAGTCTGGACAAAAGGAAACCTAAGGAATTCTGGTCTGTGTTTTCCTGCCACTCAGCTCACATTCCTATCTTTGTTATGCATATTTATTTATCACCAAGTATAATTATTTTGGTACTATATTTGGACCAGGGAAAAGCCTCAGTCTCCTCATTCCCACATGTCTTTTTACTTGATGGAATTAATACCAGCTCTAGGATAGAGTGGGGAACCTACGGCCTCAAGGCCGCACGTGGCCCTCTAGGTCCTCAGGCGCAGCCCTTTGACTGAATCCAAACTTCACAGAACAAATCCCATTAATAAAAGGATCTGTTCTGTAAAACTTGAACTCATTCCAAAGGCCATATGTAGCCTCAAGGCTACAGGTTCCTCACCCCTACTCTAGGAGGACAGGGACCACTTCATTTGTCTTTGTATTCTCATGTAGGTGCTCCAGAAACGCCAATTGATTGATTGAACTTACCTGCCTAATTTGTATAGCCTAGGACATTTAGCAATTGCTTTGTTTAAGTATCAAAAAGGCTTTTTCTATCTTTGTTAAAAACACAAACAAACCAAATCCACTTCTCCTTATTTTTACAATTATGTTACCTCATTCAGACTCCAGGACTAATATTTTTTCATCTCATTCTCATTTAAATGCTGAAGTTAAGGCATTAAAATAGTAAGATCAGTGTAAGATCACCATTTTAGATCATTCAGGGTTTAATTATCCGATTTGCTTATTATTCTCAGTGCCCATCAATCTAGTGTCTTTCCTTTTGGCCATTTCACTTCCTCCTCCACTAGATAAGTGGATGGAAAGGGGGAAATAGAAGAAACTAAAACCTATCACTTTGCTAATTCTTAAGGGCTGGGGCAGGGCGGGCAGCAGCGGGGAGGGGAGGCAATGGTTGAGAAAATTGAAATAATCACTTAAAATAAGATTTGGGAATTTTCTGATTCAAAATAGCCTCTTAGTATGGTGCCAACCTCTACTGCTCTCTATATAGAAAAATGGAGATAGTCCCTGATCTCAAGGAATTCACATTCTAATGGGGATGTTTCAGTTTCAAGGATGTTTCAGCTAGAAGTCAGGTAAGGATGGAGAGGCCCCACAGATCTTAGGGTTCAGTGGCAAAGCAGATGGTAACATATCTTCTCTAATTTAATTTCCACTGATAAAACCACACTCTGCTTCTGAGGCTGAACCATTTGACGGCCCCAAAGAGTTTGGGTAGCAAGGACTTTCTTTTCTGGGTTTTCAGTGGCTACTGCTAGGTTGCATTTTCGGTCACTCTCTTGGATTATGGCTTTGGGAGCTGAGTTCTAAGGCCAGAAGGTGGTCTGGGGGGTTTGCTGCCATTCTCAGGACTCTTGGGCTTGGAGTGCTGGACTATTTCTATTGGTGTCTGAGCAGACATAGTTGGTCGTCGTTGGTGTAGTGGTGATGGTTTGACTTGCTTGGCCCAGGTTTCCTCTTCCCCTCCCCCACAGAATGCTTTGCTGATTCAGTTAAGCTAGCTTCCTTGCCCTGGACATGGCAACCCTTGATGTTGTTGTGGAAATATTCTGAACAGCCTGTGAATTTGACCTGCTGCAAAAATTTAATAAGCCATAGATTATTATTAGCAAGATCTGAACCGTAGGGTACAAATTAACATTCTACATGTGCTAGGGAGTCCATGAGAATCCTAGCCAGTTAAAAGATAATCAGATTAAGAGAAACAGTCAGGGTATAGTGGGAAGAGCACTGGACTTGAAATCAGAAGAGGCCTGAGTTACAATTCTGCCTCTGACACTTGCTAGCTACTTGACCTTAAATACATCATTTAACCATCTGTTGCCTCAGTTTCCTCATCAGTAAAACCAGGATAATAACTCCCATAGTGCTGACCTTATAGGGTTTTTATAAGAAGCAAATGGCATAATAAATGTAAAATAGCCTCCATTTGCCTTAAAATGTAATATAACTGTTAGCTAATATTGTTATTATTATCAATAAGGTCCCTTAAAATTGCTTATAGGTATTGTGGAAAATATTGTCCTCAGGTGAAAAACTTGGCACCGAATTTTGAACATTTGGATATTTTAATAGATCTACTCATATTGTCCTATTATGGCCAGGCTTTTTTTTTTTTGACTGAATAGGGCTCAGCATCTTTTGATATTGAGTGGGTGGGGAAAGTGAAACCAACATTTATTAGGTACCTATTGTTTATAGATAATTGTGCTAGAAAATTGAAAAAGTTTATATTCAATTTAAGCAAACATATTAAGCTCCCACGTGCCAGGCAGTATGCTAGGTATTAGAGGTCACATAGACAAAAATTTAAAAAGTTCCTGCCTTCAAGTAGCTTGCATTCTAGTGGAGGGAATGTACCTAGAAGACAAAACACAAGATAAGTACAAACGAAATACAAAATGAGAGGGCGGGAAAGCACTAACAATTGGAGAAATCAGGAAAGGCGTCCTGTAGGAGGGGGCATTCAAGCTGAGGCTTAAAAGGTTATTTGGATCCAAGAGGTGCAGGTGAGGAGGAAGTAGCTGTGGCAATTGATTTTATGAGTTCATTCTTGTCTTTCCCTCTCTGCTATTTTGGGGAGCTAGTTTTACCAAATAGTAATGGAATTGAATAAGCTGGGAGCCCCCAGACTAGGAAGAAATCTTTCCCTTCCCTAGTCACTGAGTAAAAACTTCCTCTCTGCTCAACAGCACACTCTGAAAACTGCTAGTCACTGTTTATCCTACTTCCTCTATATCAAACCCTACTCAGAACAAAAGTCATATTATCTTTATCTGGAAACAAAAGCTATTTTATATGTACAAACATGTATAAACTCTGTTTGAAAAGGTCAGAAAATACCAAAAGAGTAATATAGGCTGGTTTGCCAGGTGGCTAGATTTGGTGGGGGCAGGGGACCCAGGGAAAGGGAAGGAAGGTGGAGAGGAAGTAAAGAGCAGATAAACTAACCAGGTCCCAGAAGTACTGAAGACAAGCACATGCTAACAATAAGTTATTTTCAGGCACATCATTACTTAAGTGGATCAGAAAGTGAAACAAGGCTGCAATTCCTCATAATATTGATCCTATGGTCAGTCAATCTGGGGTCTCAGCAACCCTTGCTTGTATTTGGCACCTGCATCTTGTAAGTCTGCATTCTATGTCCCTCTCACAATGCTAGGATAATACAATTCCCAGCAGCCCCTGCTGCCAAATTAGAGCTGAGCCATTCGTTCCCTCATGGAATTTACAATCTAGTAGGGGGATAAGATACTCAAAGAGATAACTAATATACAATATATAAAGAAAATCTTAGGGAAGATTTAAAGATTTAAAGGCGCTCATAGCTGCACTGAGATTTTTAGGACACTTTTTATAAGGTCACTTAAGTGCATTGAAAAAGAACAAAACAAAATACCCTGTGAGATCTGAAGATGGAGTTCATTGCAGATTGGAGTTGAGGGATGGGAATTGGAAGCATCTGAGTTAGACATTAAAGGAAAGGCAGGAGTCCATGAGCAAGGAAGGAGAGGGGGCGACGTTCCAGGTATAAATAACATGAGCGAAAAGAGAAGTAGACAATGTTTAGAAAAAGTTTTAAGATTACAAAGTATTTTACACACGTTACCTCATTTGACCTTCATGACAACCCTGGAAGATAAGTACTCTGGGTATTATTATCCCCCTTTTACAGATAAGGAAACTAACACTGAGAGAGATTATGTGACTTGCCCAGGGTGATATGGCAGCTGATTAGTGTTAGATACAAAATTAAAACTCAATGAAAAAATTGCTCTAAACCATTATTGACTAGATAAATGTAAATTAAAACAACTTTGAGATATCATCTCATACTTGTTAGATTGGCTAAAATGACACAAGGGGAAGATGACAGATGTTGGAGAGGATGTGGAAAAATTGGGACATTAATACACTGTTCATGGAGTTGTGAACTGATTCAACCATTTTGGGCAACAACCTGAAATGATGCCTGAAGAGTTATAAAACCGTGTGGTCTGTTTCATAAGGTGATGCGCAGGGAGGGGAAATAAAAGAGCCCATATGTTCCAAAATATTTATAGCAGCTCTCTTTGTGGTGGCGAAGAGTTGGAAATTGAGGGGATGCCCATCAATTGGGGGATGGCTAAATAAGTAGTGGAATATGGTGGTGATGGAATACTACTGTCCTGCAAGAAACGTGAGCTGGTTGATTTTTTTCTAAAATCATGGGGCAACTTGCATGAAATAATGAAAAGTGAAGTGAGCAGAACCAAGAGAACGTTGAGTACAGTAACAGCAATATTGTTCCAAGAATAATAGTGAACAACCAAGTTATTCTGATTACTATAAGTATATTAATATTTAATATAAATATAAATATTTATAAATACTATAAAGGACCTAAGAAGGAAAATGCTATCCACCTCCTGAGAAACAACTGATAAACAGAAGTGCACATAGTATGGTTTTACAGTTATTTCTAAATCTGAATCAAATGATAGCCTTTTCTAGAGCAGGGTGAGGAGGGAGGGAGGGAGACAGTTTAGAACTTAAACTGTAACCCCAAAAAAAAGAAGAAAGAGAAAAATTAAAATAATAAATAGGTCAAATCTTTCCTCACTCCAAGTCCCTTACAACTATATGTAACATGGTGCCTCTTATTGGATGAGATCATTAACTACAAACTTTGTGAGATGCTTGGGTCATCAAGTTTGAGATTGAGCTTCAAGTACTAACGAAATCGTTATTGTTTTGATTATATTAAAAACTGCTTGTATCCGATATACACCAAAGAATTGTAAACAAAGTAGATGCCCATCCGTTGAAGAATGGACAGACAAATTGTGGTACTTGAATGTGATAGATTATTGCCATGCAGTAAGAAACAATGAATATGAGGAATGCAGAGAATTGAGGGCAGTTACATGAAGTAATGTAAAGGAAAGTAAGCAGAATCAGGAAAAAAGACTGCACACGATGACTGTAACAGTATCATTAGAAAGAACAGCAAGAACATGATCAGTAAAACTGAATCCTGTAAAGTCACAATGACCAAGCTTGACTCCAAATAAGCGATAGAAGAGGGCATCTCCTTCTGCTTCTTTGCAAAGGCAGTGGACTATGGTTATGAAATATCACATTTACAGGGGGATCCAAAAGTCTAGGGAAGTTTTAAACAGTTTTCATAGCTTAAACTGTCAAACTTTTTCTGTATGTTGGTTAGTTTTACCTATTTCTTCTCTTCTTTTTTATTCTTTGTTATAAGGGGATTGCTCTTGGGGGGAGGGGGAGAGTATTAAACTGGGAAATGACAGTGATGTAAAAAACAACATATGTCAATAAAACTATTTTTAAAAAAAAAACCGTATGATTAGATGCACCTTGTCCCATCTTTAGTAAAGGGAGCACAGCTAAAAGGAGCACTCTGAAGTTCAGACGAGCAAAATATCCTCAACATACACAAATATCAAGTGTTACTATAAAAGCACCTACCTTCAAGATGCTGGCCAGAAAGTCTCTTCAGATTCTGGTATTTCAGAAATGCTACATTTACATGCAATGACTCTAGTAGATACCACTGTCTCATTTTACCCCCAAACAGAGGAAAGGAAAAGAAATTTTAGGTGAATAATAATAATACCCTGATTATATAGCCCTTTAAAGTTTACAAAGTGCTTTACAAATATCATCTCCTTTGAGTCTCACAACAACCCTAGGAGATAAGTGCTATTATTGTCTCTATTTTACAGATGAGGAAACTGAGGCTGAAAGAGGTTAAATGACTTGCCCAGGGTCACACAGCTAGTATCTAAGACTGAATTTAAACTCAGTTCTTCTTGACTTCAGGCCCAGTATGCCTAAAATATTAGTTAACTGAAATTAGTATCATTAGAAACCAAGATTTCTCTTTTCATGGGCATCTGTAGTAGTGGGTGGGAATAGGTAGACAGTTAAAATAGAAATGAAAAAGACCATTCCAACTCCACAGTATGCTTCTCACTTAATGGCAATTGGTAGGAGTGACACCCTGGTATGGTAGATAGGGTACTACTGGATTTAACAGTCAGGCAGATCTGGATTCAAATCTCTTCTTAGACACTTGTTAGCTGTGTGACATTGAGAAATTCACCAAACCTCTCTGTCTCAGAATTTCCGCATCTATAAAATGAGGAGATTGGACTGGATGGCCTCAAAGGTTTCTTCTGATTCTGAATGCACAATCCTCTATCTTATAATAGGACTAAGAAAGTTCTAGTCAATTACCCCCGGCCTCATCAACGGGTACCACTAGTCTGGTAGATGGAGGTGATCCAATGTTGTACCACAACGACCATCCTTAGGGCTTAATAAGAGATTTGAATTTCCAGGCCCTTTGTACCTTTTCTTGGACAAAGGCATCTTTAAAACTTGTGCTAAGCTCAAAAATCAATTACCTGCCACTTCACCTTCTTTTCAGATACCATCCCTAGAGCTGTATCATTAATACTGTTCAAATTTAGGTTGTGTCAGTCTTTCTTGATTATATCTATTTTTCCAGAATGTGTAGTTTGGCAAGGTCAGGAAAAGTTTTTCCCCCAAAAAAAATATTTAACGAAAGTTACAGTAAAGCAGGTTCAGTAAGTTGAAATACATCATCCTTATCCTTAACTGTGTATCCCTGGTACATTTTGAGATTGCAATTTTATCTGTATATTAATTTTCCCTTCAAAAAAAGCAGGATGAACTCTTTGGCAAATTAGTCTTGTTTAATGATGATGATGCTCATATTCTCTCTAACATGAAAAGACATTTAAATGTTTGCACAGATTTCATTTCTGAGAGCCCATCCCTTTGAATAAAGGATGACACTGTTTCCTGACACTTCTCATAAAAATATGTTGTTTTTGAATCGAGTATTGTTGTTAGAAAGAAGTTATCTAACCAGTTTGGCCAGCAGCAGTTGCATAAACAAAGGCTATGTTCCCAGTTCACGTTATTATTTAACAATAGCTCTGATCAGATGGTTGTTTGTAAGTTGAGGGTAGAAGCTGCCCTTGCCTTTGGGCCCAGGAGTATATTTTCCCTTCCTGGCTTTGTCTCTGGGAGCCAGATCCCTAGCATCAACTCATTTGGGCTCCTTCTAAGCACTGATCCTTGTATTTCTTGAGGCTGATAATAGCAGCTGTATCTTAAATATACTAAAAAGAGGCAGAGCCTTTATACTACTAGGGTTTGTTTGAGTGAGAAAGAAGCAATGGGGAACAGCAGAGTTAGGGCAGGAGCAGGGAGAGAGCAGCCGGAGAAAGAGAGCAGAATTTTAATTTATGCTTATTTTTCTGAGCTGATGAAATGCATATCAGGATCCACAATATTTCTCACCTGCCAGCATGCGATTTTTCTACTTCTCTACCTTTCCCTTCTTCCACCCCTGCCTCTCTCTTTCTTCCTCTCCCTCTGTCTCTCTATCTCTATCTCATTTCCCCTTCCTCTCTACCTCCCAATGTTGACCATACACTGAAGGCAAAACTCAGCATGTGGGAGGAAGGGGGGAGGGGGAAAGGTGGAGAAGTTAAACACAGGTCAGAGGGGTCTACATTTCCTCATGGGTAAGATGGGGATTGTACTAAATATATGAATCAATTAGTCAGCAAGCATTTACTAAGTGCCTATTATGGATACACACACACAGATATACACACATATGCATGCATACAGATATATGTGTGTGTATATATGTATACATATATATACACATATATATCTTATGTATGTATATATAAAATAAGTATCTACAAAATAGAAACAAAGACAAGGTAACTGGGTCAGGAGAAGTGTTATTGGCTGGGGAATCAGTCTAGAATAATTTATTAAGTACCTACTATGTGTCAGGAACTATGCTAAGCACTGAGGGAAAAAAGAAAAGCAAAAGCCAGACCCAGCTCTCAAGGAGCTTACATTCTAATAGAGGAGGCAACATGTAAACAATCAGGCAAAAACAAGTTATAGACAGGATAAATTGGAAATAATCAATAGAGGGAATGCACTCGAATATAAGGGGATCAGTCAGATAAGGCTTCTTGTAGAAGGTAGGATTTTAGCTGAGAGTTAAATGAAGATAGGGAAGCCAAGAAGTGGAGATGAGGAGGGAAAGCATTCCAGGCCTAAGGGAATTGGGAAAGGCCTGATGAAGGCAGCAGCACTTGAGCTGAGCTTTGGGAGGAAGAGAATGATAATAATAATAGCTAACATTTATATTCCACCTACTATGTAACAGGCTCTTTATTCTCTCATTTAATGTTCAAAAAGCATCCTTTTGAGATAGGTGCTATTATTATCCCCATTTTAGAGTTGAGGAAACTGAGGTTTAGTGACCTGCCCAAGGTCACACAGCTAGGAGGGCTCTATCTACCACACCAGCATGTTGTCCACTAATGGCTTTGCACAAAGCTAGGGATTCTAAGAGGAGAGGGGAGGAAAGAGACCATGCTAGGTATGGAGGAAAACCTGTGCAAAGACAGGGATCTGTAAGGCTTTATCAGTCTAAAATTCTATGAGTCCTTAGGAGCTTACTTGTATATGCAGGCAGTATGATTACAAAAGCTATTTCCTGAGGTCTTTTTTTTTTTCCCAAATAGGAGCTTAAGCCTACTTAGAGGCTCATACTTTCATGGGTTTTGATATTCTCTCTCCCAGCTCCTATCATATCAGCAGTTAGCCTCTGATAGTCACTGGAGCCAAAGAAACTCATCCCCTGGTGATCAGCCTTTCTTCGGTGAGCTTCTCAGAATTTAGCCAGGCTAGTCCTTAGATGTCAAGCATGCAGATCACTTCTGGGCCCATATTCTTTAGATCATGGGTCACCTCCTTGCCACAATGAAGTGTTGTACAATTTTAGCAAAGAGAAGCAATGTGTTTCAAAAAATGTACCACGTAGGGATAGCCTTGAAAGGAAGAATGTTGTAATGATTTTTTTTCCCCCAAACTTTTACCTTTCTGGATATTTCATTTGTTGGCAGTGAATTGGAAAGAGTGGATAAAGAACTGGGCTTGGAATCAAAAAGAGCTGGGTTCCAATCTTAAATCATATACTTGCAGTGTGACCCTGGTCAAGTCATTTAACCTCTCTTTGCCTCAGATTCTTAATTTGTAAAATGAGGAATAGAATACATAGTGTGTGTGTGTGTGTGTGTGTGTGTGTGTGTGTGTGTGTGTGTGTGTGTAGCAGTAGCATCTAGATGGCACAGTGGATAGAGTGCCAGCCCTGGAGTCAGGAAGACCTGAGTTCAAATCCAGCCTCAGATACTCACTAGCTGTGACCCTGGACAAGTTACTTAAGCCTGTTTGCCTCAATTTCCTTGTCTGTAAAATGAGCTGGAGAAGGAAATGTCAAATCATTCCAACATCTTTGCCAAGAAAACCTTACATGGGTTCACAAAGAGTTAGACAGGATTGAAAAATGACTGAACAGCAATCTATGTAATAGCTGTGATACTTCAAAGAGTTGTCGTGAAGACCAAATGGCTCATGTATGTAAGGTGCTCTGCAAATCATTAAGATGCAATATAAATGTGAATTGTTGTTATTCTTATCTTTTAAACCAAATAACGAATTTGCTGACAGTAGGTGGCCAACTCAAATCCACTGAGATGTCTGTTTTATTTTACTTTATGTCTGAACTT
Source organism: Phalanger gymnotis (assembly GCA_028646595.1). Classification (NCBI taxonomy): domain Eukaryota; kingdom Metazoa; phylum Chordata; class Mammalia; order Diprotodontia; family Phalangeridae; genus Phalanger; species Phalanger gymnotis. The sequence continues at coordinate 349,418,955 of CM053622.1, forward strand.
ATCCAAATGAAGATTCTTCATTTAAATATAACAGCTGAGAAAAATAAGTGTTGCCAGTGTAAATGATACACATTACCACAGATACAGAAGCAAAATCACATTGATGCATGCTTTCTATAAATGGGTGCTCCAGTGGCCCAAATCCAGCTAGAACTGATTTGTTTCCTTGCCTTACATTATAAAATACCACATCCCTGGGAACTGGGAGACCTGAGCTTTGTTTCTCCTCTGCCGCTGACATATGACCTTAGACATGTTCATTCATTTCTCTTGGCCTTATTCCCCCATCTGTTGAATATAGATAATACTTTCCACCTACTTATCTCAGGAAAATCATGAGGAATGCTGAGAAAATATCAGTAAAGCACTTTGAACTTTCAGGGGAAAAAACGTTTTTCAGCAGAACATGTTAAGTTACTATGACAGAAAGCTTTAGTGACTCTGGAATTGTGGTTCACTAACTAAGCTTCCTAATCACTAGCAAACACTGTGTAGATAACATATCCTACCAAAGAATGCTTCCCAAATACCTTTTTAATTACACTCAGATTAGATTCACCTTTAGACTTTACTGTTTCAACAGAAGAGATGTGTAAATGGCAATTAAACAGAGAGGATTTATAAGATTTCAGCTGCTCATCTAAGGATTTGGAATGAGATGTTTTATAACCATGAATTCAGGATGGGTTGGGATTCCAAGGTCTGATTTTAATTGCGATGATCTTATGGGAGTAGAAGAGGTTAAAATTAGTAATGTCTTTAATTTTGGTTTTTGAACAAAATTACTTTCTAGGCTCCGTTTGGGCAGGAACACAAGGAACCTACAGGGAATGTTAATTCTTCATATAGTTTCACTGATGCCAGAAAAAAGATAAGAGATTGTTATTTATCTTCATATTTCCAAGTTTTTCTTCCAACTATTTCTACTTTAATACTTTGAGGCCCCAGGATCTCATCTGGTGTTTCTCTCTACCAATGCAGATGACAGCCTCTCCATCTTCATGAGAGGATTTTTGGCTGACAAAATCCATCACCTAATGGACAACTCTGGGAGTGGTGGGGCCCTGAGATAAACTAGGCTGTTCCTCAATGACAAACAGATTCACTGCACTAGGTCAGTTTTTTACTTCCTTCCACAGAGCCTGCGTTCAGCTGACACATGTTAGGAGAGCCCAGAGGCATGAAAGTAGAAAGTCAGTGGAGATTTTGTTCAATTAAGAAAAAAAAAAGTACCCTCCCTTCTTGCATTTTTTTCATGAGCCTGGTATTCATTCAGAGAAAGGAGAGGAGTATTTCCTGGGTCTGTGTCAGGGCCATTCTGGTCCAATACAGCTTCCCTTCCTCTCCTGAGGGCACAGATCTGGACATTGGGAATGTCATACCACGGCTGATTGCCTTAGCTAAGACTCTTACTGGGTAAACACTTAGTGACAGAGTTTTCTAAAGTAACACTGAGCAACAGAAGGATGAGAGAAACAAATTAACATGGTGTGGCCACGTGTGCAATTCCTTTTCTGGCACTAGGGAAGATGAACATTAATCTTTCTCAAACCTGCAGAACAGCGGATGCCCTTCTCTAATGATCATTACTCTCCTGTCCAGCTGAATAATCAGTGCGGTGCTGTTTTTGTCAGGGGCCCACCTTTCTGCTACCACCAGATCCCAGGGGAAAACCCAGACAGGGCCTACTCCCTGTACCTGCCCACTGCCAGGAGCCATTGAAGGATCTCTTGTTCCCTCTGTATTAGGTCTGGTTTTCCCACTTCCTGGGACCCAAAGTCAGCCTGGTGAATGGTAGAGCTTTGGGATTCACGAGGCGGAATTGGGAGAGTGAGGTGGTTTGCTTGGGGAAGGGTGTGTAGGTTGGGAGTGCTCATTAATGTTGTCTTTTCTTGGATATCATAATGACTACTATTCTAAGAAAATTATTCTTGTTCCTTGCTAATGATATTGAGCTCAAGCGATTTCTTAACAGTGGTTGAGGGAAGAGGATCAAGAATTTAGGTTTGTCAGGGCAAAATGAGCCATGGAGATTATCTAGCACTCAGGGGGTAACAAGAAAAGCTGGACCCTGGAAGAAAATTCTTCAACCCCATTACAAAAATATTATAAATGCATGGCTGAATAATTTGGCTTGAGTAGAACAGGTTTTTTTAAAAAACATTTTCACCTTCTCTCTCGATCAGTGAGTTTAACTTAAAAAAAAAATCAGCTATTGGGCTTCATTAACCATTGACTGGGCACCTAGGTGGCACAGTTGATAGAATACTGGGCCTAGAATCAGGAAGACTCATCTTCCTGAGATCAAGTCTGGCCTCAGACACATCCTAGCTGTGCGACCTGGGCAAGTCATTTAACCCTGTTTGCCTCAGTTTCCTCATCTGTAAAATCAACTGGAGAAGGAAATGGAAAATCATTCCAGTTTCTTTGCCAAGAAAACCCTAAACTGAGTCACAAAGAGTCATTCATGACTGAAAAGTGACTCAACAACAACCATTAGCAGGAATAAGTGTCTTGAAAAAAAAAACTGATGGGCTACTGGAAAAGACACCAATAATTCTCTTGGTCATCTTCTTATTTAAAAATTAATACCTTGAAAAAATGTGAAGGAAAGTTGCCTAGCATTACCAGATCTCAAACTGTATTACAAAACAGTAATCATCGAAACAATCTGGCAATTCCTAAGAAATAGAACAATGGATCAGTGGAACAGATTAAGTAGACAATACATAGAAGCAAATGACTATAGTAATCTTGTGTTTGATGAACCCAAAGATCTAAGCTTTTGGGACAAGAACTCACTTTTGGACAAAAATTGCTGGGAAAACTGGAAAGCAATTGAGCAGAAAGTAGCTATAAACCAACATGTCACACTATATACAAAGATTAGGTCAAAATGGAAACATTATTTAGAAAGCAAATTAAGGGAGCATGGAATATCTTACCTGACAGATTTATGGATAAGGGAAAAACTTACAACAAAACAAGAGAGAGCATTATGGAAAGTAAAATGGATAATTTTTATTGCATTAAATTAAAAAGGTTTTGTAAAAACAAAACCAATGCAGCCAAAATTAGAAACAGAAAACTGGGAGGAAATTTCATAGCAAGTTTCCTTGATAAAGGCCTCATTTCTCAAATATATAAAGAACTGAGTCAAATTTATAAGAATACAAGTCATTCCTCAATTGATACAAGGTCAAAAGATATGAACAGGCAGTTTTCAGAAGAAGAAATCAAAACTATCTGTAATCATATGAAAAAATGCTCTAAACCACTATTGATTAAAGAAATGCGAATTAAAACAACTCTAAGGTGCCATGTCACACCTATCAGACTGATTAATATGACAGAAAAGGAAAATGAAAATGTTGAAGGGAAAGTGGAAAAATTGGGATACTAATGCACTATTGTTAGAGTTGTGAACTAATCCAACCATTCTGGAGAGCACTTTGGCACTATGGCCAAAGGGTATAACTGCTCTTTGACCCAGCAATACCACTACTAGGTCTGTATCCGAAAGAGATTTTAAAAAAAAAAAAAAGGAAAAGGACCCACGTGTACAAAAATATGTATAACAGTTCTCTTTGTAGTGACAAAGACTTGGAAATTAAATGTACGCTCATCAATTGGGGAATGGCTGAATAAGTTATGGCATATGATTGGGATGTGCTATAAGAAATGACAAGCAGGATGGTTTCAGAAAAACTTGGGTAGACTTATATGAACTCATGCAAAGTGAAGTGAGCAGAACCACAAAAACATTGTATGCAGTAACAGCAATATCATAAGGATGATCAACTGTGAAAGACTTAGCTACTCTGATCAAGATAAGGATATTAGATAATTCCAAAGGATCCATAATGAAAAATGCTATCCATCTCCAGAGAAAGAACTGATAAACTCTAAATGCATATTGAACCATACTTTTTAAAAACTTTTTAAAATTTTTCTTGTTTTATTTCTTGTCTGTGTTTTCTTTTGCAAGATGGATAATATGGAAATATGTTTTGCATGACTGCACATGTATAATTTATGTTGAATTACTTGCCTTCTCAAGGAGGAGGGAGGGGAAGGAGGGAGAGAATTTGGAACTCAAAAATTTTTAAATGAATGTTAAAAATTATTTTTACATGTACTTGGTAAAAATAAAATATAAAAATTAAGAATTAATATCCTTGAGTTAAGAAAATAATATTCACAATGGCTACAACCACATAAATGGAAAGAACGACCACAAAACAATAAAACATGAATATTATAAAATTGCAAAGAACAAGTTTGGCCCCAAAGAAAAGATATGAGAAAACACCTTCTACCCCTACTACTCAAGAGAAGTGGAAGGAGGTTCATAGACATGCATATATTGTCTGTTTTCATTGTACTGGTCAGTTTTGCTAATTTTTTCTTTTTCTTCTAAAAAATGTTTTGTTATATGGGTTAGTTCTCATGGGGGGGAGATGTACATGGTGAGGGAAATTTGGGCTATATAAAAACAAAAGATGGCAATGAAAATTTATTTTAAAAAAAGAATTAATGTCCTTGATTGAGTGACTTGTCTTATCATAAGATCATGTGATAATCTGTTTATAGCTAAAAGGGACCTCAAAGGTCATCTACATCAGAGCTGTCAAACACATAGCCAGTATTGGAACCAGATTAAAATGTAATTGAGAAATGTTTAACAAAATGAATTAAAATTCAATAAAATATAGATGATGTTACTTTGTGGTTTCCCAAATCATTTTGAGGCCCACATGGATCCATTTCTATTTGAGTTTTACACCACTCTTCTAGATCAATGCCCTTATTTTGCAGATCTCATACAGATTATATAACTGACTCAGAGTCACACAGGTTTAGCCACTTACTCAGTTCCCATTTCTCCCAAGTTCAATACATTTCCTACTATACCACCACTTCCTACCTCAAATTGGCGGGAAGCAGTATATTTCTTAGTGTGTCCTTACTATATATTTATCTTAACTACATTCAAGATTATATAATCTCAGGAACCTATAACAGGCTCATCTATTCATCTGTTTTCCCAGATAGACTCACACTCATATCATCCCAACATAATTCTTGTCTAACCTTTTCCCATTTGGTACAGAGGCAAATCAACAGACTCTAGGTAGATAGGTCACATATTGTTAAGGTCAAGGTGGAGATTCATCACAAGGAATTCATATACATGACTTAAATGTCTTTATGCTGGTGGGGGGGGGGGCGGTTCAGGTAACCCTGGAAGGTCTTAGCTGTTAATCTTACTTTATTCTTTTGACTATGTCTTTCCAATGAGATAAAATAAATACAGTGACTGCAATGGAGAAATCCACTGAGGTTGTGAGTAGGCTGCAGAATATTTCTAATGAAGACCTATGCATAAGAAGTGATGTAAAGCAGAGTATTCAGGATATGTATGACCGGAAGGCAAGAGGGCCAGTTTTCATAGCTAGAGTGAGGGATAGCAAATCATCACAAGTACTACATGGGTACCTGTGGAATTCAAAGAGACCTAAAAGAACATCTCCACTAAGTTAGGTAGAGCCCGTGGAGGATTCGTATGTCTACCTGGGTTGCAATCTGCCCTGATGGAGGAAACATCCACATTGAGAAGATTAGAGGTCCACTCAGGTAGATACTCTTTCCAATAAGTCAGCTTTGACATTAACAACATCCAGAAGAGCTAAGTTAAAGCTTAGTCTCCTCTTTCAAAATAGAGATTTTCTCTCCTTTCCCCTCTTTTAGCAACTATAATTTCCACACTCTTGCTGGATGTGGGAAAGGACAGAGATAACAAAACCATTTCACAGATGGAAGGGATAGGCAGTAGCTCAATTATAGAGTTTAGGTAGCCAGTCTATGCTGAGTGTGTGGGTAGGCAAGGCTGCCAGACCTAACTGGGGGGGGGGGCAGCAAGGTGTCTCCTGGATGATCTGTAATTTCCGAAGAATGATGTAAAAGCTGATTATGGACCATTACCTAACCAAGAATTAGGAAACCAGAATACTTTTTTTGACCCTACCACTGACTCATGTAGCCTTGATCTCCCCAATTTATTTCTGCTATTTGCATGATGGAAAAAATTTTTGAAACAAAGATTAACTTACAGTGAGTCATAAATTTCTGTCCTCCTCAGTCTCCATCTCCTTCCCCTCTCCCTACCCTCAAAACTTCACCACTATTCCTTGTCCTTTCTCCTTCATTAATTTTATCTTCCCCTGGCTAACTGCTATTTTCTGGGATCTGGTGGTGAAAACAACTGATTGTTGGACTTTTTATTTTGTCAGCATAGGGAGCTCCCTCATGAGAAAATTCCCTTTACCAATGCAGATGGCAGCCACTCTGCAAATTACAGTCTTAGTCAACTGGGACATTATGAGATTAAGGGACTTCTTAAGGGTCACACAGATAGTAGGCAAAGGGGTTGGGGGACAACCAGAATCCAAGTGTACCTCTCAGCTTGGAACTCTACCAAGGGACTGAGTTTCACTGTCCATTGATTGAAGACAAACTTGCCTAAAGTAGTAGATCTAGCTGACCCCAAACAGTTTAAGTGACCTGCCCAGGGTCACACAGCTAGGAACTATCAAAGGCCAGATTTGAACTCAGGAAAAAGAATCTTCCTGACTCCAGGCCCCAGGATTCTATCCACTGTGGCACCTATCTGCCATTAAGCACTTTAGCAAATGTAATCTCATTTGATCCTCACAACAACCTGGTGAAGTAGTTGCTATTATTACCCCCATTTTACAGTTAGGAAAACTGGGTTCCAGCCCAGGACAGCCTGGATGGTCGCTGGGTAAGGTCTATTGAAAGGAGCTGGGAGTGGAGCAGAGTAGAGCCCAGCATGGGCTGCGCTAGACTAACCAGACCAGGAGCCCGGCAGAACAGGCCCTAGCGCTCTGAATCACCGAGCTGTGGCAGTTACCAGACTTCTCAACCCACAAACACCAAAGACAACAGAGAAGGTTAGTGGGAAAAAGCTTCTGGTATAGAGTGAAAGGAGTTTGCAGTTCGGCCACTGCCCTGGGGTACAGCAGGG
>CM053622.1:349426502-349454264 GCA_028646595.1 Phalanger gymnotis
AGGAGGTAATCAAAAGCAAACACTTTTGAAAAGGGACAGGGTCAAGGGGGAAAATTGAACAAAGTGGGAAGGAGCAAAATATAGTTAGTCTTTCACAACATGAGTATTGTAGAAAGGTTTTACATAAGGACACACATGTGGTCTATGTGGAATTTCTTGCCTTCTTAGGGAGGGTGGGTGGGGAGGGAATAGGGGAGAGAATTTGGAGTTCAAAGTTTTAAAAGCAGATGTTCAAAAAAAAAAGTTTTTGCATGCAACTACGAAATAAGATATACAGGCAATGGGGCATAGAAGTCTATCTTGCCCTACAACAAAGTAAGGGAAAAGGGGATGAGGGGGAATGAGGTGACAAGAAGGGAGGGCTGACTGGGGAATGGGGCAATCAGAATATATGCCATCTTGGAGTGGGGGGAGAGTAGAAATGGGGAGAAAATTTGTAATTCAAACTCTTGTGAAAATCAATGCTGAAAACTAAAAATATTAAATAAGAAAGAAAAAAAACCTAAATGACAAAAGGGAGAGAAAAATAACCTAAAATGAAACAAAAATTTAAGGACCAAAAGTACAACCAATAACTAAAAATAATTATTATCATTCTTGTCAAAGAAAATGTAGAACAATAAATAAAAAAAGTCAGGTTTGAAAAAAAAAGAAAGTATTATCAAAGTGGCTAATGGCAAAAATTGAAACAATGCCTCACCACCAGCTAACAGTAATTAGAAGTTCTCCTCTTTTTCCCTCAAGATCAAAAGGGTTGACTGATTTTAAGTTAGTTAATGTCTCCTTCACCAAATGAGTTTTAAAATTAAAAAAAAAAAGCCTCCAAAGTGGTAAAAATGGAAATCGTCCTGGGGATAAAGTATAATTAAAGCACACCCCCATTTTTTCCTGAAATTGACACCTCTTTCTGGGGGTAGGAGCCAATGAAGCAACATTCAGGATAGCTGTCAAGTTTAAAATCACTCTGAGTGATACTGAAAGTGTCACTTCTCAAACTATTTTAGAATTTATAAGGGGAAAAAGAGCCTATAAAATCTGGAGATTTTAGTTTTGTTAAATAAAGTAAAATAGAGTAAATAAAGTAAAATAGAGTAAAATAAAGAGCAGTAATGTCCTTGAGATGTTTTTTTGTTCTTTCCCAAGTCATCATGGAATAATGTTAAATGGTTTCCTATTTAAAACATTTGGCAGCCTAGCAGAAGCTATTTTTCTAGAATATTGCCTTTGAATAGTTAGAAGTAGTCATGCTAGAGGAACCTGAGTAGGTCCAAAATATGGAACTACTGATAAAAAAGGAACTCCAGTTTTTCCACCAGATTGGAATATAAAGTCATGTAAAATCCTATGCTAATAAAAGAAAGGCAACCAACAGTTATGAGTAATATTTTTTTTCATAGAGAGAAGCAGTGGTAAGGTAAAGCCAGTCTAAACAAAAACAGCCAACTAAGCAAAATTATCCCAAGGGCATTTAAGGAGGAAACTAGAAAGAGGGCTACAAAAAAGAAGAAAGATGGAAAAGATTTGCAATATTTATTACAAGAAATTATTTTCTCTATCAAGGATAGTGGAACCACCACTATTGGGCCCTAACATCAGAGTCTCTGAGTTACATGCAGAGAAACAGAAATGGCCTCAAGAAGAACAAAGACAGGGATAAACAGCTGAGTTAGATCAAATATAGAGAGAAGAGATTCATGCTAAAGGCAGTCCAATTTTGAGAGTACCGAGGGACCTATTTATAAGGTGTCTAAAGGAAGATGCAGAAAAAATCTTAGACCCCATTAATTCCCCACCTCCAAAACAAGGGACCAAGAAAGCATCAATAACTACCAGTCTATAGTCCTACCTCCCATATATGCCCAATTTTTATATAGAATATGTAAAGAATTGAGGGCATCGTCAATGAAAATATTATTAATAGAGAACGAGTAGATGTTCACAAGCAACATTCAACAATCATCCACATGTTAACCATCTCATAAATGGCTGAAAGTTGTAAAGAATACAATTCCATTTTTTATTCTTTTTTGATTATGAAAAAGCATTGGTAGAGTAAAATACCACCTTATAAGTTCTTTTACAAGGTGTTTCCCATCAATATATCAAATCGGTTGGTCGGTCAATAAGCATTTATTAAGCACCTATCATGTGCTAAGTACTGGGGATACAAAGAAAGGCAAAAGACAATCCCTGCTCTCGAGGAGTACACAATCTGGTGAGGGAGGCAAGAAACGAATTTATATCATCGGGCTATGTACAGGCTAAATAGGAAACAATTAAGCAAAGAATATTGGTTCTAGTTTACTTAGGCCTCAGAAGAGCTAGAGATGAGAGTGGGATGCTGTCGTACTCCAAATCCATATCCAAATTGGGATTGGGATGGTGGTGTTTCAGCTCTGAAGACAGCTTCCAACTTTACCTTTTTATACAAGAAAAAGCCCCATTTCTGATGTGTGCTAGAGATAATTTCTCTTCTTTGGAGATGCCAGGATGATGATTGGTATGGAACAGTGAGTGAATACAGAACCTGGTTAAGAGGTATGTTTCCCAATTTATTTAAGGTTAGATGTGAATTTCATCTGTGATGTTAGGTTCTATAGCGCTATCTGGGCCGTGACAGATATATCTATGAGTCAAACTAAAAGAAATCAAGAAACAATTAACATTTACAGGATACTAGCCAATGGATGTGCTTATGAATCTTCCCATAAAGTTCTGGCTCTTAAATTGCCTGACTAGTTCCTGTATAATGGTCTTGATTTGTTCTTAGAATAAGTATCAAAGCCTCATGGAAATGTTTATGACTTTTTGCCTGAAGATTATACATATGAATGCTAATTCAGATTCTTTAGGGTAAAGAAATAAAATCTCAGTCTAAGAAGATCCTAACAACGGGGGAAGGTTGGCAGGAGGGAGTAGTGTAAGACCTTATTTATTAATATAACTATGAATAAGGGTAGTCTGCATATATTTTCTCTAGCAAGCAATATTGGTTCATTTTTCTTCCCCAGTGGGAAGGCAGCACTTGCAGTTACAAAAGTCTAAGAAGCAAATATATTCTTATGCATGTAAAAAAAGGATCATAGAAAACACAAACCAGACACTATGAAATGAATCATGGAAGTCACTGTATAGGAATGAAGCCAATATGAGTCAACAGTGTAATATTATAGCCAAAAAAAAAAAAAAAGGCGAATGCAACCTTAGGCAGTTTTAAGACAGTACAAAAAAAGAAAAAAGAAAACCATAGGTCGATCATACTTATGAATCTAGATGCAAATATCCTAAGTAAAACTTTAGCACAGATAGTGCAGCAATATGGGGGAAAAAAAGAATTAGCCACTATGACTAAATGGGGTTCATCTGTAGAATTCAAGACTTAAATGGACAAGGAAATGCACAATCACATTAACAGTTAAAATAGAGGGATAGATAAATATATACATAGAAAATAGAAAGAATGATCGATAGATCTATAGCTAGATAGACATGCCCAAAATGCACATGATAAAATCTAATATTTATCCTTGCTCTAGGCATTCTAGTTGATAAATTGATTCAATCACTCTCGAGAACAATTTGTCAACATATAACAAAAACTACAAAAGTGTTTATACCTTCTGCTCCAATAATTCCACTTTTTTGCAATATAGCCCAAAGAAACAACCCCTAGCATCTATCTTCTTCCTTTTCATCTTTGCTTCCTGATTTCTCTGGCTTTCTTCAAGTCCCAGCTAAAATCCCACCTTCTACAAGAAGTCTTTCCTTAACCTTCTTAATGCTCTTGCTTTCCCTCTATTGATTATCTCTGATTTATTATGCCTACATCTCGTTTGTATATAATTGTTTACATATTGTCTCCTCCATTAGACTGTGAGCACCTTGAGAATTGAAACTGTCTCATGCCTTTCTTTGTATACTCAGTGTTTTGTACAGTGCCTGGCACATCATAGATGATTAATAAATGTTTGTTGATCGACTAAAGCTGATTTAAAAATTGTGACATATCCTCTCCCTCTTTTCCCCTTGCTGTGTCATAGTCACTGCTGAAGCATAATGGGGCCACACAGGACTGAGAGTCCTGTATGTGGGTATGTATACGTACACACACATAACACACACACATAAAATTTTTGTTTTATTTTGTAGGATTCCATGCCCAAAAACTTTATCACCAAGTATCCAATCTATGTATGATTAGTTTCTTCATACTAAAAAGACTAGGAAAATAGACTTTATACTTAGGTTTAGAAAATAGACTTGATCTGTTGCCAGAACTGTACTTTCCAGCTTGGTAGGAGCTTCTCAAGTGTAGACTCTGAATACCCTTCAAGAGCCCAGAGTTACTTGCCATGTCATTAAGATGCACCCGAGTAGGACTTTGTGGAGCTCTTTTTGCCATGAACTTGCTTTAAGTTCACTTTCTTAAAAAGTAGCCAAAGGTCAGCTAGGTAGTGGAGTGGATAGAGCAGTGGCCCTGAAGTCTGGAGAACCTGAGTTCAAATCCCATCTTAGATACTTACTAGCTATATGACTGTGGGCAAGTCACTTAATCCTGATTGACTTAAAAAAAAAGTCATTGAGTGAACCACAGTCTATCTCTCTCTAATCAAATAATTAAATTATTTTGGTTGTGGCTCTTAACTTATTTTTCTGTGAACCTTTGACTTCTCAGTAGAAAAAAAGAAAAAGCTTTCCAATACTAGTTGAGAATCAATTTATATTGAAAAATGTTCTGTCCAGCGAAGAGTTGTGCCTTTCTTTAGCATCCAGGCATAAAACGAGAGAAGCGTGGTCAAGGTTGGATGAAGCAGGAGTCCCTTCACCCATTCTCTAAGGTTTGCTAGACCAGCATTCATTTTATTTATTAAATTCTTAAATCACAGGAAAATAAGAGAACGTGCAGATTCTCTTGTCCCTTCTCGTGGGGAAGAAGACTCCTAGCTAGGGAATCTATCCATTAAAAGAACATAAAGATATCTCAGGGCCCTTTGCTTTAAACTTACTAACCTGTATTTTTGTAATCAACTTAGACCCCTCTTTTATCTTCTCACCTTCCTCTAAGTGTTTCTCATTGCAACATTCAGTCCCCTGCTAATTACAGTAATTTTCATCCTGAGGAATTTGCATATCCAGTGGTTGCATTGTCCTGTGGCAGGGGAAATAGAAAGTCACAACTGGGCTTTTTGTAGTAGTCATTGGTCTGCACATGTCAAGTTGGAAAACCTGTACTGGATTATGTAGGTCAGTCATATTCCTAATAGTATGGAATATTGGTAAATTGCCATAAAAGAGTTAAACTTCTGGTAATAAGATTGGAATGTGATGTCCTAAAACAAAATCATATGTGTGGCTGATTATGTGGAGAACAAAGAGGGTTAGAATTGACAGTAAGACAAACGTAAAAATGTAAATGTAGAAAGTTTTATTTTTTTCATTGAACAACCAATAAATTAAAGGACAAACTCCTGGATGATAGTCACTTTGGGAGGCCCAAGTCTGTAGATAATCACATGAAAATTTATTGGCAAATTATCCAATGACATACATTCTTTTCATAATACATTGCATATTTTTATAATTAATCTATTGTTTTATGGATAAGAAGTTCCATTTTTACATTAATCAAAAGTCTATTGAATATACTCTAAGTCTGGGAGTGGGGAACTTGAGGCCTTGAGGCTACATGTAGCCTTCTAAGTCCTTGGGTTCAATCTTTTGGCTGAGTCCAAGTTTTACAGAATAAACGCTTTTATTAAGGGGATTTGTTCTGTGAAGTTTGGATTCAATCAACAGGGCTACACTTCAGAATCTAGAGGACAGTATGTGGCCTTGAGGCCACAAGTTTACCACCCCCGAGTCTAAACTATTCCCTTAAATAGTGTAGGAGCTCAATTACACAAAGCCTTCAGGTCTAATCAGCATTCAGTTTCAAAGAAACCTGGCAAGACTTGTATAGACTGATGCAGAGTGAAGCGAGTGGAACCAGAACAAATTTTACTGTAACATCAACGTTGTGAATAAAAACAATTTTGAAAGACTTAAGACCTTTTATCAATGAAATCATGATTCCAGAGGACAGATGATACTACCCTGCTCCTTACAGAGGAGTGGATGGACTAATATGCAGAATGAAACATATTTTTGGACGTGGTCAGTACAAAAATTTGTTTTGCTCAATATTGCAAGCTTTTTCTTTTTAGTAGTTTTTCTTCTTTTCCTTTTTTTTTTTAAGGTTGGAGTGGAAAGAAGAGAAAAAGATAATTACTTGATTATGCCTAAGCTGAATTTTTCAAAGTTACTGAAACAGTTTTTGAGACTTAATTGTTCAGGGCACTGAAGGCTCAGGCTGTTGATATCACTTGTGAGCTGCTTGAGAACAAAAACCCTTAAGAAGTTCCAATCAGTACCTTATGCCTGACTGGTGGGCCAACATGAGCAACTTAGGGGCAGGATAGTTGTACAAAATTGAATAGACTCATCATTTTCCCTGATTATCATTTTGCTGTTATGGATAAGTAAATCTCCTTTTGTTAGTAAGAAAAAAGTTACTAACTACCACTTCATCTGCATCTATTTGTCTACTATATTCTTTTACTATTCTACTTAGTGCCTTTGTTGAGGTTACTCTAGTATAGGGGTGGGGAACCTGCAGCCTTGAGGCCACGTGTCCTCTTAGGTCCTCAAGTGCAGCCCTTTGACTGAATCCAAACTTCACATAACAAATCCCCTTAATAAAAAGATTTGTTCTGTAAAACTTGGGCTCAGTCAAAAGGCCATGCCTCAAGGCCACAGGTTCCCCACCGCTATCCTAGTACCTAAGTCCTTCTCACATGTGAGCCTCCCAAAAACTACTCCAGATTCAAAGTGGTGAATACATTGTTGCTTCTCTCTTTTGGTCCTCAGCAGCAATTCAATTTCTTTCCTGTAGTTATGGGAAAGCACTGATTCAAAAAACCATAAGTCATGATCCTCCATCAGTATATTTCCTTTATTAGACCAACCAAAGGACATATTAGTTCAAAAGAAAAGATATTTGAATAAACAGCGTAACAAATAAGTGACAGAAAAGATTTCCCACCCTTAACTCCTGTACATACAGAATATGCTTTCCCTCTGGGGGAGGAGCACATGCAGGGATCACACATGGTAGGGATTGCATGTAGGGAACATGCACAGTCAAAGAACTCTCCTGGAAGGGGACATGCAGAGGGAATAAACATGATCAGGGAATATGTGTGACTGAAGCAATTCATGCCTCTGACATTGCAGATCTATTCATACCCTTGGTGAAATCAATGTGTTGCTCTTTGCTGGGTAAAACTGCTTCCTCTTTTCTGCTTCTCTCTTTTGGTCCTCAGCAGCAATTCAATTTCTTTCCTGTAGTTCAGGGTCCTGCCAGTTCTTTATAACCCCATGGGTTATCTTTGACTCTTTCATGGTACAGTCCCTGGACAACCTTATCTAGTCGTTAGGCATCTAAGGTCTGTCTTTTGAACTACTTTAATGCTGAGATGCCACACTGTGCCATCGGTGCCTTATGTTACTTAAAGAAAAGAAATTCCATTCAACTCCTTGACATTCTCGTGCTGCCTATTTTGACCTTAGAGCTTTAATTAGCAAGACAGGAAGGGCAGGATAGAACTAGAGTTTTCATCCTGAATGCCACCAGTGACAAAATTGCTACTCTACATGCAGTCAAATAGAGCGCCTTCTAGTTCTAGCTCCTACTTATTCTTTGATCCTCTGACCTTTTTCTTTCCTTAATTCTTTTCTTTCAAAGTAAGCTGTTGCTTCCTTGAAAGGCCTGTACTTTGCCTCCTTTAATCTTTTCAAAACTACTCTAAAACATTCTAACTTTGACTTTAAGGTGACTAAAAGTGGACAGCAATTAAACTTAACATACACGTATGAAGTGCCTACTGTGTGCTGAGTATTGTGCTAGGCCCTTTGTTTAGATGAAATACTGTCACCACTATTATGGAGTATACAGTCTGCTAAGGGATATAAGAAACACACCAGTAACTATAACACAAATACTACAGTTTAAGGCACAAACAAAATGCTAGATGAATTCTAAAAGAGGATAGAAGGTGATTATTGACTGGTGGGGGTGGCAGCTAGGAAGGAAAGGTTTTATAGAGTTAGTAGTACCACATTTCACTGCATAATCATTGCACCCTGTTTTTTTTTTCCAGTCCAAAAATTGGTTTGTAACCGTTCATCACATAATCATCGCATGGTATAATTCTGTTTGTCACACCACTTAAAAGGTAAACAAAGCAACAATGTATTCACCAGTGGCATATGGATACATATTTATCTCTAGCACATTGTGAGCTGTGAGCCTAGAGTTCTCAGTGCATATTGTGAGCTGTGAGCCTAGAGTTCTCAGTGCATACGCATTGTCAGTATTCAATTTTAATGTATATTTGTGGGTATTCTGTACATCCTAATCTTGCACCAGACAGTTTAGTAATAAATGATTTTTAAGTAATACCAGCACACTTAAAAAAAATTCACATAGTGGTTGTACCCCACTTTTTTGCAAAAATATTTGGCCTAAAATCTGTGATGATTATGTAACAAAATACAGTATTCAAGTTGGGATTTATAGCATGGGTTGGAATTCAAGAGGGTTTGTAAGAGGAATTTCCAGGCAATGGAACATCTTCACCAAAGGCAGGGAATTGTGAAAGTTTGGGGTATGGGAATCAGCAAATAGTCCAATTTGGCTCAAGCATAGCATCTGCAAAGAGGAATGATTTCAGGTTAACCTAGAAAGGGCTAGCTAGGGTAGTAAGCTGAGGGGTAGAGATTAGAAAGTTTAGGCAGAGTTTGAATGTTACTTGGTGGGTAATAGGGAGGCACTAAAAGTTCATGAAGAAGGAAGTAACAATCAAATTTATTCCTAAGAAAGGTAAATCTGATAGTGCGAAGAACAGATTAGAAGAGAGACAATGAAGACTAGAAGATGTCAGGAGCTTATTGTGATAATTCAGGAAAGTGCTTAAGGGAACCTGTACTATGGTTATGGCAATGGGGAATAGAAAAAGTGAGACAGTTTCAAATGCTTTTGGGGGTAAAAATCAACAGATCTTAGTAATTGATTGGCCATAAGAGGTGAGATAAAATGAAGAATTAAAGCTAATCCCAAGGTAATGAGGATGGGAGACTGGGTAAATGGTGGCCTACTGACAAAAATAGTGAAGTCACAAAAGGATTGAGTTCTTGGGGAAAGTCAGTGTGGTAGTACAGTGATTTTGGTTGCTAGGGAAGGAGAAGGTTTCTACTTTCATCAGTGACAGTCAGCCCTTTTCAATCTTGCTCCCCAGAAAATCTGTAAGGCACCCAATGGCATTATGGAGTTTAAAAAGTGTCCCTTCATCAGATCTCTACTCGGCTCCCTTTTTTTGGGCAGTTTTGCTAACTGCCACACGGGATGACTTTAAAGGCACCCAGGCTAGTCATTTATGGGTCATTTTTTACCAAAAGAAACAGACTTTTAATTCAGTTCACTGTAGTTCTTAATCAAAGCCATGAAACATTTCATCTGATGACATGGTTTCTGATAGTCCCAAAACTGAATAGAGTGCTAGACCTGATTATGCAGAGGTGCTTATAAGCCTAGATTGAGCGTTTCCTAGAAGTAAAATTGGGAATAAACAAAAAAATTTTCAATCTTCTTGGTATAAAAAGTATAGGTGGTTATAATCTAGGCCCCCCCTCCTTTCTTTTTTTTTAACTGCTGTTTCTTCTCTAGTGATACAGAAAACAAGGGTTACAAAGATCCAGCATTTATTGTAAGGGATTCAGAAATTGGCAATAGGGCTGACATGTTTTAAAAACAACCAACAGTCAAAATCTCATGTGTTGAGCTCCTCACAAAATCCAATAACATGAAGATTTCCATATACAAAGAAGTACAGAAAATAAGGATTGTATATGAAATCACAATTCTCCACTACATAGAGATTGTTTTTTAAAGAATAGATTACTTTCAGCACATTAGTTCCAAAGTTATCCTGCTTGTTTGTAAAACCCCTCTGAAACACTTTCTGTACTTTCCTATACAACTCTTATATATGTCCCCCTCTCTCCTTGACACTGCCGTCATCTTGATGCAGACCCTCATTCACCTCATGACTGGACTAGAGTAATAGCCTGTTAGTGGGTCTGCCTGCTCCAAGTCTCTACCCACTCCAGGCCATTCTCCATGCAGCCGTCAAAGCAATCTTCTTCTTAAAGTAAAAGTCTAACCATGTCAGCCCTGCCCCCTTCTCTCCCTAACACCTAGAGGATCAAAATATAAAATCCATTAGGCATTCAGAGCCCTTCATACCCTGCCCTCACCTCCATCTGTCTGCTGTTCTTATATTGTACTCCCCTCCTTCCACCCTACTCTGATCCAATACACCGATCTCCTTACTGTGTTCCTCACACAGGACACCCCATCTCCCAACTCTGGATATTTCACTAATTGTCCCCCATTCATGGAATGCTCTCCCCACCTCCTCTCCACCTCCTGGCTTCCCTGGTTTCCTTCAGGTTCGAGCTAAAAACTTACCTACTTCAGGAAGCCTGTTCTGATACCTTTTAATACTAGTGCCTTTCTTTTGAAGATTACATCCAATTTATCCTGTATATGTCTTCTTTGTGGGGCAGCTAGGTGGCTCAGGGGACAGCACACTGAGCTTGGAATCAGGAAGACTCATCTTCCTGAGTTCAAATTTGGACTCAGACACTTACATGACTCTGGGCAAGTCACTTAACCCTGTTTGTACCAGTTTCTTTATCTATCAAATGAACTGGAGAAGGATATAGCAACCCACCCCAGTATCTTTGCCAAGAAAACCCCAAATAGGGTCATGAAAAGTTATTTCCATATTATCTTCCCTATTAGTCTACGACAGGTGGGGAACCTGAGGCCTCAAGGCCACTAGATACTCAAGTGCGGCCCTTTGACTGAATCCAAATTTCACAGAACAAATTCTCTTAATAAAAGGATTTGTTCTATAAAACTGGGACTCAGTCAAAAGGCAGCATCCAACAACCTAGAAGGCCACATGTGGCCTTGAGGCCACAGGTTCCCCAGTCCTGGTCTATGAGCTCCTTGGGAGCAGGGGCTGGGTTTTTGGGTTTTTCTCCCCTTTCTTTGTCTCTCTAGTAGTTATCATAGTGTCTGGCACGTAGTAGACACTCAATAAATGATATTGATTCATTGACTTGACATTCTTTAAATGCTTCATCGATGTTCTTTTCTTTCTTTTTTGAATCACTATCACTGGACAGTGCGTCCTTTATAGCATCTATATGGTATGTGTTGTCATACTTTAGTTAGCACCTCTGTATCTTTCCAGTCCCAACCTACTTTTTGAGATCCAGTTGCACAATCTAAAAGGCCTGGCAGACTCCCTCTGCTGTCCCAGCTGTGATTTAAAAGTAACAAGCTCCACGTTATGCAGAACGTGCTATCGTGTTCTGCTACAACAGAAATATTTGATCTCGAAAGTCCTAAGGGTCCAGCTGGAAGGCAGTCACAGCTACCTGTAATACTAATATCAAATTAGATCACTCAGTCACTGTTGAGATGAGAATGCAGATTCTTATTAATGTCCTCTGAGTTGCTCATTAAAGATATTTTCCCCCCGTATCTTTAATGAGTAACACAATGATTACCATATAGTAGATTTTCCATTTAAATTTTTCATCCTGACCCAGCTTTCCTTGTATTTCTTTATACTACTCAGGTGCTCAGAAGGGAGTACAAACTGATTTGAATATTGGTCTAAACAAAGCATAAATTACAAGGCAGGTTTCCTTATTTAAGAATAATATAATACATTTTAAAGCCAACTATGAATGACTTTTAGATTATTCTGACTTAAAATTTTCTAACTGCTGTTTTGTTATCAATGAGGATAAACAAATGTTGACTTCATTATTCTTTGTACATCTTTTAAATAATGATGAAGAGCTTTGAGGCTGATTTGTCAGTCAATAAACCATGTGCCAGGCACTGTCCTAAGCACTGGGGATACCAAAAAGAGGCAGAAGACAGTTCCTGCTTTTAAGGAGCTTACAATCTAATGGGAATTCATTGTGTTCTTTAAGAAAATATATGAAATGGAAATTCGTAGTTTCATATATTACTCAAACTATCCTTGTTATATTGTCATATTATTATATTATTATATAATTATATTATATAATATTATTATATCATTATATAATAATATTATATTATTATATATTGTATTATTAGTATATATTATGTATTATGATATATTATATTAATATTATTATATAATCATTATTAATATTATTATATTATTAATATATTTTATATTATTATATTATTATTATTATTGTTATATTATACTCAACTATTCTTGTTATATTGAAACATTCATGTTTATTGCTGTTTATCAAGTTTAGAGTAACAAAAAAAGTTATTAAGGAGAACAATGATTACTGATAGGTTTATAGCCTTTGGATTAGAATAGTGGAAATGCCCTTTTTTTTTTCTTCAAATGGGATAATCTACTGGAGGAAGAGGGGAGGGAAAAAGCATTTATACAGCACCTACTATGTGCCAGCCACTACGCTAAGGATGTAGGTGCTATTATTGTCACCATTTTAGAAGTGAGGCTAACAGAGGTTAAACAATTTTTCCCTGGGTCACACAGCTAGTAAGTGTCTGAGGCCATATTGAACTCAAGTCTTCTCGACTCCAGGGCCATTGTTCTATCCACTGCACCACCAGCCTTCCAGTTGTCTGGTAGCAAAGTGCCTGGCACATAGTAGTGGCTTAATAAGAATTTGATGACTGATTGATTAGCTGAGGCTAAATGCTTATTGAACCGGAATTCTTGTAAATCTTTTATTTTACAGAAGAGGAAACTGAGGCCCCTAGAAGTGAAATTATTTACTTAAGCTCACTTTGTAAATTGTAAAGGACTATACCAATGTAAGATATTTTTATTGTTTAAGGGCGCTAGAGAGTTCTTACATCAATGCTTGATTAAGAGTGTAGAAAATATATGCAATGCCAAATTTTCAGGGATCAAAGAGGGCCAAGTCTATGAATTTTTAGTCTCTAGGTGCTATTTAACCAATTGTCAGATCCAACTTATGTAGCTCAAGGCCTGTTTCATCATCCCTATTTGACCCTTATTAACTGGGTTCTTTTGCATGCTTAGGCTTCATTTCTGCACGACTGGATATTCTCTTGGAATGAGCCTTACTTTTTCATCCTCTTGCTGTTGGCAGTTTTAATATTGATAATTTAAAATTGCTTTTAAAGGAAATCTTTGAAATATACTTAAAGTTATATTTTTCCAAATAGGCTCTCTGGCAGTTATTAGTTGTTTGTTTGAAATGGCCTCCTAATGATATTTTGCAGGGTTTCCCAAAAGTCTTAGTACTGTTTTAAGCTATTTAAGCTTTAAAAAGATTTAAAACAGCACTAAGATTTTTGGGAGACTTTATATATTGAAATATTAAGCCAAGATGCAGACTGCAGGGAAAAATGAAAGTCAGCAAGGTAGTTTACTGCTAGCATTTTCTCCCACTGTGGGTACTTCAAGCTACTAAGCATAAAAGGTATAGTGAGGCAGCTGGTGGCTCAGAGAATAGAGTGCTGGAGCTTTGAGGCCAGGTTCTCCACCCCCAAAAGGAAGAACTGTGTTCAAATGCAGCCTCAGATACTTCCTAGCTACATGACCCAGAGCAAGTCACTTAACCTCTGATTGCCTGACAAAATGGATCCACTAGATTTAGTGGAGAAGGAAATGGCAAACCACTCCAGTATTTTTGTCAAGAAAATCCCAAATGGGTTCATGGAGGGTTGCACACTACTGAACTGCAACAAAACAAAAAGTTTGTACTTCAAGCCTCAGACAATTATCATCATCATTAATACTGATAACTCTTATTTTTGAAGCATTTTGAGATTTACAAAGCATTTTTCTCTTTACAGTAAATACTGCTATCCACATGTTGCAGATGAGGAAGCTACTGCTCAAAGAGAATAAAAGGACCCAGCCAAGATCATATAGCTAGTAGCTGTTTAACTCAGGTCTGCTGTCCAGTGTTCTTTCCAGCTAATCCTCCTGACTCTCAAGTGGCTTTCTGTGATTAATACTAAGGCCCTCTGACTAAAAATTTGGGTCAGGATGACCTAAGGAACTTATTGGCATCCCTACTGTCAAATTAGTTTTGGCCCAGCACTAAATTCTAAAGATACTCAGAGGAGCATTTCAGGTTCCTTTCAGGAATTTCAAACTATTTTAGAAGATTCTTGAGGGGGGAAAAGCTGAACACAAATCCCTAGGAGATTGGCTAGGAACATTTCAAGGGATCTTCTGAAGGAGGGTCTAGGAAAAATCTATTCTCTTAACAATACTATTGACTAATGATATGCATAGATATTCAGGGAAGACTAGTACCCTCTAGTGTGAGGGCTTATAGAACCTTTTTCAGGGGTCCTCATTTACCTTTGGTGTCTACCTACCGTCCAGCTCTCACCTGTGGCCCCAAGAAGTTGTAATATGTGCACCGGCCATACCCCAGTAAGAGAGTAACTGACCCATCCACCTCTTCCCCTCCCGGTGTCTCCTCTCTCTCTCCCAGTTCCAGTGGTTGGGGGTCGTTAAGCCATTGAACGGGAGCCACTGGAGCATTGGAGGAGTCACCCGGACCACTGGGAAAGGCCAGACCACACCAAGGTTGAAATGCTTGGGGGCCCCATACAAAATGGTGAAGAAAACAGACAAAAAAGATATAGGGGCAAGAAGCTCATGCGCAAGAAGAAAAGGCAATTCACGCCACAATGCCATTATGTAACCCAGGTGATGAAGAAGTTATACCAAGACAAGGTGAACATTTCGCCCAAAGCCAAAGGAGTTGTCATCTCTTACATCCATGACTATTATCACAAAAATGGGGTCCAACCAAGCAAAGAAAGTTCCCAAAAGACCTACTACCTTCCAGAATCAGAGCCAGAGCCAGAGCCAGAAGAAAGTCCATCAGGGCTTGAAGAAAGAACATGGTGAGAAAGGTCGAGGAGCCCTATAGAGAGCTTGACTCTCCCAGCCTCCACCCATATCCATGGTGACACAGAACTTAGGAGGAAATATCAGGGATCTGGAGGGCAAAGGGCATTGAGAAAACAAGATCGGAGATGAAAGATAATTAAAGGAGGGGATAAGTTTTTGTGTGTTTTCTGAAAATGTGGTTGGGGATTTTGAATGGAATGCTAGATGAGGCTGGCTGTGGGGAGAGCATTTGAGGACCCAAGGTTTGGGAGTTGAGTAGATAAGTGGGCTCTTAAAAGAAAGCCGTCCAGGATAGTACAACAGCAGCAGAGATTCTGTTACAGGAATAAAAAATTTAGGATTTGAAATATATACAAGTAAAGTACACTGTGAGAGATGGGTAAAAGTTAGGGAAAGTTAGGTTTCCACAGATGAGTTAATTAAGTTCCACAGAATAATTAATGAAGTGTCAGCTTGAACAAAGAAGGGAGTAAAAATTAACCAGGATGAGGGTCCCTAGACAATGAGAATAAAGTTTGCCATTTTGCAGAAACCACAGATTCAAGATATTAGGAAAACTGGTCTAAACTGGCCAGAAGATGGTCAGGGTTGAAGAGAAAACTGAGTCAAATGGCTACCACGAATGCTTAATTGGCTAATTGAATATTACCTTACACACCCACAGGGAGGAGTTTTCTGCCATTTTTGAACATGGGATATATGACAAGGGAGGGGGGACATGCTTATACATATCAAGGAGAGAACATGTCAGCAGTGTGTAGGGAAGATTGTAACCCAGAAGGGAGCAGACCAATCAATTCTATGAAGAGAGGTACTGAGCTGATGGTGCATCAATCTATGTCAGCCTAACAAAATGAAGCTAGCCTCACTCATGTATTCCCCACTCCTTCTTCCTAAAGAAGGGTGGAGTCCACTCCTGGCCAGGAACATTTACCAATTCCTTTGAATTTCTCAATAATAATAAATTGCTGTTGATATCTGGAAAAAAAAAAAGAGTAACTGACAGGCCTCAAACCAGTTGGTGAGTCAGGGGGATGGTTTTATCCCAAGTATGTGAAAACATCCCCCCAGAAGAATGGGTAGATGAAAACGATTTGTTCCAATAGCCATGAAGGTAGCTGAAGTGAGTGCTGTGGTGCTCTTAGAATTTGGTCAGACATCAAAGATGCCAAGGTCATCCACTGCATCCCAGACCATTCCAGTCATCTTGACTTTTGTCTTGCCACTGGACTTCGATGACTGTGGAAACAGAGAGTGAGGCTGATGACTTTGTGCCATTCTGTCTCACTTAAATCCAGTTCATATTGAAGTTAAGATCTCACCCCATCAAGTCATTAATCCTCTTTGAAAATGAAGGATAAACAACAAACATTGAAAGGAACAGACTCCTTGAAGTGGCTATGGACTAATCAGCTTTGCCTTCAGGCTGACTCAAACTATGGGGGATGCTGCCATAAGACTCTGTAGATTTCAGAGCTGCCTTGGACTCATAGTGGAGGCTGGGAAGTTCTTGTGCCCAAGATTGCTGGTTAGGAAAAAGCACAAAACTAGGAACCTGCCAAACCTGGAAAGAAAAAATGTCAGGGTATTTTATTTACCTTATTGGCACTTTCACCAACACAGAAGAACAAAACTAACTGGAAAACATCATATTCAATATGGTTGAATAACTATAAGAAAAGTCATTATGTTTCTATGATACTCACCTGAGGTCACTCACGACTTGTCCTATGCATGTCTTCTCCAATGGCATTTGTCTTTGTGGGAGAACGTAGCCCAGAATTACAAGGAAAGAATGTTCTAGTGACATTATTCTTACTATGCTGTTTTACTACATGTGTTTTCTTTGAAGTAATTGTTTCTTCTGGCTAATAAGAGTAAACATTGACAAGTGCTCATGCATTATGATTTTGCTTAAACACAGACCCTCAGGGAACTTTGTAGTTAGGATAGTTTGGGGAATTGGCCACGTGAGATTGCATCAAAATACTCCTAGGCATTAAGCAAAAGGTAAAAGAAAAATTGAAAAATTCTTAAGTAAAAATAAGGTTGTCAAGGTAAGAATGAACTTACCATTTTTTCCTTTGTGTCCCTAACATTTAGCACATGGCAAGCACTTATTAAATGCTTATTGGATTGGATTGAATTGAAGATTTAAAAACGATCAGATGCCATTCAGTGAAACCAAACGCACCAATGTGGCACATAAAAAACCAAATTATTCATCCAGAAAGGAACAGTGGTTTGAACTTCTGCCGAAAGAACACAGCTGAAATGGCAAAAATTGTGAAGAACAATTTTGAGCTTTGTTTTATGTCATAATGGAGATAGTCAGTAGCTATAGTCTCATCCCCACAGCTGCTACAGCATTTACCCCTAAAAAAATTACTTTGTATTCATTTTGTATGTGCCCACATATACACACAGGGTTTCTCAGATAGAATGGGATCCTTTAGGACAGAGGCTGCTCCGTTTTTGTCTTTGTACCATCAGCCTCTAGAACAGGATCCGATGCATAGTGACCAATTAATAAATGCTTGTTGATCGATCAACTGATTGGCATGAGATAAATGTTTGACAGGGAACACATAGGGTAATGGGCACCTTTTAAGTTATCCTCCTAGCTGATAATTTCTCCTCATCATCTTAGCTTGAAACATAAAAATGTTTCTGCTGAATACAATTCCTCCTATACTCTTAAAATAAATAGTACACATGTGTATGTGTATATATATGTGTGTGTGCAGGTGTGTATACACACACACGCGCACACACACACATTTAAACCATCCATAATTTCCTATTAATCCCTACTAAGCCATAGAACCAATATCCTAAAACTTCTAGCAGGACTACCTCACAGGGCCATGAAAGAACTGACAGCTTCCACCCAGGATTGCGGTGCCTATCTTTCTCCTGGCCCTCAGAAGCACGAAATAAACAGAAGAGGCCATAAATCTTAATGGTTTATCTTAAGTCTTAGTAACCTAGTTTCTGTAGGGTAATTTTAATTCTGAAAAAAAAATAGAGTATTGTGAAATCTAGCATAAACTAACAAGGTTCGGTGACCCCAGGATTTCCTGATAAACATGAGAGATCCAATATGGAAGGATGGATGGCATCATTCTCTTGAATATACTTCATTATAAAAGCTTTCACTGCGAAGATGCCATGCTAATAAAAGGCATCTAAAAATTCCCAAGGCAGAATTAAGGAAGGTCAGAATGCTGGTTTAAGCTCTATTTCATCTCAAATTTTTGCTCCACATTTTCCTTTCCTTTGCTTCTGACCTTATTTTAAAACAAAAACAAAAACTACTTTTCAAAAGTAGAGAGAAGTAGGAACGTCTCCCTACATGAAGTACAAACGCACTATACAGGAACTTTTGATAGCGAAATAATCATTTTTATAATCCAATCAGTCTTTAAAGAACTATGCCAAATAAATATAACTCTGATATTTAAGAATCTACTTTTTTTCCCTGCCAGGAAGAAAGCTCATTTTTCCCCTTGATTTTGGAGGTCACAAATGTTGTTCTAGAAATTGTGCTAGAAGGGGTAATATAAATCAGTGCAGAATTCCTAACACAGAAACTGTTAATCAGAAGACAAGGATTGCTATTTAAAGGGGGGAAATATCTATATTAGCAAATTCAAAGGGCACTTCAAAAAAGCTTCAAGGATTAAAAAATATATGCTTTTGCTATGAATTGTGAAATTGAAATTTAGCTTCATATACCCAGGCCTAATAAACAAGTCAGTTTGGAAAGATCATATGTCATAAAATTTCTTAGGTCTATAGATGCTTGAATTTCTTGAAAAATATGAAAACTAACCCAGAGAGACAATGTGATAAAGAAGTCTGTTAGAAATGTAATTCTGTCTACTTTGTTCACATTCTAAATTATACCATAAATTTTTAAAATATCCTTACCGTAGATTATATTTTATTATAATGCAGGACAGCGTATTTATAATATGTTGGGGGGAAAATTTAACCATGGCATATATATTTCCTTCACTTCATTTGGTATTGAAAATAGTCTGGCAAAATAGAAAGCATTATAGAAATCATTTTAACTGAGGGAGAAATTCTCCTCTGCACAGAACTCCCATTGATGTCAGTGGGAGTTCTGTGAATGGAACAAATGTTGAACTTGACCCTGAAATGCTGAAACTGCAATCCTTAGTGCTCTTGGCACAAGCTGACTTCCTCCTGAAAGGCCTTGTAGTTTATGCAGGAATTGCACAGCAGGTTAATAATCTAGTTTTTTTGCTTCTATTGAAGCACAAAAAAGGCACATAATATTTTAGTGGGCTAGCATATGCATTTTAACACAGAAGCTTTCAGACAAGATTGGGAGAAAGAACAAGAGATGAAGCCTGTGACTGATGGTATAGTCATAATCTTTGGACCACTTTCTCCACTTTGTTGATCAATAACGTCCTACATACATCAAGGTGTGATAAGAATAAGAAGATTGTGGAGACCAAGCAGCAGAAGAACACCGAAACTTGGATCAGTAAAGCTTTGTTATACTCCATTAAACGTGACAGGAGAAAAGTTGACAACAAGATTTCTATACAACTGTTTCAACTGAAATGGAGTAACTATAAACAAGATTAACAGAAAAAGAAATTCTGCCGGAGCACACTGAATCATCCCTTGAAATAAATTTACATTAGCTCTCTGTTTTGTAGCAATCAACAACGTGGTGACTTGTTTTGAGTGCAGGCCTATGAAGGAAATAGTTATGGGTCCTGCAATTAGAACTCACAGCTGCTCATCAGAAGACCATGAACCATGTACCATAAAAGGATTCAAGATCACTCATAAGCCTCTTCATGTTTTTTTTCAGTCATACTCATACATTAAGAATGGCAACACCATCAAGAACACCACTTTCTAATTTAAATAAGAGGAAGAGAAAGAAGAAAAAAAATGTTCTTTCTATGCAAATGACAATTGCGCATAATGTATTTTATTTTTCCTCAGATTTACTGGATAATAACTACATTGACTGAATGAATTGTGGTCTATGTTGCAATTTGGCTATTCAGCATTTTGTTTTGGCTGGCTATGTATTTATTTTACAATAATTTTTGACGGAGTAGTTGAATTTTTTACTGAACTAAGTACACATCATTTTGGGACAGAGAACAATTAACAGGCCAAGAGGAGAGCATACATATGGCGGGGTGGGGGGATGGGGGGGATGGTCCACATAATTATCTTGTGGTAACCAGACCGTAGCCACAGAGTTCACAAATATCAACAAAAGCCGAAGGTTAGGGAGCAGTTGTGAAATGGAGGTTGGAACAACAGTCAAAACCAATGGGGACAGAGGAAGGGACATGCACTGAGTCAATGGGTGTAATATAATGCAAGAACTAGCATAAGGCTTTGGCAAATAATAGCTTATCTCATAAAACATCTCCACTAAGAAAGCATTCTTTTATGGTGGGCAGTATGCTAGCCATGCCTTCTTCTTACTCAGCTGCATCATTACTACTAGGAACCTTGACATTGACCCTCACCCTAGAAGACCTTCCTGAAACTTAAGCATATGACTTTTTGAGAAAATATTCGTGAAACACCTCTATTAAGACTGAATACCCGAGTCATACTTATCAGAGATTTGAGTTAGAAAGGACATTAGTAATTTGGTATAGTGGGAAGAGTATTAGATTTGAAGTCAGAAGGCCTGCATTCAAATTCCTGCTCTGTGGACTTTGGGCAAGGAACTTAATTTTATCTGAACTGCTTTCTCCATCTGTGTGTGTGTGTGTGTGTGTATATGTGTGTGTGTGTCAGGGTGGGGGTGGGGGGCTTGGAATAAAATATTTGTGTATTGATTTCCATATTTTCTCTTTAGGGTAAAATAATTCTACCAGTCTGGAGGCAGCCCCATTACTACAGTGGGTATAGTTGAGATAGGGCTATGCATCCTTATTGTCCTTCCACAATTATTAAGAGCATACAAGGAATCAGAGAACATAGTTTAGGATTGAGGTTGATCTCAAGCACCAGAGAGCAAAGGCATTGAAGGTGGAATACATAGTAAGGAGAATAATCCAGACTGATAGGTGATAGTACTTACCACCCGAGTGATGGGGGAAGAGCATACTGTTGATTCCCAGTGTCTGGAGACCAATCTCCTGATTGGTTGAGAGACTTCTGAGAGAGCAGCAAAAGAGAAAAATGAGAGGAGATAGAGTAAGAGAGGGGACAAGATGTAGACATTGGGGAGTCAGAGTTATTGTAGGTATGGGGAGAGGAGCCATCAATTGAACAAATCCTTTGCTTCCCAATGTCTGCACCTCCAGAGATGGCTAAAAGTGGGCTATGCAGATGAGATTGTTGTCTCCCTGGCTGAACTGCAATTTCATCTTTCTCTTGGGTTTTATATCCCCTTTTACTATTGTGTATGTTGTCAAACTAATTTGTATGACTTTCCTGGTTCCTGTTTGCTTTGACAAGTATATTTACTCACTATGCATGACTGTCTTTGGTGTGATAAGCATATGGTGGGGAGGGGAAGTTAAGCTGGATGAAATTATGCTGCTACCCTCCAGGCTGAAGTGGAATTAGTCTTCCCACTCCATGCAGTTTGGTAAGGTGGCTTTTATACTGAATCCCAAGAGAAATGAATTCCTAGATTGCAAACATCTGATGTGGATTAGGCATAATTCTGAATCCTGTGCCCCATTTGAAGGTAGGAGAATGAGGACATGATCACCAAGTCAGAGCCATCTTTCTAATCTCCATATGTATGGTAATTCAGTTGCGACTTTTTTTTTTTACCTTTTTCTCTTTGATAATGCTGAGGTAATCAAGTATCTTTGATGAGTTTTGACTTTCAAATTTAACAGCAAGCAAATTGGATGCTTTGTTGTCTTTGTTTTGGAGTGCTTCTCAGCACTAAGGAATCTTTGATTGAATTGGTAGTCTTTGATGACCTGCTTATGTCAAGGGAAGGCCTAGTTCACATGGGTTTGAGTCGCATGGTTGTGACACCCTTTGACCCTGAAGTGTTGGCTTACCGTTTGAACTCAGTCTATGATTAAATTTCTCTTACTAGAAATGCTCCTTTTAAAAATATTTAGTTGTTTCTTCTAAAGAAGATATATTTTATGATATAGCTTAAGTTTTGACTTTTCCTTACTGTATCATAAGATGAACATGAAGAATTCAGAGAAATAAGAGAAGACATATATGAACGGATACAGAGTGCAGTAAGCTGAATCAAGAAAACAATATGTACAATTATTAGAACAATTAAACGGAGGAATAACAAAATGAAAACTGAATGCTACAATAGTTATGACATATTATAACCTCACCTCTAGAAAAGAATTGAGAAAATGCACTTCCTATTCTTAATTAAAGAGGTAAGGTACCATAAGTGTATGTGTACTATAAGACATGGTTGATGCATTGGTTAATTTTGATGAACTACATTTTTCCCTCCTTTTGTTAAAAAATATTTGTAATAAGAAACTGATAGGAGAGGGAGGGATGGATATACTTGGAAATGACAGTGATGAAAAAACAAAAGGTAGCAATAAAAACGTAAAAAAGAGTCGTCTTATTTAACAGCTCTAAATTGCTATTGGCTGATGCTTGCAATATGTTTTTGTATGTTGATTAGGAGTAGTTTGGGTTTATATTTTCATAGGTACCATTATGTAGTGTTTCCATAAAGGAGTTATATCTGACTCAGAGATTTCTTTTATATTTACCAGTTTGAACTTCTCACTAACAACTTTATCTTTTATTTGCTCAAAGGAGTTTGTAGAAATGGGCTTATGTTGTTATTGATAAATACATTCTTTTAGGGGTGTGACATTCCTATTTCATATAGGTTTCCAATGGGTATGTAGCTTCTGGGGAGCTGGACGCACAAAATGCCCATAGGTTGACTCCTCAGTGGTATTATATTGTAGATTCTGAACCTCAGAGAAGTTGGTCAGTAGAGCCATAAGCACCTAAGATACCTCTAGGGACATGCACACAAGGACACATTCTCATGGCTACTTTCATAGAACCATCAAAACACACTGACATGCATGTAAAGGATTACATCAAGTGACCCCTGGCCATCAGAGCCATTTTGCTCGACTGCAACAAAGGTCCTATCTGTCTCTTGTGCTCAATTTCTCTTCCAAAGAATTATAAGAGCTAGTCTAAAAATGCCAGCAACCATTCCTTTCCTACTAATTGCTTAATTATGCTGCTAATTACAATCTCAGCCAAGGAGAATAAACAGGGGTACAAGGAATCTGATGACCTAACAAAAGTCATAAAATTTATCATACCCCCTTAATCCTTTAATCCTTCTTTGGGAAATGCATGGTAAGGAAGTAATTAAATAGAAATAAAGAATTATCCATACAAAGATGTTTATAGCTGCATTTTTTGGTAATTGTGAACAATGGAAAATAAACTATATATTCAACAGTTGGAGAATGGCTGAACAAATTGTGGTATATCAGCATAGTGCCATTACAAGTAAGGACTATAAAAACCGTAAAAACACATATTAAATAATGCAAATCAAAGCAAAAAAAAAAAAAACTTCCTGCCTTCCCAAGAAAGAGGCCTAAAACAATATATGCATTGACCTTATATAATTTTTTGAAAATTATTTTCTTGTATAATCTTGCAATATGAGCATATAATCATAGAGATTGGAAGGTGGTTTAGAAGGTGTTGCCAATAAATTAATGTTGTTATTTTATGTTTAAATATATTCTTTATTGTAAATAGTTTTGTTTAATGTTTAATATACTTTACGTAAAGTGTTCATAATAGATATTTTAAAATATACGTTGATATTTTCACATAAATAATATAGCTTACATCTTTAAAGTGAAATTTTCCAAAATTAATCTTCAAATTAATATAGATTGCCCCAAAGGTCCAGAGTCATAACTAGGGAAAGGTGACTGGAGTTTTCCCCTAGGACACAAAATTTAGACGTCATTGATTGCACTCGAGGTTTAGGACAGTGATGTCATTCTTGAATAGAGATGGATCCCTGTTGTATATTCACTCAGAAAACAAGTGAATATTATCTATGTTGTATTTTGTCTTTATTTTTGTTAAATATTTCTCAATTACATTTTCATCTGATTGGGGCCAGTTGGGAGTGTTGCGTGGTGCTTTGTACAGTTGGGTCTCGAGTTTCACACCTCTGGTCTAGCACATTGTAAGGAGTTAATGATATTTGTTGATTAGTTGATTTCAGCATGCAGAAACAAAGGAATTTACCATTTAGTGGCAAGAATAATTAGTTAGGAAGGTACTACCCTGTCCTGTCTTGATCTCCCTCAACTACATGATAGCAGATTCCTCTGGAGCCAGGGTGCTGGGATCTCAGTTAATCTTGTGCCCTTTCAGATATGCCTTATCCCCAACAGAGGTACACTTTGTACCCCATGCCTTATTCAAGGTTTGTGGTATTTGCCTTGTGAACAAATATTTCTGGTTAAGATTCTGCTTTTAAAAAGTGTTAATGAAATTATGAGCAATAAAATGTTGGGCTTGAGATATTACACTCAGATTCAAAGCAGTTTTATTCTCCTTTGCTTTGGAAGACATATCAAGGAATCTTTTTCATAATCTGCAAAATTTCAAGAAGGTAATTATTCACACAAATATTACTTTACTTCTTTGTTAATTATACTGTTTAAACAAAGGACACTTCATGAGTTTTTTTCTCTCAAGATCCTATAAGATCAACTTTGTTTTTTCAAAGAAAGGCCTTTTTAGATTCCTGCTAAGGATTTTTTAAAAAATGTTGCACTAATACCTTTTGTTTTTACGTCATTTCTGGATATATATCCAACTCCCATCTATCCAGCCCTCCCTTTTAACCAAGAAACACAGTTAAGCAAAGCCAACCAAGACAGTCTTTGACAATATATGTGCCATTCCATACCTAGAGTCATCCAATTCACCCAACAGAGAGAAGTTCATTCCTAATCTTCTCTCCAAACAAGACTGGGCATTATAGTTACATAGAATCCATTTTTTGTTTTTGTTTTCTTTTCACTTATATTATTATAATTATTGTGAAAATTATTTTCTTGGTTCAGCTTACTTCATTTTGCACCACTTCTACATGTTTCTCAGAATTTCCCATGTTTCTCAGAATTCCTTATATTCATTGTCTCTTACTGAAAGATAACATTTCATTACACTAAAAAAATTATATGATGATTTGTTTAGCTATTTCCCACTTGATTGGGACTCATTTTGTTTTCTTTTTTCTCCCCACTCACAAAAGGTGCTACTATGTGAATATCTTGGTGTTTACAGGATCTTTTTCTCTTAAAATTACTGTGCCATGCAGCCATGCAGTAGGCTCTCTAGATCAAAGACTGTGAACAGTTTAGTGACTTTAGTTTTAAAGCAAAATTCTAAATTATTTTACCGAATGGTCAGTCTGATACAGAGTTCTACCTGTGGCGGATTAGTAGGCTTGTTCTCCCAAAATCCTTCCAACATTGACTATTTTTATTTTTTGTCATCGTTATCAATTTGATAGGTGTATACTGAACCTTAGAGTTTAATATGCATTTTTCTTATTATTGGTGATTTAGAGTAATCTTTAATATTATTGATAGTTTGTGATTCTTCTTTTGAAAATTGTTCACGTTCTCTGACCATTATTTTGTTGGAGAATTGACTCTTAATCATCTTCATATGTTAATTCCCTATATATCTTGTATGTCAGAAATTAATCAGAAATCTTTGATGAAAATAAGATTTAGAAAAGAAAAACATGTAAAATACTCTTTTTCCCATATTTCATAAAAATGACTGTTCACTAGATATATTACAAATGTTCTGAATGCACCACCAACATATCTAGGAAAGAAGATAACACAGTTAGGAAC
Organism: Phalanger gymnotis; assembly: GCA_028646595.1. NCBI lineage: Eukaryota > Metazoa > Chordata > Mammalia > Diprotodontia > Phalangeridae > Phalanger > Phalanger gymnotis. The sequence continues at coordinate 349,452,466 of CM053622.1, forward strand.
CTAAGGACAGGAAGAGTATATTCAAATAGAAATGCTATGGAATCAATTAACAAGCATTTATTAAGTACCTATTAGTGTGAAACAGGCACTGTGCTTGGTGCTGGGAATGCAAAGCTGGGAATACAAAAACTCCCACTCTCAAGAAGCTTACACTCTTTAAAAGAGATAACATGTAAATATATATATATATGCATAATAAATATGCACATAATAAATGGAAGGTATTTAAATATGAGCTTGTTAATGAGAAAGAACACTAGCAGATGGTAAACTGGAAAGGTATCATGCTTGAGATGTGTCTTAAAGGAAGTGAAGCTTTCTATGAGTAGGAGGTAAGGAGGAGGTATATTCTAAGAACAGGGGATAGATGACAAGTACAAAGGTATGAAGTTGGGAGATGGGGTGCCATGTTTGAAGAACAGAGAAAACAGTTCTAATAATGCTCCTCTGTTTCTCTCCTAATCCACCCTCGTGTGTTATACCTTAACTAGTGCGTATCTTGCCTTTCACCAGTTCTGATTTCAGTGAAATGGGGTAAATGTTCTTAAGACTAATAGATTTTCCAAGAAATTACTGTTCATGCATATTTGTCCTACCCTGCTTCCTGCCTTCACCAAGAGAATGCTATATTTTTCTTTGCTTTGTCTGATGGGAATAGAATATTTTTTGAAAGTTTGAATTGTGACTTTGTGTAAGGTGTTGCAAATCCCATTTTCATGCTTCTTCCCATCACTTAGGCAATAATAAACTATAGTGGGATTGGTTGAATTAGTGGCATGTGAAAATGAAGCTGAGACAGGGTTATGAACCTGGTATGGTGGGGTTTTGTTTAACTACTCATGTTTGGTACAAGTTTTTGTTTTTCAGTGAGGGACAGAATAGAGGGAGAGAAAATAGATTTTTGTTAAGTGAAAAAATTAAAATTAAAAACAAACATGGCGTGATGGTTATTAGAATTGTGAGGTCTTATCAACACCATGAGTTGAACCATACTATCCTCAATTTTGTCTGTCTACTCTTATGACCCTAAGCCCTAGGTGAAGCCATGAAAAAGAATAACTCCATGGTATGTGTGTATATGTGTACAAGCATGTGCCCATATGCATGTGCATGAGCACTCTTGTGTGCCAAGGAACCCCAACACCTGGCAAGGATGTCAGTAACAGTGCAGCAGCGTCAGCCACAATGCCAAAGTATCCTCTGGCAAAAATGATATAAACTCCCACAATGTGCCTTTTGGACTCATTTCCTTATTAGTATCTCTATCATCCCAGGATCAAAAGGAAAAGGTTAGGTTATTACACACACACACACACACACACACACACACACACACATACACACTCACACACATAAATGCTCACACACATACACACACATGCTGAATAACTTAATCAATAAATGAACTGTCCCTGCCTGTGTTGTTAAGCAAAATTGTCTCATTAGCATGGCTTTTGTTTCTTTTGAGTGGAAGTACTTTCAGCTGTTAAGTGCTAAGCCTCAGGCCCAGGGCCCTGTCAGGTGTGAAACCTGTGTGGGTGTGGATTGGTGACTTAGGAGGGTCCAGCTGGGGAACCAATGGTCTCTGATCATTGAAGTGGGGCTTGAGAACACCAGAAGCTCGGCTGCGAGGAGGGGTGAGCCAGGAGACAACTTCAGCGGATGTGGAAGCTGTGGAGGCAGGAAGCTGTGGAAGCAGGGCTCACCCATGTGTAGACCCAGGAGTGCGAGCAGGAACGTGAGGCCAGTAAAAATGATTTGGCTAAATACTATCTTGTTTTTCTGTGGCCTCCTGGTTA
>CM053622.1:349454764-349489548 GCA_028646595.1 Phalanger gymnotis
CACCTTAAAAATTAGATTGGAGCAAGTGGAACCTAATGACTTTATGAGAAATCAAGATATTATAAAACAGAACCAAAGGAATGAAAAAATGGAAGACAATGTGAAATATCGCATTGGAAAAACCACTGACCTGGAGAATAGATCCAGGAGAGATAATTTAAAAATTATTGGACTACCTGAAAGCCATGATCAAAAAAAGAACCTAGATATCATCTTTCAAGAAATTATCAAGGAGAACTGCCCTGATATTCTTGAGCCAGAGGGTAAAATAGAAATTGAAAGAATCCACAGATTGCCTCCTCAAATAGATCCCAAAAAGAAATCTCCTAGGAATATTGTCACCAAATTCCAGAATTTCCAGGTCTGCAAACAGCCAGAAAGAAACAATTTGAGTATTGTGGAAACACAATGAGGATAACACAACATCTAGCAGCTTCTACATTAAGGGATCAAAGGGCTTGGATTATGATATTCCGGAGGTCAATGCAGCTAGAATTAAAACCAAGAATCACCTACCCAGCAAAACTGAGTATAATGCTCCAAAGCAAAATATGGATTTTCAATAAAATAGAGGACTTTCAAGCTTTCACAGCTGAACAGAAAATTTGACTTTCAAACACAAGAATCAAGAGAAGCATGAAAAGCTCAACAAGAAAGAGAAATCATAAGGGACTTACTAAAGTTGAACTGTTTTATTTACATTCCTGTATGGAAAGATGATGGGTGTAATTCATGAGACCTTTCTCAGTATTAGGGTAGTTGAAGGGAATATACATATATGTAGACAGAGGGCACAGGGTGCATTGAATATGAAGGGATGATATCTAAAAAAATTAAATTAAGGGGTGAGAGGAATATATTGAGAGAGGGAGAAAGGGAGAGATAGAGTGGGGTAAATTATCTCACATAAAAGTGGCAAGAAAAAGAAGTTCTGTTGGAAGGGAAGAGGGAGCAGGAGAGAGAGAATGAGTAAATCTTGCTCTCATCGGATTTGACTTGAGGAAGGAACAATATACACACTCAATTGAGAATCTTACCCCACGGGAAAGTAGAGGGAAGGGGACAAAAAGGGGGGGATGATAGAAGGGAGGGCAGATAAGGGGAGGAGGTAATCAAAAATGAACACTTTTGAAAAAGGACAGGGTCAAGGGAGAAAATTGAATAAAGGGGAACAGGATAGGAGGGAAGGAAATATAGTTAGTCTTTCACGACATGACTATTTATGGGAGTGTTTTGCATATTGGTACATGTATGGCCTATGTTGAATTGCTTGCCTTCTTGGGGAGGGTGGGTGGGAAGAGAAGAGGGGAGAGAATTTGGAACTCAAAGTTTTAAAAGCAGATGCTCAAAAAAAAAGTTGTTTTTACATGCAACTGGGAAATAAGGTATATAGGGAATGGGGCATAGAAATCTATCCTGCCCTACAAGAAAGTAAGGGGAAAGGGGATGGGGCAGGGAGTCGGGTGACAGAAGGGAGGGCTGACTGGGGAATGGAGCAATCAGAATATATGCCATCTTGGAGTGGGGGGGAGTGTAGAAATGAGGAGAAAATTTGTAACTCAAAATCTTGTGGAAATCAATGTTGAAAACTAAAATGTTAAATAAAAATGATAAAATTTGAAGGAATAAAATATGAAACTCACATATGGTGGAGGAAGAATGGGTGGTTACAGATTCTCTTATTAAATTGTTATACAGAATGACAAAAGGAGGTATGAGGGGAAAAGGAAGGTTATGGGGGAACTGCTCATCAAAAAGAGGAGATGGTAAAGCTATGATATTAGCATCAGGTTTTTTTAGTGGAGAATATGCACTGATTTGTTGTGGAGATAATTGGACTTCCATTGTATTGAAAATGGCCACAAACCGTGCATTCAATTTAATGACCAATTCAAGTTCTTGGAACTTAGATAGTTGTAGAGCTATGATAGATGGCTACTAGAGATTTTACATGTCCTTCAAGTCCATTTGTAAGCAATGAAATCTCTACTAAAACCCACCAAATATAAACTTTTCCCTGTTTTTAATTCTCACCTTACATTCAAGTCTGGACTGGTGAAAGATAAGTTGGACCTCTTCCAGGAAATTCCCTGAATATCTTTACCTCAAAATCCGTTTCCTCTAGAAAGTCTTTCTTAATCTGTCAAACTCATAACTTTCACTTAACTCCACCTACATAGTATATCTAGGTAGATATTGTTAAGTGGGAAGGCATGGGGGGAAGCTGAAATGAAAAGAAAGGAGTTTATATGATGAGCAAGTAAGGTACTTTATAAAAATAACTTATAAAGTTGGTAGATGTGGGCTTGCATTGAGTAGAGAAATTGCAGTGTTGGTATCCAAAAGAAGATGATACTGTTAAGTAGGAGTCTGAAGTGCCACAAAGATCAGTAATAAAACCTTATTTGTGCATTTAGCACAGCCACGATCTGGAAAGAAGAATATTACAAAATGATAAAAATAACCACTGGTTCTTACTAAGGAGATGGTTTAGAGAAGGATAAAAGGATAAGCAAACAGAAATAATAGAAGTACGGCCAGGTTCATGATAGATACTATTCAGTGCATATAAATGCAATATCATATAATTTTAAAACTCCATAAATATTCTTTGGTGGTACTATACATAGCTGCAAGTCAAGGACCCGCACAATGTTGGAGTCAAAATGAAAAATAATGTAGAGGGTAATGGAATGAGTTGTGGTGAACATTAAGTAAGCTGTGGCCTATAACCCATGAAGACTGCATAGAATACATTATTGAGAATATGAGAGACCAGAGGAACTTGTCATCTAGCAAAATCTTGCTTGTCATCTAGCAAAAATGAGAAACAAAATATGGATAGCCTTAGTGGTACATTGATACTCCCAAGATACTAAAAGAACAAGGGGAAGGTCATCACAACATTGGGTAAATTCCTTATGAAAACTCTTGACTGAGAATTAGCTAAGATGAAAGGTGTAAGAGTGAAAGGAGTATTCATTCCACTGAAGACACAAGAGTCATTGAAATACAGTAGCAGAAAAAAGAACTATCAAGTGTCAAACTAGAAAATACTTTCAAAATACTTTCATAAAATTATTTGTAACTATAATGTTTTATTCTCATCCTTCAGAACTGGTTAAGAACTTTTACTTATAATGAAACTTAAAGTCCTTATATTTGACCTAGTGAAAAGACTTATGCTAAACTCTCTTCCTCATGATTATTTCTTTCCTCCCTCCTCCCCCCACCCCCAATACTGTACAGTTGCAGGTGTCAATAAGGTAGGTTCAAATTCCTTGTATTTGAAGGCATTAATTATGACATTTTGTCACTATGTAGAATTTTTCATTATAGTGATAGTTTTACAAGCAGGATGTGGCCTATAATATATTTTTGTTACTCCACAAAATCTTTAGTTTAAGATATAATTCGTAGATTCAAGTTATCTTGCTCAAGAAAAAGAAAAGGTCTTCCATTTCTAATGCAGGAGGGGTTAATGAGCATGCACTTGGTTGATGAAACCCCCAGTTTGAAGAGTCTGGGGAGCCTGCTTCTAGAAGAGCACAATGACAGATAATGGAAGAGCCTACTCTCTGATTTAGAGTATACCCTGACATTCTGTAACTAGTTTAATTTGTAACTAGCTGTAACAACAATGCTACTTGCTGCTACTGTGGCTGTATATGACCAACAACATCAGCACACAGGAGGGCTGCTAGCACAGATTCTTTGATCTGCTTTTCTAAGGAAAGCAACTTTAAGGGGTTAATAATCGTACTTTAATTAAACATACATATACTATTCACTCAGTTCAGGGGAAAAGCCAGTACCCTGAACTTCAGAGCAAATACAAATAGAAATTACAAGCATACATTACATAAACAGAGCAAAATCACACAAATCAGGAGACAGGCTTCTAGCTGTCTATCTAAACAATACATAAACAGTTACTAGAGAGAGAAACACCAGTATCTGGGTTTTCAAAGCCGGGGGGCTCCGTGACGTCTACCCAGAGTCTCATCTGGTCAAATCACACAATACTCTTCCAGTCAGCAAGAGCCCCAGAACAAAACTCCAACCTCAGATCTTATACACCCTTCTCAGGGTCAGAGTGTGTCATAACCATACGACTCAAACCAATGTGAACTAGGCTTTCTTGTTTCTTAAGTAGGTCATCAAAGACTCTTGATTCAATCAAAGAAACAAAGGCAAGACTCATCAAAGACACCCAATCACCTCAATGCTGAGAAGCACTCAAACAAAAAACAGCAGAAAGTCCCACTTTGCTTACCATTACATTCGAAAGGCAAGACTCAAAGGTACTTGATTACTTTAGCATTCCAAAAGAGAAAACAGAAAAAAGTCCCACCCTTCTTACCATTATACTAGCTTGACTGTACAGTCTAGAACTTGTGGGTACATTCAAAGATACTGACCAGATCAAGCTGGCATCCATGAGGTGGTATTCTACAATACCAATATAAGAATTGTGAATACAGAAAAGCATAGTTTTCTATAAAGTCATTTAAAAATAACAAACTACATCGTGTGTGTGTGTGTGTGTGTGTGTGTGTGTGTGTGTGTGTGTGTGTGTGTAAGTAGATAGAGCACTGGGCTGCAGGAGACCTGAGTTCAATCTGCCCTAAGACACTCATTAGCTGGGTCACCCTGGATGTCACTTAACCTCTGTTTGCCTCAGTTTCGTCATCTGTGGAAGGGGATAATAATAACCCCTACCTTACAGAGTTGTCTGAGTATCAAATGAGATAATAATTGGTATGGTGCCTGGCACAAATAAGTGCTATATAAATGTTAGCTATTATTAGTATTATTATAAAAATACATCACAAGACTACAAGAGGGCCTCTATCATTTATCTTCAGAGGCCCCTGGAACTGGACATGTGGAAGAAGGAATGAATTAAAGAAAGAATAGCAACTATCTGAAAAGAAACATAAGAAAGTGAATCGGAAGTTCCAAGGAAAATGTGAAAAGGACATTATAAATCAAAATAAAGGGAGACAGAGAAAGAATAAAACAAAAAAGTAAAAACCAACAAAAGAAAACAATTATTTTACAGGGTAACTAAGAAAGGATAAATATTTACTCTGAAGAGTTGTTCTTTAATTTTTGCCCAACTATCTTCTCCTCTAATGTTTAACAATTAGTTTCTTTCCTTTTGTCACATTTCTAATTAATTTCGTCCATTTGCATATCATCTTCATACTAAATCTGCTGCTCTACCTCCAAACAACTCACTTCAACCATGCTCCATAATTGCTTACCATTTTACAGAACTGCACAGCCTCCAAAATCCTTATCTTCCAAATTATACTCTTTGATGATAACCTACCATCTTCTCAATTCTCTTACTTCTTAACTCATACTAAACTTGCTCTTTGTCTTCGTCATGTGCTTTGGTTCCTTGAATCCTCATATTTCCTAGTCTATCTTCTCTACTCTGGCTTCACATGACAATAGACCCAGCTTTGACATTATGGCCCACCATTAATAATTTACAAGGGAGCACCTTAGAATACCTCAACCCCCTCAAAGTTTACTAACTTTCAAATAAGCATTCCTAGGTAATTCTCTGCTCTCTACCCTCATTCCTGGGTTGTTGAGCAATACTAGAGAAAGTCATAAAATTGAATTGATTTTACTCATTACAAATTTATAGTGAAGAACTTCACTGGGATCTGGTGATAGATTGTCATCTGTTGTTGTCTGAGAGCCAATCTACCTACATTTGAAGAGGCTTATATGAAACTGGTATAAGGTGATAGGTTTTCTCCCAAGGTTCAGGAACACTTGTGACTATGTACCAAGTCACAGTGATGTAATGATCTGAGTTGGTATATCACAAATTCTTGAAATATTGAAACAACCTCAGCTAGATCTTTTCCTGTTGTCCATCAATCTTTCTGTTCTACTCTTACTAACATCTTATCTTGTTTTTCATAGCCACTATTCCAAATTGTTTGTTCTCTCTGCAACCCACATCCTTATCCCTTACATTTACAACAATAACTTAGCCTCCTACTTAACAAAGAAAATTGAGGACATCCAACCAGAGCTATCATAACTCCCCTCCTCTAATCCTCAGAATTTCTCAGTATTATCACTCATTCTTGCCTCCTTTCCTCCTGCCTCAGAGAAAGAGCTCTCTCTCTCTCTTTTTCTATTCTTTGCTAATACTAAGTTCACTATCTACATCATTGATCCCATCCCCTCCAACTTCATCCAGCACCTCCAACTATCACTTCCCTTCTTTCATGAATCTTCAATCTCTTCCTTTCATATTGCCTTCTCCCTACAAATATGCTCAGGCCTCTTCAAGCCTACAAAAAGACCTTTTGTTACCTTGATCTTTCTACCGTATTTAGTTCCCAGTCTCTCTTTCTGTTCCCCTGAACTGTCACATTTCTTGAAAAAGTTGTCTGTACATTTGGAACTATATCCCCAAAGTCATTGAACTGTGCTTGTCTATTGACCCAAGAATGCTACTATTAGGCCTACTACTACAGTAGTGATATCAATACTAGTGATACCCCCATGGGGATAAAAGAGAGAGGAAAAGGATCCATACATTAAAAAATACCTATACTGACTCTTTTTTGAAATGGGAAGCAAAAATTGGAAACTAAGAGGATGCCCATCATGGCTATTCAACCATTTGGGAGAATGGTTGAATAAATTATGGAGTATCAATGTATTGTACCCTAAGAAATGAACAAAGGGAAATGATCAAAGAGAAGTCTGGGAATATTTGTATAGATTGATGCAGAATGAAGTGATCAGATCCAGAAGTACAATTTCTATAATGACAATAGCATTATGAAGACAAACAACTTTTAATGATCTAAGAACTCTGAATAGCGCAATGAGTAATCAACCACATTTCCAGAAGACCATTGATAAAACATGCTACCCACCTCCTGACAGAGAGACAATAAACTCAACATGCAGAATGAGACACATGTTTTTGGACATGGACAGCATGGGAACTTGTTTTATGTAAAACATGCAATTATGCATATGTCATATGGGTTTTGTTTCATTTTTCTTTTCCCAACAGTGTGGGATGAGTGGGAAGGAAATAAGTGCGTGTTGATTTTTTAAAAAAAGCTGTCTGCATCCTATGTTTCCTCTCTTCAATGTTTATTCATCTCTAGCTCTTGCTTTCTGTCTTCCGACCAGACCAATCCATTGAAATTGCTTTTTTAAAGAACACCAATGGCCCTTCAATCGAAAAACCAAATGCCTATATTTTTTTCCGGTTTTCATCTTTGTTGATTTCTCTTCGGTATTTGATATTAATTGTTGATCACTGTCTCCTCATGGATGCATTTTCCTCCCTTAACTTCAGAACTTTCCTACCTTTCTAATCACTCTATCTCTGTTTTATTTTCCAGCTCTGCTTCATTTTCCTTACCCTTAACGGGTATACTTCCTGGTCCTGTTACTTATCCCTTTTTATACTTTCTCCCTTGGTGATCTTAATCACTCCCACATTTAATATCACTTCTACTTAAAGATAAGAAAAAGAAGAGTCAGATAGTCGTGTTAAGATGTTGTCCATCCTAAAGGGTGAGTGAAGCAACTCTTTGTCTTCCTGACGTTAATAACAGAGAGGTCTGCTGTTTCTCCCCTAAGCATGTACTTAGGATCTGAAGGAGAACTGCCTAAGACTTGTAAAACCTGATGACGACTTCTCACTTCTTATGATTTATGTGGCACAAATGATACTGCCAGAAAGATTCTAGGAAGCTTGCTAAGGATCAGGAAGTCTTGGGCAAGGAATTGGAAGCCTTAGGGGCACAGGTGCTGCTCTCATCTCTGTTGCCAATTGAAGGCAAGGGCTTCAGAAGAGAAAGGCAGATTTGGGAAGTGATCATCTGGTTGGGAAGATGGTGTCTGAAAATTGGATTTAGACTTTTGGACCACGGTTTAAAGCAAAAGCATACTGGGATGGAGTGTATCTAACAACAAATGGTAAAAATGCATTTGCATGGAGTCTTGGAAATCTAATAAAAAGGACTATTAGTTGAAAAGAAAGGAGGGAGAAAATTATCTACTTATACCTACCAAGCTACATACCATAAAGGATAACTATAATATAGGGGAAAGAGTAGCACACAAATGCCCAGAAATTGTTGTTAGGGCAGCTAGGTGGCTCAGTGGACAGTGCCAGGTCCAGAGTCAGGAAAACCTGAGTTCAAATCCAGCCTGAGATACTTAATAGCTATGTGACCATAGACAAATCACTTAACCTTCCTCAGTTTACTCATCTATAAAATAAGCTGGAGAAGAAATGGCAAACCACTCCAGTATCTTTGCCAAGAAAACCCCAAAAGGGGTCACAAAGAATCAGACATATCTGAAAAACGACTAACCAACAACAAGATAGGGAAAAGAGTAACCATCGAAACACCCAGAAATTCACAGGAGACTAAATAAAAGAGGAAGAATCAATGAGGCCCATAACTTCTGATGCCCAAATGAAAAAAAGAAGACCCCAAGCCCAGTGGATCAGAGATCATAACAGATCAGAGATCATAACTGAAACTTGGTGGGATGGGATGCAAGATGGCTCTGGAAGGGTATACTTTATTCAAAAGAAACAGGTTAGGTAAAAAGTAAAAACACCATATATTAAGGAAATACATACATGTGAAAATATCCAGGAACCTGAACAGGAAAGCATGGTATACAGAACAGTTGGGTGAAGATGAACGTAGGCAGAAACACAAGCAATATTGTTTATATACTACAGACTACCCAGAAAGAGGAAATAGATGAGGTGTTTGTGAAATAGATCACAAATCTGGCCTAGCATGGAAGCATGATGTAGTAGTGATGGTAGCATTTCAATTTTCTGGACATATGCTGTAGTGTTCTCAAGCAAAAATAGAGCAGCTAATAATTTCTTGCCTTGCCTTAATTACGATTTTATCCTTCAAGAGGTAGAAGAAGCAATAAGGGAAACTGCCATTACAGACCTGGTCCTTACCAACAAAGAGGAATGGGTTGCTGAAGCAAAATCACAGGCATTAAATGACCATCCCTTTTTAGAATTTGTGACAGAGGAAAGCAAAGCTAGGTATAATCTGATGTGCATTCTAGAACATATTTCAAAGGGTTTAAGAGAGAGCAAAGGGATATCACAAACCAAAATTCTATGGGGGAGGTCAGCTCATGAGGGTTAGGAAGCTTTCAGAAATGAAATTTTGCAGACACAAAGAGAAATAATTTTGATGAAGAGAAAAAAGAGGGAAGTTACTAATATAATTGATATGAATGCAAGGTAATATATTGTTATTATTGATGATAATAATAATAGCTAAAATTTATATAATACTATGTTCTAGGCACTATGCTAAGTGCTTTAAAATTGTTATTTCACTTGAGACTCATAACAGCCCTGGGAGGTAGATGCTATTATTATCTCTACTTTACAGATGAGGAAACTGAGACAAACAGGTTCACACAGCTAGTAAGTGTTTGAGGCCAGATTCAAACTCAGGTCTTCCTGACCCCAAGCCCAGTGCTCTATCTATTTTGATAGCTAGCTGCCTCCAGCTAACTTCAACCAACTTAGATTCCAAAAAGTTATGCAAAGAAAGTTAAAGCAAGGATAGGTAACGATGGATAAACATGAAAATGTAACATGGTTCTGTAATAAGTTTCATGATCCGTAAATGAATGCGTTAAGGCTGACAAAGAATGCTAAGGAACTAGAGATCACCAAACAAGAAAAAAAGGAGAATCAGAGAAGGAGTAGCACTGCTACTCAGAGTACATGTAATGTTGGGAAGAAACAATGGAGTCAAAGCAGAACTATTCACTTCTCATTCTTTTTCCTCTGCCAAAATGAATGTTTTTTTTAAAAAAAAAAACATTTTTGTTCATTTTGTTAAATATTTACCAATTATATGTAAAAATTTTTTAACAATTTAAAAAAAAATTTGAGTTCAAAATTCTCTCCACCTTCCTTCCCCTCTCCTTGAGAGGGCAAGCAATTTGATATCAATTGTACATGTGAAGTCATATAAAACGTATTTCCACATGAGCCATGTTGCAAAAGAAAACACAGACAAAAAGAAAAATAAAGTTTTAAAACTATGTTTCACTCTGCATTTAGAGTTCAACAGTTCTCTCTCTAGAGGTGGATACCATTTTTCATCATGCAAGACAAGTCATTTTTTTTTTATCTATATGGAACAAAAAGGGTTAATGGAGAATTGTGGAGAATTGTGGAGAATAATGGAGAATAAAGGTTAATGGAGAAACACAAAACAGCTTGGCAGATAGAAAGAAATCACCTACTGTTCTTAATGAGTTCAAGTCAACTTGTTCAGGTAAACTTCATTCTGAAGAACTTAAAGAACTCATGGGTGGGTTTGCTGAGCCACAGTCAGTGATATTTGAAGATCAGGGGGAATGGCACAAATACCAGCAGGACAGAAGAAGGCCATCTATCCTTCTTTTTAAAAAAAAAAAAAGGTAGTGTAGAGTTTGCAAACTATAGGCCAATGAACTTGATTTTGATGCCTGACAAAATTCTAGAATATATTTGTATTGCATATTGGTTCTGGGGCTACTAGTCTAACCCAGTGGTGGGATTCAGATGGTTTCCATTGGTTTGGCAGAACCAGTACCTAATTTTAGGTTGAGTTCTGAGAACCGGTTGTTAGTGGGGGCAGGACCTGCACCTACCATGTCATTGGCAGAGGCAGTGACTCAGCTGGGTTCAGTAGAGAATGGTTGTTAATTTATTTGAATCCCACTACTGGTCTAACCCCTAGTCCACTGGCAGGTTGAGTTTCCAGAAAGTGGCTACATTCTCCTCTTAGGATTCTAGGGGTAACCTAGAGGGATTGAGGCTAATTTTATCCAGTATGATCCCCCAGCTAATATCACCTCGCCAGCTAATATTTCCCCATTATCAGTTTACCAGTTAAGATCAATTAGCTTTTACAAAGGGATATCTATTGGAAAGATATAGCAAGAACTGAAGTATAGATACCTCTAAGACCAGATACTCTCTTCTCCTGCTTTGGTCCCAGGGGAGAGTGGACTGAAGCTTATGTAGTGACTAGCAACAATTTACCCATCCACCTCACTTCTGAACGTGTGGCAGTTATTGGACTAATCATTCCTTGGCTTTCAGGGTGTGGCATCTCAGCTGTGATAATTCAACAGCATAGACTTGGTCAAAAGGTCTCTTCTCATATCTGGTTCCTCACCATGCTTAGATGGTGTAGCTACTAGAAGAGTCTTCTATGGATTTTAGTTGTGAATGTCTGATAGCTCTTCTGATGGTTCAAAAGTTCATAAGATTGTATTCTGGTCCATTTAGTCTTTAGCACTCATTGGCCTGTCATTAGGAAAAAATAAACATGACAGAACTTAAAAACAAAAACAAACACTAGACCCATATATTCATAGTTACATAGAGATGGTGAGAGAGAGGGTCTGAGACCCTTCCCCCACCCAGAGGTCCACAGCAGTTCTTTGTTTTCACTTGACAGCTTTCAGAGAGATTTCTGATTTGAGTCTTGCATATGCATACTAGGTTCTGGCTCAGCAGCCAATTAAAAAGCTTCTCTCTGTCTTGGAGCAGTAAGCACAGGAAATACTCAGGGTACTTGTGCATCCTCTGAGTTGGAGAAAGGGTCTCTCCAATATATCGCTGTGGCAGGCTCACCAGGTCTTGTTCACGCTCTCAGAACTGGGCCCTCATTGGCCAATCCCCCAGTATATACTATTAAAGGCAAGAAATATCTAGAAAAGGGAGTGTTGATCATAAAATGCCAGTTGGGCTTCATCTGATCAAGCCAGATTAAGCATGTTTCCTTTTTTACAGGTTTGCTAGATAGGCAGATTGGTTCAAGGAATGGTATAGTTTACCTAGATTTTTAGCAAAGCATTTGACAGAATCTTTCATGCTATTCCTTTGGGTAAGATGGAAAGATGATGGCTTAGATAGTATTGTCGAATTGTTCCAGAATGTTTGGATTGAAAGTCAATAATATTTGAGAGTCATCAATAGTTCGATATCACAGGAGGACTCTAGTGGAATGCTCTGGGATCTGTCCTTGGACTTGTACTGTTTAGCATTTTTAGTAGAATTGGATAAAGGTATAGGTGGCAATGTTTATCAAATTTGCAAATAATACAAATCTGGGAGGAATAAGTAAAATGTTGGTTCACGGGGCCAGTCTAGACTATTGGGCTGAATCTAATAAGACACGATGTAATAGGAATAAATCTTAAAGTCATACACTTGAGTTCAAAATGTCAACTTCATAAATACCATATGAAGGAAGTTTGACCAAACAGCCATTTTGTCTGGAAAAAATTGGGGGAGGGGTTAGTGGACTTCAAGTTCAATATAAGTATAGCTGTGTGATATGGACTACAGAAGTTTAAAAAAAAAGTTTAAGTAATTTTAGACATTAAGAGAGACCTAGTGGCCAGTCTGAGAGAATGCATTACTCTTTCATACTCTGCACTGGTTATCCCACATCTGTGACAATGTTTTCAATTCTGTGTTTTAGGAAGGATATTGATAAATTGGAGTTTCCAAAGAGAGAGCAACCAGTATGGTGGAAAAGCCTTATAAAGATGGTTGGAAAAAACTGATGACATTTAGCATTTAAAAGAGAAAATGGGACAGGGAGGGTGTCATGACAGCTGTCTTTAAACATCTGAGAGGCTGGATGATAGATATGGAAGACAGATTCAACTTGTTCCATTTGGCCTTAGAGGACAGAACTGGGAGTGAGGAGTGAAAGTCTCAAAGAGGCAGATTTTGACTCAAAGAAAAGAAAAACTTTTTCTAACAATTAGAAATATTCAAAAGTAGAATGGGCTGTTCCAGGAGTTAGTGCATTCTGCAAGCAGTCCTCAGTTCAAGTGGATTCTCATTCAGATATTGGTTGGACCAAGTGACCTTTCAATTCTGAGATTCTGTGCTTTTTTCATTCTGAAATCTGTACTTTCCTCTCTGACCTTTCTCTTAAGCTAGACTCACACAGCTAAATGCCTATAGTACATTTTTACCTGAATCTCGTACTAGCATTTCAAATTTAACTTGTTTCAAACATGTTTATTGCCTTTTCCCCAAGCCCTGATACTATTTCTGATCTAGTTCTGTCCATGGTACCACCATTCACCCAATCCACCATTTTTTCAAGACATTGGTGCTATTTTAAAAATTATATAATTAATTTATTTTTAGTTTTCAATATTCACTTCCGTAAGATTTTGAGCTTTAAATTTTCTTCCCCTTCCTCTCCTCCCTGCTCCCCAAGATGGCTTACAATCTGATATAGGCTCTACTTATACGTTCATATTAAACATGTTTTTATATTGGTCGTGATGTGAAGAAGAATTAGAACTAATGGGAGGAACCACAAAAAAGAAGAAACGAAACAAGACAACAAAAGAAAAGGAGAGCAAATAGTATGCTTCCATCTGCATTCAGACTCCCCAGTTGTTTCTCTGGATGTGGATAGCATTTTCCATAATGAATCTTTTGGAGTTGTCTTAGATTCTTGCATTGCTGAGAAGAGCTAAGTCTATCAAAGTCAGTCATTGCACAATGTGGCTGTTACTGTGTACAGTGTTCTCCTGGTTTTGCTTGCTTCACTCAACATCAGTTCATATAAGTTTTTCCAGGTTTTTCCAAAGTTGGCCTGCTCATCATTTCTTATAGGACAATAGTATTCCATTACATTCATATACCACGACTTGTTCAGCCATTCCCCAATTGATGTACATCCCCTCAATCTCCAATTCTTTGCCACCACAAAAAGAGCTGCTATAAATATTTTTGTACATGTGGGTTCTTTTCCCGTTTTTAGGATCTCTTTGGGATACAGATCTAGAAGTGGTATTGCTGAGTCAAAGCATATGCACATTTTTATGGCCCTTTGGGCATAGTTCCAAATTGCTCTTCAGAATGGTTAGATCAGTTCACAACTCTACCAACAATGAATAAGTTTTCTAATTTTCCCACATCTTCACCAACGTTTGTCATTTTCCTGTTTTGTCATGATAGGTGTGATGTGGTACCTGAGAGTTGTTTTGATTTGCATTTCTCTAATCAGTAGTAATTTAGAGCATTTTTTCATATGACTATAGATAGCTTTAATTTCTTCCTCCAAAAACTGCCTGTTCATATCCTTTGACCACATATCAATTGGGGAATGACTTGTATTCTTATAAACTTGACTCAGTTCTCTATATATTTCAGAAATGAGGCCTTTATCAGAGACACTGCCTATAAAAATTGTTTCCCAGCTTTCTGCTTCCCTTCTAATCTTGGTCTCATTGGCTTTGTTTGTACAAAAACTTTTCAATTTAATGTAATCAAAATAATACATTTTGTATTTTATAATGTTTTCTATTTCGTTTGGTCATAAATTCTTCCCTTCTCTGTAGATCTGACAGGTAAACTATTACTTGCTCTCCTAGTTTGCTTATAGTATCAACCTTTGTATCTAAATCACGTACCCACTTTGGTTTTATCTTGGTATAGAGTGTAAGATGTTGGTCTATGCCTAGTTTCTGCCATACTGTTTTCCAGTTTTCCCTTCAGTTTTTTAAAATAATAAGTTCTAATCCCAGAACCTGAAGTCTTTGGATTTATCAAATAATAGATTACTATAGTCATTGACTATTGTGTCTTACATACCTGACCCATTCCCTGATCCACCACTCTATTTCTTAGCCAGTACCAAGTAGTTTTGATGATTACTGCTTTATAATACAATTGAAGATCCGGTACAGCTAGGCCACCTTCCATTGCATTTCTTTTCATTAATTCCCTTGATATTCTGGACCATTTGTTTTTCCAGATGAATTTTGTTATTTGTTTTTTCTAGCTCTATGGCACTAAATAAGTAAATTAAGTAGAATTGTCGCTTTTATTATATTATCTTGGCCTACCCATAAGCAACTGATATTTCTCCAATTATTTACAACTGCCTTCATGTGAAAAGTGTTTTGTAATTGTGTTCATATAGTTCCTGGGTTTGTTTAGGCAGATAGACGCCCAAATATTTTATAATGTCTATAGAAACTTTAAATGGAATTTCTCTTTCTATCTCTTGCTGTAGGGCTTTGTTAGTAATATATAGAAATGCCTGTGATTTATATGTGTTTATTTTCTATCCTGCAACTTTGTAAATTTGTTTATTATTTCAAGTAACTGTTTACTTGATTCTCTAGGATTCTCTAAGTATATCATCATATTATCTACAAAGAGTGATAACTTTGTTTCTTCTTCACTTATTTCAATTCCTTCCGTTTCTTTTTCTTCTCTTATTGCTAAAACTAACATTTCTAGTACAATATTGAATAACAGTGGTGATAGTGGACATCCTTGTTTCCATTGGTGCTATTTTTGGCTCTACTCTTCTCTCTCTTCTCTTATATGATCAGTTACAAAGTCTAAATGATTCTACTTTTACACTATCTCTTGTATCCACCTTCTTTTCCCTCTTCTACTCATTACCTTGATATAATCCTCACCAACTGCATGGATTATTGTCACAGTATCCTAAAAGGTCTTTTAATCTCCCCTCTCCTCTGCCTTCCCCAGTCCATGCTTCATATTGCTCCCAGCATAATATTCCTAATGAACAGATCTGGTCACATCATTCCTTTTTCTGTTCTGTTTTCTTTTTTTCTAGGCTAAACATACCTTGCTCCTTCAACTGATCCTTATATGGCATGGACTTTCTCCATTGTAGTTGCCTTTTGGTGTATGATCTCCATCCAGATAGCCAATATCCTTGCAAAAACATGGTACTTTAACCAAACGCTATTTAGATGTGGTCTGATCAGTGGGGTATACACCATTACTTCTTAAACTGTGGGTCAAAACCCTATATGGGCAACAGTAAAAGGTTTCTGAACGCACAACAACCAAAAATTAATTAAAAATGAAATGCATAATGAATCTGAGGTATTTCTGGAAGCACTTGTGCTGTTGCATAGAGCAACTTCACTGCAGCCTTGGTTCACAAAGCATTCTGAACTTTGCACTGCGAATGCCCTCAGGCCATGCAAAGCCAAGAAAAGCTGCCCAAAGGAGAAAACGAGCTTTGAGTGGAAAAAGTTTAAGAAACTCTGGTGTAGACTATCACTTTCTTATTCCTGGAAGTCATGCTTCTCTTAATCATCCCATAATCCCATGAGCTCTTTTCACTGCCAAAATCATACTGTTGACTCTTCTTAAGCTTGCATTCCACTAAAACTCCCAGATCTTTTTCAAATATTACTTTATTGGGGATTATTATGATTCAGTCAATCATTATAATACATCTGTATAGTATCAATTTTTATAGCATTTGGCTTTCTAGTTAGGGGATTGAGTTTTAGTTCTTCTGGTCATAATCTAAAAGTGAAATCTATTTTAATTTAAAGTCCTGGAGAAACACATTCAAAATAACCTAATATCTCTAAAATGTGAGTGTGTAAGACTAAGACCTGATTTATCTTGCTGTTCCTTTGAGTGAGAAACAAGTAAGAAGTCATAGTAATTAATAACTAAGATAAATCAAGTATTTTAAATTCATTATACTTATAACTTGGCTATCGAGCTGTGTAGTTCCCACTTATGATATATGTTCATTTTCTTGAAAGTGTGCAGATACTAAATTTCAGTCAATATAAAGCTCTATCAGAATTGATCATTTAATGTAGGATGAGACTAAGGCAATATAACAACAATAGAAGGCTTTATGTAAATGGATCTTATCTCTCAACTTCTAAAGGTCCATCTAGTTTGGAGATTATTCTTGGAATGTAGAAAAGAGCAAACCCTGATCAAAATTGCAAAGTTAAGTGCAATGTGTCTTTGTTACCCTCCCACCTTCTCTTTCTATTCTAGTGCCAGATACTTAGTATCATATTCCTAGGGCCTAGAATCATCTCTGAATCTGTTTCTTTATCTGTTAATGGGGTTGGGAAGAGGTGCCTCTCAATAAAACTTATTTTCAGGGAAGGATCTGACAAATTAATTCAAGTTAAAAAATATGTGACCAATAAGACCTCTCCAAGGACTATTTGCTTTTTTATTGTTGCTGTTCAATCGTTTCAGTCCTGTCCAATTCCTCATGACCCCGTTTGGGGTTTTCTTGGCAAAGATACTGGAGTGGTTTATATTTTCCTCTCCAGCTCATTTTACACTGAGGTAAACAAAGTTAAGTGACTTGCCCAGGGTCACACAGCTAATAAGCACCTGAGGTTAGGGATCATCTAGCATAGGTCAAATGTAGGAGAGGTATTTGTGGGGCTAGATGATTTTTCTAGTCTCTGAAATTATATTATGCGGGAAGACACTTGGGTAAGCCCTAAACATAATTCCAGAAATGAAGAGGCCCATGAGGGATGGGGAAGGAGGAGGGCTTTGGCCTGGATGACTTAGCCAGATCTATTCATTCAGGCTAGTAAAAGGTTTTTGACATTTGGGTTGGTTCATTCATTCAACAAGTATTTTATAAGAATCTATTATGTACCAGCTCTAGCTCTAGGTGGTTGGTGGGGTTTACAAGACACATGAAGTAATTTCAGGGTAGAGGTTTCTAGCAAGAGGGATGGGGATGGGAAAAGATCAGAATTGGCCTCAGGTAGGAGATAGCATTTCAGGTGAGTCTTGAAAGAAGCTGGGAATATTGAGCTGGAGGAATGCATTCTAGGTAAGAAGGAGAGCTTGTGCAAAGGCAGGAGATGGAATGTCTCATTCCAGGGAACAATAAACCGGCAAGTTAGATTGTGACCTAGTGTGTGGAAAACAAACACCATTCTCACCTTCTCTCTGTTCTTCCCTTGGGAAAGTTTAGAACCTACACAAGGAAGATTCCCCCTTCTCAAGCATTTATGTCACCACCTCCTCACTGTTTTCTGGAAGTTGTGGATTTACGTAAGTCTTCATATCCCTCAGGAGAATAGTCAGATATTACTCCAACACTAGTATCTCTAGGATCTGTTCCTTTGTGGAACAGATCTGGCCTCAGTCACTGATGACATATAGTTGACTCAGAGCCTCATGGGGCCCTGACATTTCTGGTTATTGAAACAATTTGAAGCAGAAATCCTCCAAGTCAAATGTCTTTCCTCCAAAGGTGTTTTCCTTTTCCTAGGCAATCCAATTTTTTTTTCCTTTAAAATTTGTTGTTGAATTTTTTAATTAACAAAAATCTTTCTCTTTCTGACTCCAACAAAGCCCTTGTAACAAATCTGCAAAAATAATTCATTCATTGGTCATCTCCCCAAAATGCATTTTAGTCTGCATACTGAGTCCATCATCACATCTACTTTTAAGAACTTGTCTTGTTTATGTGGAATGAGAATTGAGACACTCAAGGAAATGGACTTCATCTCTGCAGGCATCTTTACTCTGAGAATTAAATCTGTATCCCTAGTAGGAAGTCAGTTCTTTCAGTCTCAGGTAAAGGCACTGTATTCCACATTGTGGTAAAGGACATTAGTCAGAATACTTGGTTTTTAAGTTCCAGCCCTCCCACTTATGGGCTTGTGGGTTTTTGAACATGTCGATTTTCCTCTCTAGACTTGTTTCAAGGCTTGCAACCACAGGGCCCTCATACTTCCCATAGGTGCAGACACAAGAACCCTGGAATAAAGTATGTTCCCAAAGGTGGTACTACTGGGTGTAGGATGAATGAGACTCTTAGATCTACTTAAGAAGAGATCCAAAGTTTAGAGATTCTAAATCAGGCTCGTCTCCTTTGGAAAGATTGGAGCCTTTGAAATGGGGATGATGTAGAGTAGAACTGGATCTCATATGACCCGTTATAATTCTAATCAACATTATTAAGTATTGGTCAGAATTTCATTAGCCCTTAGAGGTCCAGGATGAGCTAAAGCTTAATTATGTAAATATTTACCATCCCAGGAAATATTTTAACCATTGAGGTGGACTTGGAGAGTCAGGACAGTTTTAGGTTCAAATCTTGGCTCTGAAACATGTATGACTTTGGGTATGCCATTTTATCTGAATTTGTTTTCTCATATGTAAAGTGGAGATAATATTTACACTACCTTAGAGAGCAATGCCCTTTGCAAACCTTAAAGCATTTCATAAATATTATTATGCAGACTTTATATTATGTCTATTGACATAATCATGATATACTGAGAACCCAGCTTTGGGTTAATGGTATGCATCAGCTGCTTCCTGGACTTGAAAGCTTCTTTTTGAAAAGAGATACAGGTGATGGAAAACTACTGTGTTATAAGAAATAATGAGCAGAATGGTTTCAGAAAAACCTGGGAAGCTTTTAAGAACTCATGCAAAGTGAAGTAAACAGAACCAGAAGACTGTACACAGTGACTGCAATATTATAAGGATGATCAATTATGAAAGACTCAGCTTACGCTGATCAAGATAATGATCAAAGATGATTCCAAATGACCCATGATGAAAAGCACTATCCACCTCCAGGGAGAGAACTGATGAACTCTGGATGTAGATTGAAGCACAATTCTTTTTACTATTTTTATTTTTTAATTTTTTTTGTTTGTGTTTTCTTTTGCAACCTGGAATATGGAAGTATGTTTTGTATAGCCTCACACGTATAATCAAAATTAAATTTCTTGCTTTCTCAAGAGGGGATAGGATTAGGAAGGAGGGTGAAAATTTGAAACTTAAAATATTTAAAAATGATTATTAAATCTTTTTTTAACACGTAATGGAAAGATTTCTAACGAAATAAAAATAAATTAAAAAAGAGATAGATGCAGGTTCCAGTTTCTGGTATGGCATAATAATTCACATTTCTGTAACAGCTTTCAAAATGTTTTTCTAATAGCCTTTATAAAGTAAATAGTGCAAATGTTATTATCTCCATTTTATAGAAGCAGAAGCTGAAATCCAGTAACTTGCCCATGGCCACATCCATAGTAAATGCCAGAGAAATAATTGGAACCTGGATCTCTGACTTTGCAAGGATGATGTTCCCCATGTGATCTTAAACAAATGATAAGGTACATTGTGGAGGGAAAGGCTGAATTTGCAATCAGGGGACAAGGGATTTTTCTGGTCCCAAAGATGTATTATGTGAATTTGGGCAAATCTCAGAGCCTCGGGTTCCCCATCTGTATGATGAAGAAGTCGGATAAGTTGACATCTAAGATGCCATCTGGTTGTAAAGTTGTTTTACTTGTAACCCTTAAAAAAAACACACTCCCCAGGGACCAGAGATTTAATGAATTTTTCTGTAAACCCCTCTAAAGTCAGCTCTAGATCAGCGAAATAATCTGTTAATCCTGGTAGTTTTCCAGAAATTATAACGGCCCCCACTCTAATTGTGTTTTGGACACGTATGGAGGATGAATTTATTCGAAGGCATTTTCAATAGTAAACATTCACGTTGGCAAATAAGCTGTTGGGGATAATTCATGTGTACTTTCTGGATAAAAGCTTGACACCATCTATTAGATAATACAGTATATAAGACTTTTTATTCAAACTATTTAATAAATAATTCCCTGTCATATGCAAGGTTTGGCTAAGCAAGTGACTTCAAGTGGCCCAGAAGTTAGTTATCAGAATAGAAATGATGCAGCTTCGTTGAAGGCTGGGGATAAAATGTGCACCCTATCTCTTTTTTCTGTTCTTCTTCAGTAGTGAAACAAGATCATCTTTTAGTTTGTTAACATATCAAAAGCAAGAGCCAAGGAATGCAAAAAGCTATACAACTCCACTGTTATGGTTGAGGCTTTTTCGTTTTTCCCAGATGCAATGAAACTGAATGTTTTAGTATCTCTCTTAATAATAAATGCAAATGGTTTATGCAATCGAATGATTATGGCTAGACATAAACCAACAGCTGCAGTACAGAAAGAAGCTGTTTGCGGTGTGTCAAATCCTTCTTCTAATGACGGCACTGTGTAATAACAAAAGCAATTTTTGAAGCCGCCTTCCCCCACCCCAGCTCAAGTTTTGTCTGGCTGTCGGTCGGAATCGGAGGCCTGGAGACGACTCAACGAACTGCTCAGGGGGCAGACTAGCAGCAAAGCGGGCCGTGCGCGGGAAGGGTTCCAGAGCTGCTGTTCCTGTGCAGCCAGAGTGTGAGCTTCACAGCAGTCGGGAGTGCTCCAGCAGAAAGGAATACCTGCCGGTTCGAAATCCCGGCTGGAAGGAAGCCTCCTCTGCCCCTTCACACCTTGCAGTTGCCACTCCCCACCACTCGAGGCCGGAGGGCCGGCCGGGCCGGCCGGGCGAGACCCAGGGCCTGCTGCTCGCGGTCCGGGAGACAGACCCGGGAAAAATACAAGCACTTGGCTCGGCTCCTGGAGGAGCCCGTCGGGCGCCTCCGGGGCCCTTTCGCTACTTCGGTCTTTGCATGCTCCTTGCAGCTGGAGGCCTGGAGGAGCCCTCCGAAGGGAACTGGGTTTATGCAAAAAAAAAAAAGTTAGCATTGCGCAGCTCCCCGGGGGGCCACCCTGGGCCCGGTGGGGGCGCGGGATGGGGGAGGTAGCCCGGACACGCTCCGCGGCTCCTCCTCGGTACACTTCTCCCTCGAACCTGCCGCGGGCGGCCCCTCCCCCACCCCGCACTTGGTTCCCCCTCCCTCCCCAGACTCTTTCATTCCTTTCCCCTCCCTAGAGGCCCAGGCAAGCCATTGGGCAGTCTCACCGCCCCCGCGAGCTGACTGGCTCGCGCCGGCCTCCAGCCACCCCGCCGCGGCTGGCAGTTGGGGTGAGAGCCGGCTGGAGGCCGCTCGCAGCGGCGGCCCCGCCCCCTTCCCCTCCCCCTCCGCCGCTCGAGCCCGCGGTGCGCAGTGCCTTCTCCTCAGTCCTGGTCGGGGGGCGCTGTTGCCGCCTGCTCCCCGCCAGCCTCTGCCGGAGAGGCTGCGCTCCCCTCCTGCTTCAGCTCCAGCCCGGTCCCTCCCCCCTCCTCCGCCTTCTTCCCCTCCCCTCCGGTCGGTGTCTAGTGAATGTGGCGCGGCTAGCCGCGGCTGCCTCGGCCCCGGCGTTAATTTCGGCGTCCAGCTCGGCGTAGTCGCCCGTGTCTCTCCCTCTCGTCTCTCCCTTCCACCTCGCCCGCGGTCGCGGAGCCTCCTCCTCCGCCGCCGCCGCCGCCACAGCGGTCCGGGGCTGCAGGAGCGGAGCGCGGGCGGGAAACCGCGAGCTCTAGGCGAGGGCAGGGGGGTGGGGAGGAGGAGGGGACGGAGACCCGGGCCGGGCGGACCGACGGCCGGGGGCGGGGGCCGGCCCGCGTGCCTGCCCCCTCCCTCTTTCTCCCTGGACTCGGGACCCCGGTGGCGGCAGCGGCAGCGCAAGCTAAGGGCGCGGCAGGCGCGATCGAGACAATAACCTCGGCGGCGGCGGTGGCAGCGGCTGCGGGAGGTGGCCTAGCGAGGGCCGCGGCGGCGGCGGCAGCAGCAGGAGGAAGGGGCGCGGTGCAGCCTCGCTCGTGGGGCCCGGGAGGGGCCGGGTGCGGGGCGCTTCGTCGGCTTCTGCCCGCCCGGTGGCACCGCGAGCGCACTCGGCAGCTTTGCAGGATTGCATTCGGATCATCCATCGCTTGAGCTCGGACGGTCCTCGGCGGCGGCGGGAGAGACCGACCGATAGACAGACAGACAGACACCCTCCCCGCCCCCCGCCCGCCTCCTGCTCCCCGGCTTAGGTCGAGCTGGTTTTCCGGGTTCCCCTGCGAGAACCTGGATTCTGCTTCTTCGCCCGGGCAGGAAGTGAGTTTCATGCAGTAATTCCGGGCGGTGTCACGAGAGAAAACTTTTTTTTTTTTTTGCCTTCCCCCTTTCCTCGGGGGATCCTGGTTGGGGCGGCTGGGAAACTCGTGTCAAAACTTGAGACCAGGAAACCGGCCTGCAACACCCCCCTTCCACCCCAAAAGCCGAAACCAGCCTCCTCTTCCTCTTGCGAGAGGCCGCCCCGCAGCCGCATTCACATCCGCCCTCCCCGAGAGAAAAGACCCCGCGAGGGCTGGCTGGGGAACCGCGTCTTGGGGAGAAAGGGACCCCCATCATGCTCCCACTGGGAGCCTGAAGAAGAGGCCGAGAACTGCGGAGAGGTAATGGGGGGCGAGCGTGGGGAGGGGAGCAGGAGCAGCAGGAGGATTTTTCTGTCCTCGTCCCCTTTGGAAGTCCGACTGCCCTGGATCCGTGAAATATCGGGGCTGCCTCTCGTCCACCTTCTGGCCTCGCATAATATTAGGGGAGAGGCCGGAGGATTCCGGGGAAGGGAGGAGATGCAAAGTTTTGTTTTTTGGTTTTTTTTTTGTTTTTTTTGGTAAGCTCTTGAAGACATAGGATTCCTTTGTTCTGCCCGGGGTCCCGAAGTAGGAACCCACTTGGCCGCTCCTAAAATGCATTCTCCGAAATTTTTTCTTTTAAGTGGACTGAAACTAGCAACTTAGGATTTGCCAATTAGGCAGGAAGATGTCGCTCCTTGGTGGTTTGCCGTGGAGATTGTCTGCCACGTTTGTTTACACTGTTAACTATTCGAGGGCGTTTAAGTTAAGTTCTCTGGGAGGGTCGGTCCCCTGACAGTCGCCGTGCGTGCGGCTGCTGGCTTTTTAACAAAATGACTACAACAACAAGAACTCCTTGTTTATTTTGAGGGTAGGGATGGGGTTTAAGGAGTTTTTGGTAAAATTTAGCCACCGTTTTTTTGTCCGCAAGAGAGGGCATTTATTTTGGCCCTTTAAGGAACCATATGACAAAGACTTATTTAACAAGTTTGTTAAAAAACAATTATCTTAATCGGATTTTTCCTGTTAGTGCCCTGTTTAGAAAGGAACGGAAATAAGGGATATGATTCCTTGTTCTTTCGAGTAAAGAGGAAGGTGTAAGTTTTGAAAAACACCTGCAACTGGGTTGATAAGCCTTTGATACTATTTATCTGCATGACAGCCACAGTACACATTTATGCACAGCTTTTCTCGTATTTATACTTGACTTTTTCAGGATTGTACCATTTTGGCATAAATACTTTATATTATATTATATTATTATATATAATAGATTTCTGTTTAGGAAGAGTTGTTATCAAATTTAATTTGAAGGCTGGACGAAACCATGGCAAAAATTAATTGTAGACTGTGATTTAAAGAGTCACAAAATCTGAGTTGGAAGAGATGTCAGAGGCCACCTAGTTCATTCTAAGTGTTCAGAACAATTAGTAGACTTCACAGATTCTATCAGTTGGTTCTTGGGTTTCAGCAGATCCGAATTTGTTAGTGTGAAAGGATAGTTTAACTGTTATCGGTAGTACTTAGGGGGCTAAGGAGCAAAAAGGTTGTGTTTTTTGAGTACAAGGAAAATTCTGTAGGTAATTTCCCTTTAAAATATCAGTTGATGCTTAGTTCACTTATCAGATCTCAAATAATTGGTGGCAATTGAAAAAGATGGTAGCTTCCTTAGAGAAAGGAGAAAGTTCAAGTTTAAAATATTTCGATCAAATGTATTATTTATTACTTCTTCCTAACAGCTTTGATCGGTATTAAATGCAAAAAGACAAATATTAAAATTTTACTGCCACATGTTAAGTTGACCTTTATCAGTAAAGAACCTTTTCTCTCCAGATAGTTATTTTCTTGCTAGTTGGTTAGTTCTGTAAGTAAGTACTAAATCAAGCTAGCTTGCTTAAGGAATATAAAATGCACAACTGTATTAATTAGCTAGCCAAAGAGGTTATTCCTGGACATCTGAAAAAGCTGAACAAAATAAATAACATTGAACTTGAGATTCCTTATATGGCATATCCTTGGCACAAAAGCAATAAAGCCTAAATAGAGCAGCAGTCCTCTTACAAAGAAAGAGTACTTTCTAGAGTTTTGTTTCTCTGCCCCAGTAACTTACAGAAGAAAATTGTTATATCCAGCAATGTCTATGAACCAGTTTTTGTTTTTTTATGTAATTTTTGTTTATCTCCTCTTGGGGGAGCCACAAATAAAGAGTCTGGGTTTTGAGTCAAGAACTTTTTAAACCGGTGTTATTAGTGTTTTTTGAATAAATGTTCTTACCCCTTCCCCCGCCCCCTTTCTGTTAGGAAACCGTACCATTGCAGAACCTCCATTATTTTGCAGTTTATAATTTGTAGAATTTCCTGGGCCACTGATGATTTGCACCAAGTCACTTAGCCAAGTGTGTGTCCAAGGCTTGGCTTGAATTACAGGTCTTACCTTGAGACCAACTCTCTAGTCATGTTACCTCTATTTTTCTTCTTTAATAAAAGCATAATCCACTTAGTAAGTATAGATCTTAGAATTCCACAGGTCCTTTAAGCTTGTTGGATACTAACTTGATGAATTTATGAGACTATTTTCTTCTAACAGGCTAGAAATAGAGAGTAGACACAATCCCAATTCACTTAACTTCCCTAGGCTTTTTTCCTCACTTGTAAAATGAAGGAGCCTGACAGGATGATTTCTAAGTCCCCTTCCATCTTTACATTCTAGCATTTTGTAATTCTTGCTTTTTTTGTGTGAGCATATTTTTGTTTTGGAGGGAGTGTGAGCATATTTATAAAAATTACATTTCTCCTAAATACTGTTATCAGTTGTCTGCAGTGGTTCAAATATTTTTTAAAATGGTCTCAAAGCTTAGTTAGTATGTATATAAATTCTTAGAACTCTTTTGCAGTATTTGATCAGTGGCAGACATCCCTGAAAATTTTGCTTATGATGCATAAAATATAGTTAGTGATTTTTATTTGGTTTGTTGAAAATAGAAAATTTAAATGTGGATTTACTTCCACTTGCTAGTGATTTGAGTGTTAAGTAATAAAGAACAATTTGCAATTTTAGATGATGTCATCCTAACATTTGAGTGCATGAAAAAGCTCATGCCAAAGTGTGGAAGCCAAATTTTGATTTTGTGGTTTTAGTTGTCTTGAGTTTAGTAATGAAGGTGGAAGCAGCATACTGTGGGGTAATGAGTACTGTATTTGGAGTAAGAGGACTTGGGCTCTGCCACTTTGCAACTTGTATGATTGTTGGCAAATTTTCCAAACTCCTTGGTCCTCTGTACAACTCATCTTTAATCTGAGGGGGTTTGGACTAGAAGACCTCTAGGATCCTTTCCAGCTCTGAATCTGTGATCTTAATTGTTTCATTTAACTCCTTGTGATAAGTTAGCACTGTATGTGCTTCTCCTATGCAAGAATGAAAAGGTTTAAACAAAAATTATTAACCCAATTTGTTTTTGAAATTGAAATGATTTTCTTAATGAACTTCAATCCATTTCCACCTTACTTTGCACTTTAATCTTTCTCTACCACTTTTTCTCTTTCTCCTGGAACACCCCTTAATACATATAAACCTCTAGAATGCTTGCTTACTCTTTCAGATGCATTTTTTAATTTTCTAAACATGCTTGGCAATTTTTGGTATTTTAAATTGTGGCATGTGACTTCTTAATCAGGAACATAATTTAATTATATAATGCTCATAATATGCTAGGTGCCATAAAGAAAGTATAATTGTTACACGTTTTGATTTTTATATGCTCAAATTCCAAGCTTGGAATGCCAAGAGAATTTTTGTTTTCTCCTCTTAGACATTTCCTCTTCCAAGGCTTAGGCTATGTATTTCTCTTCTGTTCCTTCCTAGGTTGCTATCATAAGAATCATGTATCAGGTCCATTTTCCTTTTGTCACTCAAATTGATTGTTTGACTTTCTTTTCCATTTTCTGGAAACTTCAGTTGTTGTTACCCTACCTAATTCCTTTCTCTCTTCTTCCTCTGACTGCTTTATTTGACAGTCATTTGCATTTCCCTTTCTCTGTTCAGTGCTTTGGATGTCTCTTGAGCTTGCTTTCTCTGGGGACTGTCTTGTATTCATTCACTTGAACTGCTGCTTGCCCACCTCTTCTTCACTGTTCCATGCCTCATGTCCCTTGTTGTGTTCAAGGTCCTGTTAAAAAATTCTCCCAAGAAGATTTTGCTTCCTAAACCAATCTGATTTTGTATCTTGTCTTCATTTAAATTCCTAGTTTATGATTTAACATAGTAACTTGTCATCATTTTTGCGTGTGTTTTGTTTTCTATCTAGATTGTAAACTCCTGGAAGTCAGAAATAGTGTGACATTAGGTCACCTTATATTTTTATCTCTCTTTCCTCTGGTCTTTTTACAAAAAAAATCGTCATTACTTCCATGATAGCATTCTTTGTCTCTATATCAAATCATTATTACTTTCACCTTAAGAATTCTAACTACTAGGGTGACCCTGGGCAAGTTACTTAGCTTCACTGTGCTTCAGTTTCTCTCCTGTAAAATGAAGGAATTTGACTGGTGAAGCCTATGGACTGTTTCTCAGAGTAATGTTTTTAAATGCATACAGTAACAATCATAGCATTATAAAGGAAACTAATTATGTTGAAATACACATTTAAATACTGAAAAAAACAAACAAGTGCAGTTACCTCAGCTAAATACCCCTCACCTAGAAGATCTCAAAACACTGTACTAGGCATTATTGTGTGACAGGGAACCGAAGATACAGGCTACTTCTTGTCTTGTAATCTAAAATAGGTGCTATAAACAAATTGGGTCTGGGACTGAAACTATAATTTCAATGGTCTAGGGAACTCCAGGATGAGGAAATTCCATCTACCAATGTGGTTTGGCACTTTTTTGACTTAGAGAGTTATCTAGACTATACAGATAGATAGTGATGATGAGTAAGCACAGTAATTTTATTCAGAGATCACTTATTCAGTGATTTGAATTATCCAGGAGACAGTGGAGAAATCTAGGGGTAAGTTAAAAAAGACCTGAGCAGGCTACGTAGTAGACACACAGTTATGGTAAAGTAAAACTTATTCTTTATTTATGAGAACTTTGAAAACTTAGTCTATTTAATTTTGACTTTACAAAGAATTCTAATAAGCTGGCTTTTCTGGCTTCTCGCATCATATCAGATTAGAAGTAGCAAATTAAAAGGGAAATTGAGGTGTTTGAGAGAAGCAAACATAGACTTCACCAAGAAATGACAGGAGATGATAAGGAGCAGAAAGAGAAAAATTACAAAAAAGTAGACAAATGAAAAAACATTGTTGACTTGGGTCACTTAGTTATTGGGCTATCATTGCATTACAGCTCAATATAATAGTTAATTCTATGGTGACCTATTGTCATTAAGAAAAACTTAAACTATATTCATTGTACTCTCTTTAAGAAGATGTGGGAATACATAATACATTTGGTTAAAGTTTTTTTTTGGAGGGGGGAGGCAGGGCAGTTGGGGTTAAGTGACTTGCCCAAGGTCACAGAGCTAGTAAGTAGACCAAGTGTCTGAGGCTGGATTTGAACCCAGGTCCTCCTGACACCAGGGCCCGTGTTCTACTCACTGCGCCGCCTAGTTGCCTCCATTTGGTTAAAATTTTTAAAACGTTTTTCCTTAAAGTGTAAGCTTTAGTTATCTGGAAGATTTGCTTGGGACTGTGGAATACCTCATTCATTAACAGTAAAGTCTTTTGGTATAATATTCAGCTGGGAGTATTGAAACCTTGGTTTTGTTATAGGCCATCCACAAATGAGTTGTGTGACTCTGTATAGATTATTTAGTTTCTTGGGACCTCAGACCTCTTGGGACCTTTAAAGGTTGGACTAGATCTCAGATTCTTTCTAATTTGATGATTTATTGAATCATAGTGAAATAAATATATGTTTTAAAACTGTTTAAAAAAACCCACTTGTCTTGCCTTTTACAGGCTTACATATTGGAGAAGATGGTCTTCCGAGTTCTAGTTTTACATGAGAATGGCTTTGACAGTTAGCTGTGTTCTTCCTCTGTTGGGAGCAGGCTTAAAGACAATGATCCTCTCCTATAATGGAGTGTTTGATTTCTTTCTACTACTGAAAACTCTTTGGCAGATCACTAGTAATTCATATTAGTATGAAGATCAGTCGAAGAAGCCTGAAACCTCCAGAGAGCTCGCTGTGGGTTTGTCTTTGTCCTAGCCCCAGCCTCCAGCGTCCTGGAAGCAGATTTTCTTTCTTGGTCCTTCCCTATGGCTTCTGATTCATTCAAGGAGACACTTTAGGTACACCCATGTACAAGGGAGTCTCCCAGAATATTCATAGCTAGCTCATGTTTGCAAAAGGTTCTATGAGGCAGCATAGTTGGAAGTGGATCCTTTGGAGGCCCTTAATTTTTTTTTATTAAATTTTCTTTTCAAATCCATAATCTCTTTCTCTCCAACATTTGCCCTCTCTTACTCCCTTTTGATAAAACAAGAAAAACAAAACCACTTTTTTTTTTCTTGACATTTTATTGGTGTCTTTTGTTTTCACATCAGCCATTTTGGGATATATCCTCTCCCCATCCTCCAATCATGAGCTGTCCCATGTAAGAAAGAAAAGCAGTTAAGCAAAACCAGTACAGTTACATCTTCTAATATTTTATGCAACATTCATACCCACAGTACCCTAATCCAAGGAAAGAAGAGAAAGGCATTTATGGCCTGGTCAATTTCACTGAGTTGTTTAAGCTACCTTTTTCTTATTTTGTGTATTTTATATTTTTGTAGGGTAATCAGTTTTTGTTAAAAATTGTAACATCTCAATTTGATTGAAGCCCTACTAATTCTTATCTGCAAGCATTTAGCCATTGCTCTGCTTAGCTGCCAATCTCTTGTCTCTTTCTTCAGCAATGGTAAGACGGATACCCTTTCCTCAGGGAAGAGAGATCCAAGGCTTGTAACCTTTACCAATAACAAAAATGTTTGAGAGCCTAGTGGCAAAACTATTGCCATTGGCATCTTTGACATGGACAACATCAAAAGAACCAGGGTGTTTCTCCCTGTTGGTGATCACACCAATTCGACCCAAGTTAGCTCCACCGGTCACCATACATAGGTTACCAGTATCAAACTTGATAAAATCAGTGATCTTGCCAGCTTCTAAATCAATCTGAACTGTATCATTCACTTTAATGAGAGGATCTGGGTAACGGATAGTACAGGCATCATGGGTCACCAGATGGGGAATACCTTTTGTATCTACAAAGATTTTTCTCACTTTGCACAATTTATATTTAGCCTCCTCAGCCGTAATACGATGAACAGCAAAGCGTCCCTTTGTGTCATAAACCAGACGGAAATGGTTCACCCGTCTTCTCAATGCTAATGACATCCATACAGCCAGGAGGGTATGTAATATCAGTGCGGACCTTGCCATCAATCTTGATGAATCGCTGCATGCAGATCTTCTTTACTTCATCTCCAGTCAGGGCATACTTCAGTCTGTTTCTCAGGAAGATGATGAGCGGGAGACACTCCCTCAGCTTGTGGGGACCTGTGGATGGTCTTAGAGCAAAAACTCCAGTTAACTTATCCAGAATCCAATGTTTTAGAGCTGCTACACACTTCAGATGTTTCTTGGGACCACGAGCCATGGTTACACTGTACCTGAAATAAAATGGTAAATTTACTCGGCTGTAGGGTCAGAGGCTCCGTCTACTTATGAGCTGTGTGCGTTTGGCCACGTCACTTTACCCTTTTGGGCCTCAGCGTCTTTACCAGCAGCACAACCAGACGGTCCCCAAACAAAACCACTTTTACAAACATGTATAGTCATGAAAAACAAATTCTTACATTGGCGATATATAAAAAATTACTCTGTCAATTCTGTTAGGAGGTGGGTAGCATGTTTTATGTCATGAGTCCTATGGAATTGTGGTTGGTTACTATATTGATCAACATTCCTGAGTCTTTCAAAGTTGTTTCCAATTGTTCCCTTGGTTCAGCTCACTTCATTTGGCATCAATTCATAGAAATCTTCCCAGGTTTCTCTGAAACTGTCACCTTCTTTACTACTTATAGTACAGTAGTATTCTATTATATTCATAGGCCATAATTTGTTTAGCCATTTCTCAATTGATGGGCACCTCATCAGTTTCCACTTCTTTGCCACTACAAAAAAAGAGCTACTTTAAATACTTTTTTTTAAAGGTATAGGTTATTTTCCTCATTCTTTGATCTCTCTGGAATATAGGCCTAGCAGTGGTAACTCAGAGTCAGTGAGTTTGTACAGTTTTGTAATTTTGGGGGCATAATTTTTTTTAATTAAATTGTTTTCAGTTCCAGAATTGCTTCACTGCTCCCTCACTACCCACCCTCCTTGTGGAAGCAAGAAAAACAAAATGGTTAGGAGCATGTGTTGTTGAACAAAACAGATTCCTGCTTTGGCCATGTCCAAAACCAAACAAAACAACAGAACAATAAGCCTCAATCTGAGTCAGAGTCTATAAGCTATCTTATCTGGAGGTGAATAGCAATGGTTGGCCATTGTGTTGATTATAGTTGCCATGGTTTTCAAAGTTGTCTTTACAATGTTTGTATTTATGAATTGTTCTGGTTACAGGACCGTATCGTTTATTGTTTCTCATAGCACAATAGTATTCCATCAGATTCTTATACTATAATTTTATCAAGTCATTCCTTAATTGATGGATTCTCCCTTAGTTCCCAGTTATTTGCCCCTACAAGGAGAACTAATATACATTATTTTTGTATATGTGTCATTTTCCTCTTTCTTTGCTCTCTTTGGGATATAGATCTAGTATGCAGCATCATTGGGTCAAAGGTTATACATAGTTTAATAGTATTTTGGGCATAGTTCCAAATTGCTTTTCAGAATAGCTGGACCAGTTCACAGCATTACATGTACCTGTTTTTCCACACTCCCTCTAGCATCTGTCATTTTCCTTTTTTTGCCAATTTAGCCAATCTGATAGGCGTGAAGTAGGAACTCGGAATTGTTTTAATTTGCTTTTCTCTATTAGTGATTTAGAGCATTTTTTTTTTTGTATGGTTGATAATTTTCCTTTGAAAACTGCCTATTCATAGCCTTTGACCATTTGTTGTTGTTGCCTGTCCTTTGTTCTGGAAGAGGACCTATGAAGTTACAGGGTAAAGTCTTAACTCCAGCATGAATTGGATTTAAGTGAGGCAGAGTTACACGAATTTGTCAGCCTCACTCTCTTTTCCAGAGTCATTGAAGTCCAGTGGCAAGACAAAGTCAAGGTGACTGGTGATAGCCTGGGATGAAGTGGATGACTTTGGTGTCTTCAATGTCTGACCAAGCGCTTAGTGTTCCACAGCACCTGCTTTAGCTGCCTTCATGGCCGTTGGAACAAATTGTTCTCATTTACCCATTTTGCTGGGAAGAACATGTTGGGATAGACATCCCCCGTGTTTGAGGCCTATCAACTACCCTCAACCTGGTTTAGCCCTTCTGCCGAGATGGTTTTATTGAGGTGTAGCTGTTGCTCATGCTACACCTTCTTAGAGCCCCAGGTGAGAGTTGAGTGCCAGGTGGAAACCAAAAATGAGCAGCATTGAAAAGGTTCAGCAAGCCCTCACACAGAGGTGCGTGTCATCCCTGAATACTCCATACACCCCATGTGAAATGTGGTTGAGGTACAAAGGTGAAAAATAGTTGCTGGCCTGAAGGATCTTAAAAAGCAATGGGGAGATATTACAAGCATGACATTATTGGTGAACTGAATTTGATGTTGAAAAGGAAAAACAATCTGTTTGACATTTGAATACCAAGAAAAAATTATCTGCCAAGTAACTAAGATATATAATTCTTAGTGATTTTCTGCCAGCAAACATACAAATCAGAACAAGATTGTGGAAGAAATGCTTGGCCAATAAGATGGCACCTATACTTATCAAATGTAACTAGTTCATCTGTTATGACTCCTGGTTAAGGGATACCTCCATGTTAAGTACATATTTTTCAGTCAGAATGTTATATAACATATATATATGTATATATATACATATATATACATATGTATGTTAATAACCTCTTTTTTTTTAAAGGCTAAGTCTTTATATGAGTACTAAAATAAGAACTGTGAAATCTGTTTTAGCCTCATTGTTTTTCTTGTTATGTGATATCTTTCATTTTTTTCTTCTTCTTTTTCTTGTTCTTCTTCTTTTCTCTGTCTCTTTTTAGCCTTTTAAATTTGTTGTAATATCTCTGGTTGCCTCATGGAGTCATTGGCTTCTCTTTGGTCCATTCTAATCTTCAAGGAGTTTATTGCTTGAGCAAGGGTTTGTACTGTTTGTACTAATCTGTTAATTCCCATTTGAGTTCTTCCTCCTTCCATAATTCTCATTTATTTTCCAATTTTTCCATTAAGCACTCTCGGTTCAGTTTGCTTTTTTGTTTGCTTATTCTTCTAGCCTGCTTCCTGACCTTGGACTTGGGCTCTGTGTACTTCTAGAATGAAGGTCTTGGATAGTTCTGTTATTTCTTGAGTTATTGAGTGTTGTGTTATTCTAGGATCTCACAGACATGCTGGGGACCTGAAGGCTAGAATAACTTAATTTGTTCCACTGATTGACCTCTATATTTCTTAACCAGTACCAAATAGTTGGCGGTTTTTAGTATATAGTTTGAAGTCTAGTACTTCTAGGCATTTCCCTTCATTTTGTTGATGTTTTGTTCCTCCAGATTAATTTTGTTATTTTTAGTAGCTTTTTAAAGTAATATTTTGGTAGTTTGGTATGGTACCGAATAAATAAATTAATTTGTGTTGTCACTTTTATCTATTTCTTACTATTGGTAATATACAGAAATGCTAATGATTTATGTGGGTTTTACTTTATATCTTGTAACTTTGCTGAAGTTTTTGTTTCAATTAATTATTTACTTGGCTCTCTATATTAACCCCTTCATTTTTGTAGATGAAGAAATAGCAGAGCTTGTGAATTGTCCAGTGGTTCCAGAGGTAGTAGCAGCAAATATCATTTGTGGGCTTTGACCTCAGATCCGCTGACTCTAGAGCTTTTTGTACTATGCCAAACTGTGAGTGAGAGGGAAGAGACCAAGTTTACCCCATGGTTTTGAATCATGTGTGAAATCGAAGAATGCTCTGGGGGATGGGACAGAATATAAAGTTCTTTTTGGTCCTTGTTGACTTTCAGGTCCTGGTGGAACATCCCTGATTCGAAATTCTATAGCTCTGAAGTGTATGGCTTTGAAGTGTGAGAGGGCCAGAAGTATAGAAGTCTTGTAAGTTAGATTATTCTTAATCATTGCCTTCCTAATAACTGCTCTACTTTCTCAGCCAAAGGAAAGAGAAGGGCACCAGAGATCCAAGGAAATAGAAAGCATATGTTCAGTGTTATACCTCTTTTCTCAGGTGTTACCCTTGCAGACTTGATGAAGTTGGGTAGAGAGAAGTGCGGTGCATTCAGATTTCATGTGTCATGTGCTGAGAGGAATTGAACTTGCTCACTGATAGCTTGTTCTGGAAATTTATTTGGATTTACTCTTCTTTTTTAATTATTTGCAGTTTACTCTAAATTACTCCAATTATCTAATATCCTGACACCTAACTGAAGAAAGGGATGAAGAATCTGCAATATTTAGCTCAGAGAAGTAGATATTTAGGTTTCATAACCACCTTTCCCATATTTTTTTTAATTTTTTTTAATATGTTTAGTTTTCAGCATTGATTTTCACAGGAGTTTGAATTACAAATTTTCTCCCCATTCCCCCCCCCCCCACTCCAAGATGGCATATATTCTGGTTGCCCTGTTCCCCAGTCAGCCTTCCCTTCAGCCACCCCACTCCTCTCCCATCCCCTTTTCCCTTCCTTTCTTGTAGGGCATGATAAATTTCTATGCTCTGTTGCTTGCATATCTTATTTTCTAGTTGCATGAAAAAAAAAACTTTTTCGTTTTTGAACATCTGTTTTTTAAAACTTTGAGTTCCAAATTCTCTCCCCTCTTCCCTTCCCACCCACCCTCCCTAAGAAGTCAAGCAATTCA
>CM053622.1:349490048-349506381 GCA_028646595.1 Phalanger gymnotis
TTAAGTTCTAGATCTTCTGACTCCCCAAGTCCTTCACACTTGCTACGTGTTGTTCTTTCTGCTATACCATATTGACCCATGTTATAACAGTATACATAATCATCTCAAAGCTTGTACTTTATGGTTACCACCCTTTTGCCACTGACCTTAAGGTAGGTTAGAGATAATTCTTCAGTATTTCAGTGATCTATAGTTTCATATGCATAGATGTTTCTTCCATTAGCATAGATGGCAATTCCTCTGACTGCTCTTAAAGTCTTATAATTGCTATGGCTAAAAAATTGCTGGAAAAAATAATTACCCCATGGTCACTCTTAAGTAGATGAGCCTCTCTAAGTAGGCCCTTTGATATAATATCCATTCTTCATCCATCACTTTGTCCCATGTTTGAAACTTTTCTAGCTTGATATGACCAGCCATGATGTACAGCCACTGTATATTATAGAAACTTGTGTCAATTGGCTAGTTGTTTTAGTGACAGATTGGATGTTCACTTATCTGTCTCCAAAGGAAGATTCCTGAATAATACTTAAGTACTTCAGAGGATCTGAGTTCACATTATTGTATTGCCTCCAAAGGTATAGATTGCAACTTTATTGATGTCTTATCATGTGACTTTTTGTCATGTCCTGCACAAGTAGTCCATCTCTGTGGTATATTGGGAACTATTCTTTAGATCTTTTTATATTTCATGGGTGCTAGTGTAGTGCTTATACACTAGTGTTCATCTATTATTCTTCATTTTCTGTCCATGACTGGCTCACCACTTTTTCTGGTCATATATTTCTGATATTTTCTTATGCTGTTTTGTGTGTGCAAATCATTGTCAGTTATATGTTGGAGTTTTTTTATATCTACCATGTGCCTTGTCATTACCTTTTGGTGACATGAAGTCTTGATTCTTTGGGTGTAATGATCTGGAGCTTTATATCATCATCGAAAGAATATTCACCTTAAAAAATGGGATTTTGTTTTAGGGAGAAGCTTATTACTGTCAGTGCTGAACATTTTCCCCAAATGCAGTAAAAGCCACTTTTCCTCCTATTCAGTTTTAGTTCTAGTTTGTTAATCCATCTTCAGTGCCTCTCCCAAAACATATGTGTCGATGGACTGACATTACGCATTCTTTGCCCAAGCGGATATCGTAGATTGAGTAATAGGCATGTTACGTCGATTTGGTTTTTACTTTGTAGATGGTGGGCCAAAATCTTTGTTTCCTTTTTGAAATTGGACTGGAACTCTTAAGTTCTTTCTAGTTCTTCTGTCTGTCTGTAAGTGATTATGAACCTCATTTAGTAGTTTCCTGCAGTGTTCTGAAGGCTTGATGTAATCGTTTAAATATTACCTTTAAACAGGTACATCTAGAAGACTTCATTAGATAGCTAAATCCTCTTGCATTTGTATTCTTTATTGGATTTCCTTTATTAGGATGACAGACATGTCTTTATTAGTAATCAGAGGAGAGGCTCATTAAACAAGGTTTTCTGTTCTTTATATCAAATAATTTGTCAAATCATCACCCATTTATTAAGTTATCTGTGAATGGCCCTGTAGTAGGTGCTGTGAATACACTTATATAAACAAATAATTTCTTGCCCTCAACCGTGTTATATTCTACTGGGAAAGCATAACATACACAAAATGGCAGTTTTAGGGGAGAGAACACTAACAAGTGACAGAAGCAGAAAAGGTTTCAGATGAGCTTTGAAGAAGGGTAGGGATCCTTTTTATTCTTTAATATATTTTTTTTCCAAAATTACATGTCAAAATAATCTTTTAACATTTAAAAAAAAGGTTTGGGTTCCAAATTCTCTTCCTCCCACCCCCCTTCCTGAGATGGTAAGCAATCTGATATAGGTTATACATGTACAATCATGTAAAACATTTACACATTAGTCATTTTGTACAAGAAGACTCAAAAGGAAAAGAAAGTGAAAATAGCATGCTTCCATCTGTATTCAAACAATACCACTTCTTTCTCTGCAGGCATACAGTATGGGAAGCTAGAGATTCTTAAAGGAGAATGTGCCCTTAGGGAGTACATTCTGTATGTGAGGTAGCTTTTGTGGAGGCGCAAAGGCTAGAGATAGGAAGTTGAGTTTAAGATCATAGATTTAGAAACATCAGAGGACATTTATCCCAGTCCCCTCGTTTTACAGATGAGAAAAGAGGCCCTGAAATGGTTAGATGGCTTGACCCTTCCTACTTCTTATTTCCACAGATGGGAGGCACTAAGTGGTACAGAAAGGTTTTGGAACCCAAATTCTTTCACTCCAAATTCAACACACTTTCAACTCTACCCCATTGGAAACAGCTAGTAGGGCTATTTTGGCTAGAATTCAGAGCATATGAAAAGTATGAAAGAATTCTAGAGAGGTGAATTTTGGAGGGATTTAAATGACAGGCAGAGAAGTAGGTATTTTACCTTAAACTACTGAAAATGCTTAAGCAGGCAAGTAACAGGCATGGTCAGACCTGTGGTTTAGAAACATCTATTTGACAGCTGTGTGGAGAGTTGCTTGGAGGGGAAGAGAGACTGGAACCAGTTAGGATTCTGTGTCTAGGAGCAAATTGTGATGAAGGTAGGTTAGTTGATGGCAGTGTGAGTGGAGAGAAGAGGATGGATGGGAAATACATGGTAGATGCTGTGCCTTTGTATCCTCAGTGCTTAGTACATGCAGAATAGGCAATTAATAAATGTTCATTTTTTATGATTCTCACTAATCCAGCTAGGCACAGACAAGATGTACAGGGTGTCTGAAAAGTCTTAGTGCAGTTCTGAGCTTTTATTAATAACTTAGAACTGCATTAAGACTTTGGAATTCTCTATATAAAGGAGAAGGGAGGTAATCACAGAGGGCATTATACTAGTAGCTAGGGGATCAGAAGGGATCCTATGTGGAAGGTGGGATTTGGGATGACACTTGAAGGAAGCCAGGACAGGAAGCCAAATAGGACAGCCAGTTTAAAGACAAGGAGAAGGGAATTGAAGAACAAGAAACAACAGCAAGTAGACCAGTATGGCTGGATCATAGAGTGTGTGGATAGGAACATAGTGTGAGAAGACTAGAAAGGTAGGAAGGGGCCACACTGTAAAGGGCTTTACGTGCCCAAAAGAGGATTTTATATTTGATCCTAGGGGTAACAGAGAACCACTGGAATTTATATAGAGTTCAGGAGAGAGACTGTGGTTAGATATTTAAATCTGGGAATCGTCATTATAGAGATGATAATTGAAGCCATGGGAGCTTGATGAGATCACCAAGTGAGAGAGTAGAGAGGGAAAAGAGAACAGGGTCTAGTCTAGCAGAAGAGTTTGAAAAACTAACAGGTAGGAGGAAACCCAATAGAGGGCAATGTCAAGAAAAAGTATGGAGAGGAGAAAGTATGAGAGGGCTGGGGAATTTTGATCAAAAGTGTCAGATGCTATAGGGAGGTCAAGAAGGATGAGTAAAGAGAAAAGGCTATTAAATTAGCCAGTTAATGAGATCATTCCAAACTTTAGAGA
Source organism: Phalanger gymnotis (assembly GCA_028646595.1). Lineage (NCBI taxonomy): Eukaryota > Metazoa > Chordata > Mammalia > Diprotodontia > Phalangeridae > Phalanger > Phalanger gymnotis. Next base: position 349,493,557 of record CM053622.1, read on the forward strand.
GTAGCTTCAGTTGAATGATGAGATCTAAAGCCAGTGTGACAGAAGATTGAGAAGGGAATGAAAGAGGAAGTGGAGGCACCAAACTTTCTCAAGAAGTTAGCATCGAAGGGGAGTGAAGAGCAATATACGAGATGATCCCTGGTGGAGAATTGGTAAGATCAAGTGAGCGTTTTAAAGTTTGGGGTAGACATAGGTATATTTGTAGGAAGCAAGCAGTAAGTCAGGGTTTGATTGTGGGGGCAATCTTCCTGAAAAGATGAGAGGGGATGAGATCAAGGGTTAATGTAGAGGCATTATCCTTGGAAAGGTCCAGTTTGTTATTCAGGATTAGAGAGAAGGAGATAGTGGGGAAAGACCTCTGACTGTGAGGGCAGGAGGGGAGAAGAAGGAACTCTTGGTGAATGGCATCAACTTTTTCATTGAAGTATGATGATACAAGGTCTTCAGAGACAATGGGAGTCAGGGATGATGTGGAGGGATGATTTAGGAGAGATGAGAAGGTGGAATAGTGAATTGAATCAGGGAGGAGTAGAATGATTTGCCTGGCTTTAAGTGAGGCTCTGGTGAGATTAGATTTAGATTAGATTAGATCAGAGAACACAAATTTGTAGCAGATCCATTCAGCATGGTTTCATGACTTCTAGCACTGTTCAGTAGTACATATAGGAGAATGAATGAGGTAGATAGAAAGTAATATAAAGTTTGGGTTTGGTAAGGCATGGTTTGTGACAGAAGGGGGAAAGGGATTCAGGAGTAGAGAATTTATTCACCATGGAGTCCAGCTAGGCTGGGGGGAGGGAGAGTGCAAGTCCAACAGTGATGGCCCAGGAAAGAATTGAGGAAGGAATTGAAGGATAGGGTGGAGAAAGATGCAATTGATGGATAGGATGGAGAAAGATGGAAAGTAGAACATTTGTGGATGGATAGCAAGATCAAGTGTATAATCATCTCTCTGCAGAGATACAGGGTGGAATGAGGCAGTAGAGAATTGAGTATTTGAAGTAGCGTCAATATTGTATATTTGAAGAGCCTTACTTTGAGGGCAGGAATTGGGGGTAAGGGAGAGAGAAAGAAGAATTTTAGATATATAGATCTGTCTGTATCCATCCATCCATCTCTCCATCCACACAGCTTGAGCTCTTTTGTTTTTTAAAATATCCTGTTCTTTTTCTTCCTCTGATTTCTGATGACTGTATGGTAATCTGAGTTTATTCAGATTTGTGGTCCTTCATATTTGAAAGTCTTTTCTCCTGGCTGCTTGCAGACTTTCTTGTTACTGAAATTGTGAGTTTTAGCTACTGTGTGCCTTGGGGTTTGAAATATGGGTTCTGTTTTTGTTTGTTTTCTCTGGTGGCAATCTTATTACTTTGATCAATCAGTACTTAGTTTATATTCAGAAGTTCTGGGCAATTTTCCTATATTATTTCCTTCAGTGTAATATTTCCCTCCTGCCCCCTCTCATCTTTGCCTTTAATGGCCCTTGCTTTGGCTTGTCTTTAATTCTTGTATTTTTAATGTTGTAGCCTTTTGTTTCTCCTCAGCCAAATTTTTCTTTCAAATCTATTTTATCTTTTGTCTTCTGCTTCTTTCGAGAGAATGTCATTGTGTATTCCAAGATTTGTATTCTGCTTTTGGGTTTTTTTCCCACCTAGTTTTTTGTTAGAAACAGTTTTCTGACCTAATTTGATTTCTGATATTTTCTTCCTACAGTTGTATTTCTCTTTTGGAACCATTCTGGAATTTACTATTCAGTGAATTTTAAGCAGTCCACAGAATTTTTTTCTTGATTGAAGATTTTTGGCTCCTTTTCCTTCATGATATAATATTTATTTATAGTGTTCTGGCTCCCTTTCTAAGTTTTCCTCAAACTTCATTTTGTTTTTTAGCCTCTCTGTTTTATCTGCTTGTGAGCTAAATTTTTATTACAGCTTTGTTCCTTGGCCATTTGTTTTTTCCTCCTCTCTCATATACCTACTTAGAGAGATTTTCTTTCTACTCTTTGGGTCGTCTGTCTTCAGGCTACATAGATCCTATGCTAGGTGTCCTTAGCCTACTTAATGGAGTGTAGAATAAACTGCTCAGAATAAACTCTTGGGAAAGAGTACTGAGTTCAGGACTTTTGTCCCATCAGTCTTTTTTCCCTTTAGAAGGCAGAAGTTCTTTCTCTCTAGTCTGCAGTTATCCACTAAGCTACCTACTTCACATATACCTACTACATCTTTAGCTCCTTCAGCTCACTCTTTCCTTCATGTGGATGGGCAGAATGGCTATCAGCTGGGGTATTCATGCTAAGTCAGAGACCAGCTTTCTTATCCATTATATCCTGCTGCCTCTCTGATGTAAAATATTATTCCTTAAAACATTATTATATAGGTTAAATTCATGATGTGGTTAATACATAACATAGTTATTACCTTCAAAAGTTTCATAAGTTTTCTGTTTGTATTTTTAGTTTCCCATTGTTTTTAATCTAATAAGTTAATTTACCCATTAAAAAACAATTTTTCTTTCAGTAGTAAAAGCATCCTTTTTCTTGTTGTAAATGCCTACTTTGCACTTCCTTAGAATGGGTGTCTTTCAGTTAGTCAGACCACATCCTGTGATACTTTTTCACACTTGTTTTCTAAACTTGAGAAAGAACATGAAGCAAAGTCTAGAAAGTTTTTTCCACCTCAGTATCTATAAAATGTATTAATTTTCTAATTATTTTAGAGGCAGCATAAGTCTTCATGGGGTAGATGGAAAATACTTGCTCCCTTCTTAAGAGTAGTCTGAAAATAAGTTCTCCAACAATTGAAAAAACAAAAACACAATCAATCTCAGATTCTACCCCCAAAGGAAAAAAAAAAAGGGTAAATCACAGATGATAAGAGGCAAGACCTCTTTAAATGGCAATTAAACTAGCATATTTGAAAGTACTTTTCTGAATAAAGAATCCTGTGGACAAGTGGCCCACTTATGATATAGATGGTGACTCTTTAATTATCTGATAGAAATAGCCACCTTTGGAGAAACACTTTGAAGCATTTACTTTAAAAGACATTTAGTTTAATATGAAATATTTTAAACAAGGTCATTATATTGGGAGTAAAATAATTTCTGCCAGTGTTCCAAAAATCTAATTTAATCAGTGATAGAAGAAAACATGACATTTTAATTTATCATGTGAAATTACATAATTAAGTATAACTTTAGGCAGCATAAACTCTCATTATCTTGCATGAAGATGCTTATTCAAGTTGCTACAGATATGAAAGGACCCTTCAAAACTTTTTGGCTTCCTTAAGTTTGCTATCAAGAGAGTCTGTTTCAAACACAAAGTAAAGTTAATGTCACAGACTAGTGTTTCAGAGGGCATTGCTCCTTTTTGTGATCATTGATATATCTGCAGAGTTCGGAGTATTATGCTCACTGGCGGGAAGCCAAATGTGTGGTGCTTCAAATATTCATTTGACTTGTTCCATGTCTGAGGTCAGTGCAGTCTCAGCTCTCAAACCTCTCCTGGGTTTGACATAGTTGACTATGAGGAGGGAAGACTGCTTACTTTGGCAAAACTCCTCTGTAAGATCTGGAAGGAAGGATTAGACTTCGGATAAGTGATTGCTAGGTATTGACCATGACAATGCCAGTTTTTATTATCTTCGTATCTGTGTCTAGCTGTCTTAGATTTAGTTTTCTGTTCTATCCTGCATCATTATTTCTTCTAGAGTTGACCACTTAACTTTGAATTAATGGGAAAACTACTCTAACCTGTATAGGACCTAGCCTATCCTATCACTCCTACCCTTATTCCCTAACCAGCGCTTGCCCCCTCCCCGCCAATGCATCAAACTACCCTTAGAGGGCAGGCTCTGGCTTTGGCTCAGTGACTAGTAACGTCTCTACTCCCCCATTTTCATTTTGGTTTGGAGAGAATGATTCTGAACTAGTGTGGACACGCTTGCAGCATACATGGGTGATCTTATTACATTATGTTTCCCTTCAGATATGCTCTGTTTTTGTTTAGGGCATTACTATCCTTCCAATCACTCTGGTTTAGCACTTTGAGATGATCTTTGACTTCTCAGTCTTCCTTCTTGTTGTTTCTACCTCTACAACATCAATTGTATCTTTTGCCTTCTCTCTACTTGCACAGTCAGCACTTAAACTCAGGCCCTCATTACTTTACCAGAATAATAGCCTCCTAATTGTTTTTTGTCTCTATCTTCTACATAGCTGACAAAGTGGTTTTTCTAAAGCATATATCTAATCGTGTCACCCCTCCACTCAATAAGCTTCAGTGCCTTCCTGTATAGACATCCTGCAGTGATGATTATTTTTAAGAAGCATTTGACTTGGTAAACCAGAGCATAGCTTCTAAAGCTCTCCTCCCACAAGATGTCTCCTATTCCTATGTTTATATCATACAAACATTCTTGATAAGAGCAACTCCAGAGATAACTTGGTTTACTGATACTATTTACTAACATCAGCAAGATATAAAAAAAGCGAGGCATGTGCTTGCCAGAAGTGTTTGCCATTTGTGAATGTACTGCACAGAGTCCAAATTGAAGAAGAATGCCTTATAAATGCTGAGCCCCACAGGTTTCCTAGTACAGGGACAACACTGTGTATTGTGACATTACCACAATTCATTTTAAGTCAGTGACCATTTATTAAGTGCATACTATGCACCAGTCATTTTGCTAGGCAGATATAAAACAAAAACAAAAGACCCTGTTTTCAAGCATGTTCTATTGTATTTTGAGGATATAATATGTATTCAAATAATTAAATACAAATATTTGGGGGTAGTTGAAAAGCATTAACAACCAGGCAAATGAATAAAGAAATAAACCAGATAGTCTCAATGGGGGAAAAAACCACTAAATGAAGAGTGTCCATTGTTTAGACAGACAAGAAGACTGCTTTGATTTATATTAGCCTTTTGGTCCACAAACAAGCTATTTATTTAATCTCTTAGTGGTCTAAGCAAATCTCTAAGACTATCAGTTACAAAGAAATTGTTTTGTTTTTTTTCTTTTGAGCTTCCTAACATGTCAGTTTATTGCAGGGTGTAATTGTACAATGAATCAGGACTAGGCCCCCTCAGCTAGGCACTGGACCCTAAATTGGAGTTGGGGGGAGAGAAGAGAAGTTTTTTATGCATTAAAAGAAAACAGTTAGCAGCATATGAACCAGGATATGATTAAGTAATCTAAATTAAGTAATTGGAGAAAAGATTAGAGACTTTCTAGGTTGAGAAATCAGAAAAAGAGATGTCCCCCCGCTACCCCCCAGCCCTTCTGTCTGTATTCAGTCCCAAGAACATCAATAAATTGTTCAAGTACATTGGTGGATAGTGTGGACCTAAGCTCAGTGATCACCCTATAGTCAGTTCAACTTGACACTCTATTTTACTTTTGAGTTGTGTCCCCTTGCCCTGTCTGCTAATTCCTGGCCAAATCTCAATCCCAAATTATCCCTCCATTTGCTACTTCTTCTCTTGTGCTATTAAATAGAACTGGAGGAAGTTAGAACCATGTTGACTAGGTACATTAGAAGTTGATGTTATTCAACTTCAACTGGGTTCTCATTGCATGAAGGCAAGTCCTCCTATTCCTCCTTAATTTATCCCCTATCTCACTCCCCACAGAAGTGTTTCCAAACCTTTTTTTTTTCTACTTGAGCCTCCCACACCTTCTTCCCCACCTCTCCCTCCCTGCTGTCTTAGAGACCTAACTTCTTACTTTACTAAAAAAAAGTGAGGCCATTTGAAATCATATCCTCTCTTGCTTTTATCTCAGCCTCCCCATGACATTATCCTCCCTTTTCTCCTTTTCTTTCCTCCATGTTTGACAATGACTTGGCTTTTTTCCTTGCCAAGACTAAGCCCCTTCTCTGCATATACTGCTGATATCATGTGCTCCTTTCCATAATCTCCAGCATATTGAAAGTTCATTCAGTCATTCCTCTTCTCAAATTTTCAACCTTCCTTCCCTACTCCCTTCAAACTTCCCTAAGCCTCTTCTCTTTACAAATAGCAAAATACCTTAATTAGATTTTTCTATCCCCTCAATTTATCATACAGTATCTATTAAAAAATAGCATTGGCGACTCCATTTTGCCTTTATCCACTCTTTAGTGAAGCTAAATTTCAGCAGTTTTTAAGTCACATGATTTTTTTAAGCAGTCAAAGGTCACCTGACTTAAGGAATTTCACAAAACTATCCTCACCTTAGTGTCTCCCCATCCTCTCTACCAGTAAGAAACCAAGCACCTCAATCCCTTTGATTCTGTTTTTGCTGTTTTTCACTCCTTCAAAATCTTATATTAATTATGTAAGAACGAATGGTCAGTGGTCCTTGGCTACTTGTTTCTATAATCACATGCCTTGCTAATCCCCCCTACTTGGAAAAGCCTGCTGTGATCAGTGCCTCTGCTTCCTCTCTTAATACCTTCCTCCCACCTGAACTTAATCTTTAACTGTATCACACAGTCTAACTGTGGATATATTCTACCTAAGGCTCTGACCTGGGCCCCTTACCCTTAACTACACTCTCTTGCTGACCTTATCAGATTCAGTAGGTTTAATTGTCATTTCTGATGACTACCACCTCTATAATATCCTTCCCCAGTCTTCCCACTGAGCTTTAGTCCTGCATTACCACTTCCCTTTCAAAGTGGATGTCCTGGAAATATCTCAAGCTCAACATGTCTAAAATAGAACTCATTATATTTTACTCTAAATCCACCCCTTTCTAAAATATGAGGGGAGAGAGAGGGAGGGACGTAGGGAGGGGGAGGGAGAGAGAGAGAGAGAGAGAGAGAGAGAGAGAGAGAGAGAGAAAGAATAACTAGAGGGATCATCAGGAAGCGCTTCTGGGAAATGTGGCCACATATAAAGCTGATCTTTAAAGGAAACTATGGTTTCTAATAGAGGCCAGAAGGGAAGTGCATTCCAGGTCCTGGAGACAAACTTGTGAAAGTGGAGATGGAATGCTTTTTTTTTTTTAATTAATTTAATTTTAGTTTTTAACATTCACTTCCACAAGTTTTAAATTTTCTTCTCCTACCTCCCCCCCCCCGCCCAAGATGGGATGGCCTGCAGTCTGATATAAGCTCTACTTATACATTCATATTAAATATATTTTCACATTAGTCATGTTGTATAGGACAATTATAACGAGTGGGAGAAACCATGAGAAAGAAAAAAAAACCCAAACCAAAACAACAACAAGAAGAAAATAGTCTGCTTTGCTCTGCATTCAAACTCCATAGTTCTTTCTCTGGATGTGGCTGGCATTTTCCATCATGAGTCCTTTGGAAAAGTTTTAGGTCCTTGCATTGCTGAGAAGGGCTAAGTCTATCAAAGTCAGTCATCGAACACTAGCTGTTACGGTGTACAATGTTCTCCTGGTTTCTGCTCACTTCACTCAGCATCATTTCACATAATTCTTTCTAGGTTTTTCCAAAGTCCACCTGTTCATTGTTTCTTATAGGACAATAGTATCCCATTACCATAAATGTACCACAACTTGTTCAGCCATTCCCCAATTGATGAGCATCCCCTCAATTTCCAATTCTTGGCCATCACAAAAAGAGCTGCTATACATATTTTTGTACATGTGGGTACTTTTGATGGAATGCTTCTTAACCTGATAAGTACACTAGAAGAACTGAAATTTAAGAATAGCCCAAAAGAATAATCTTGTCATTTGACACAGCTGGTCTATAGGTAGAACAACATGTTTCTTCTTTCATTATTCAAAAAGTTTTAAAAATGCTAAAGTGTACTGACAACAAAGAAAAAGTCATAAAGTTTGAAGTATAGAAATACCTAAGACTCAAATTTCAGGTGTCTAAAAAGATTTTGTGTCAGTTGATCTGCTTGGTCCTTCTACTGTTAAACTGTTTCATTCAGGCCACTAGTCACCTTTCTAGCCTTATTTCATATTATTTCCCTTTGTTTACTTTGTTGTATTATGTGAAAAGGACTTCTAGCTATTCCATGATCACATTTATTACTCCGTTGCTTTTTAAATCATTTGCTTTGATCTTCATTACTAAATTATATTTACTCTCAATTCCTTCCCTTGAAATCCTCTTAGCTCATATGCCATATCTTCCATGAAACTTCTCCCAGATTTTCTGCCAAATCAAAATGATATTTCCTGAAATATTCTTAGAGCTTTTTTGTTTTTGTTTTTAGTTTTTTTTGTGTGTGTGTTATTCACTCTGTTGACCCAATAACACTCTTATTTGTATCATGCTTGGTTTTCTGTGTCCAGTTCTTCCTATTACATTGTAACTTTCTTGAAGTTCAGGACTGGTTTTTTTTTTTAGTTGTTGTGTGTCTAGTTTCAAGATTGAAATAACTGGAAGATGCAGAGATTAAGAAGAGAAAGTTACTATTAGAGTATTTTCAGTTCCTTGAACATAGTAAATACATAATAAATAATTGTTTAATGTAATTGGGTTATTTGTACTTGTGTATCTCCCACTACTTTTATTTAATCAGAGATTGACTATAATATACTGCTTGCCATTCAAAGCCCTTTCTAAACTGTGATACCTGCCGCTGCCACCGCCACCTCCCCCCCTTCCATTTCCAGTCTTACACTTTATTGCTCTCCGCTCACTCTGTGATCCAGTGATGATGGCCTCAAACAGGACACTCTCATCTCCTATTTTACTTGCTATCCCCCATGACTGGAACACTCCTTCCTCTTGACTTTTCAGTCTTTCTTCATGTATTACTCTCTGTCAGAAGCCTCTCCTATTTCTCCTTAATCTTAGTCCCTTCCTTCTATGATTATCTCCAATTCACCGTGCGTGTATGTGTGTGTTTGTGTGTGTGGTACACGGTTACTATTTGCATGTTATCTCCTCCATTAAAACGTGAGCTTCTTAAGAGTAAGGATTTTTGGGGAGTGGGGCCTGGCTTTCTTTTGTATTCCCAGCACTTAGCACAGTGCCTGGCATATAGTATATGTTTAATAAATGCTTGTTGATGGACTGATTTCATGTCTGGATTTTAATTTTATTCCGTTATATCAAGTTAAACTTTTGGAAACAAGGCAATAAGTGATTGAAAAGAAGCTATGCAAGGTTAGGACTAATAGATATGAGTTCCTAAGGATATAATCTAGTTAGTAATCTTTCTGCTAATAATACCACTTCATATTTCTCTAGTGCTTTAATTTTTGTTTCAGCACTTTCGTGTAACTTATTTCATCCTTAAGATATTTCTGTGAGCCATATATCAGTAAAAGAAGGTAGATGTTTTATAGATTAGTAACAGAGACTGACTTGTTCATCATCACATGGCAAAATAGTCAAAGAGTAGTTAGGACTTAGAACTTATGTCTCCTGACTTCTCAGGCTTCTCCTTACATCCATCATATTAATGTCTTTCTGTTTTTCACATAAACAGCATGTTAAACACCATTTTATCTCTAGTGTTCTTAGCTCTTACTTTTCTAAATGAAATTCTTAAAGGAAATCAGCCAGCCAGTTTGGGGGCATGTTTTATGATCATACAAAGTGATTCATAACTTTTAGCTTGATTTCCACTTAAAATTTTTAAACTTTTTTTTTTCAAAGATTCTTCAGTGACTAGAGGCAGAATTTTATAGACATCTACCCTTAATTGGCCTTTACCCAAGATGAGGAGGGTTATTTTGATTATGTTGTACTTCCTGCCAGAGGTTGATGACTCATTTCCACTTTAGGAAGTCATTCTTTGCTTGTATTATGCTTAAAGTCTAAGAAGTAGAAAGGCATGCTCTGTATAAAACTAGCATAGAGATTCTATATTAAGAAGCCAGTTAAGGAAAGACTTCAGATAACGTCTTCTAGGGACTAAGTGTGAATATCATGCTGTTTCCTGGGAGGGAAGTCTTAGATTACTTATTATGGAAATGAGTATCATATTTCATGGCTATAGATTTTATGTTTTAGCAATTTATTTTAGACTGTTTTTTCCTTTGATCATGGTGGGCAAAGAAAGTATTGAGAAGTGAAAATTAAGGACTTGGGAGACTAATATAATAGTTTTTCACCACTGAAAGTAGATTTAAATTTCCTGAAAAGGAAGAAATACTAGAAAAGGGTTCATTTTAAGGAGAAATATCTCATGGAACACTAATTGAATTTTGGTAAAGAGAAAAGGTATTGATATTCATGATATGATTTATGGAGTTAAGTTTTTGTAATTGAATTTTAAAAGAGTTTTTCTAATTGTGAATCTGGATTTTAGTAAACTACTTAAGTAGCAAGATGTGAATTGCTTTCCCTGTGAGCCATGACACCACAACATGAACACAAGGGGAAATTGTTAGATGGTTAACACATTGATTTAGAGAGTGATATTTGTTATTTGTTGGCTCTATGATGTGTTGTCATTTAAGTTCTGCCAGTGAGCTGGGAATGAGAGCAGACAAGGTTAGGACAATAAGGTTATAGTTGTGGTAAGGGGTGGGGTAGAAGAGGAGAATAGAGGGAAGGATGGTAGTCTCTCTGGGAGGAAATACTGTGCTGGAAGAAACTTTGGGACCACCAGACTCTGAAGTGGGAATCATAAAGAATCTAATCTCATGACTCCATAGAAGTAGTGGTCTGGCAACCAGCCTAGATCAGTATGTACTATGCAATTTTGCCACAAAAGGTGGAATCTGTCATTACACTATCTGTGAAACTTGCTATTGGCAAACCATGCCAGGTAGATAGAGAATATGGGTGAGGTAGGTAGACAAGGGTTAGAACCATAAGCGTGAAACCATGGGGAAGAAATCTTTGTGAGAAGGTCTTTAAAAAGAAAAAAAGGCTCAAGGCAAGGGCACACTGTTCTCCTAGGTCCTTGGCCAGAGAGTCTAGCATGAAGCGGGGGAAATATAAGTTCTTCAGTAGACCTGAAGTCCAGGAGAAAATCTCATCTGAGGGTATCAAGTGTTGCAGGGATTTCCTTCTTTATATCTGGAGACCACATCTCGTGGTCTTGTAGTGGGCTTAGGAGAAGGGAAGATGATGAATTCTCTCCTGAGTTTGAGATGCCTATAAGACATCCAGTCCAAAATGTTCAGTAGGCAGCAGATAGAGACTTGAACTCAGGAAAGAGGCTGCAGTGGGATATATATTGATATGGGAGTCATCTGCAAAGTGGTGAGTAGCAAAACAATGGTAAGCCAATGAGATCAATAAATGAGAACGTGTGGAAAGAAGAGGCCTCATATGGACTCCTGGGATAAACACACAGGTATAGGCATAATATGGATGATGTTTCAGGAAAGAAAACTGAGGAGTAGTGAGGTGAGAAGAGACCCAAGAGAGAACAGTATCTAGAAAACTCAGAGAAGACAGTTGGACAAGAAAGTGGTGAACAGTGTCGTGTGTAGAACAGTCAAAGATGGACAAAAAGGGCTTCAGATTCGGCAATTGAAATTATTGGCAGTTTTAGAGAGAACGGTTTCATTTGAGTGATGGTCTTGTCAGATTACAAAGGGTAGAGAAGTGAATGAGAGGAGAGGAATTGGAGTTGGTGAGCGTAATCATATTTTTTCTAGGACTTTGAAAAAAGGTAGTAGAAAGATAGGATAATAACTTGAAATGATGGAAAGGTTGTGAAGGGTTTTTTGAATATGGGGATGCCCTGGGCATATTTGTAGGTGGCAAGGAAGAAATCAGTAGAAAAGAGAGTTTGAAAATTAGAGAAAGAATAGTTGTAGGGACAAATTACTGAAAAGACAAGAGGATGGAATCAAAGGGGAGTTGACCCAGTAAGAAGGGACACATCTTCACAAGGATCTCAATGAAGTAATGTCAAGGAGTTTTGAGCTATTTATAGGCAGAGAAGCTCAAGCTCAGGCGGAATTGCCTTTTTTCTTAGTCAAGTGAATTTTGTAGCTGCCATTATAAATATCTTCATCTTTGATAATTTCTATGGTTTCTTCCTGTTCTGCCTTTCTGTGATTCTTTGGTTTGTTAATAATTTTTAATCAGTAATTATATACACACACATGTTTACATACACACATATCTACTCAATTTATCACCAACATACTATGTTGATGTAAGTTACATTAGAAAAGAACAGTTTTATTGATAGTTTAATATTTTGTATATTGGGAGTTTGAGGGGAAAGTAATAGAACCTGACAGATTTAAAATATTTGGAATGGCAAATTTTAATTGAAAAATAGTTTTCTTGGTGTGAATTTATTGTTAGCAACCCACAAAGTCATCTTTGGATAGATTGAAGAGGAGTCTATGAGTTTGGATTGGGTTAAATATTTATTTCCACTAAACCCTAAACTGAAATTCAGCATTTTCTTCAGTTATTTGAAAATATTTTGAGAATGAATGAATCTATAAGTTTCACTGGATTGTTAAAGGTGTCCATGGCACAAAAGTTAAGAACCCTTGAGCTAGACTTCCTCTATTTGAAATAGTTAACTTAACCTTTCTTCATGTGCATACTTCTTCCTCCCTAAGCTCTTCTAACATCCCCCACCCGCATTCCCCCATTTCTCTTTTGTGTCCTGCTATATCAAAGGTTCTGAGAGATCTGAAAACTGAGGGGGTAAAGTAGGAAAGGGATTGAAAACACTAGAACTTGGTGTTTGATTCTGCTTGGGATTATAGAATTCAGTAAATGTCCATATTGGGATCTTGGTGTATGAGTAGAGAAAAGATTTATGTCAAACTAGTGGTTATTTACCTATTATGTACATGTGACAATTAAATTTTAGTATATGAATACTATTTTAATTTATATAATTTTTTGGTATATATTGCTCAAAACAAATTAGGTATCAGCTAGGTTTTTGTTATAAAAGCCTTTGCTTTA
>CM053622.1:349506881-349527077 GCA_028646595.1 Phalanger gymnotis
GGGTCAAGGGAGAAAATTTGATAAAGGGGGATAGGTTAGGAAGAAGCAAAATATAGTTAGTCTTTCACAACATGAGTGTTGTGGAAGGGTTATACATAATGATACGCATGTGGCCCATGTTGAATTGCTTGACTTCTTAGGGAGGATGAGTGGGAAGGGAAGAGGGGAGAGAATTTGGAACTCAAAGTTTTAAAAAATAGATGAAAACAAAAACAATATAGTTTTTGCATGCAACTAGAAAATAAGACACACAGGCAATGGGGCATAGAAATTTATCTTGCCCTTCAAGAAAGAAAGGGAAAAGGGGATGGGAGGGGAGTGGGGCGACAGAAGGGTAAGCTGACTGGGGACTAGGACAACCAGAATATACGCCATTTTGGAGTGGAGGGGAGGGTAGAAATGGGGAGAAAATTTGTAATTCAAACTCCTGTGAAAACCAATGCTGAAAACTAAATATATTAAAAAATAAAAGTTAAAAAAAAGATATGGTTATTTTTTAAACTTTTACTTCATAGTGCCAAATTACAATATTCTTCCAAATTCTACTGGCTTGTAATTCCCTTAGCATGGAATTTTTAAGTATTTGTCCATATTCTCATGCTCATTGAAATTCATTGCTTTTAATTATTTTACGAAATTAGGGAACAGAATGTGTTGCCTCTTAACATTTTGATTTGTATCTTATTATTGGTTGCTTTTTTCAAGTGATTATTATTTAATTTATTTTCTCTTTTGAGAATTGTCTTCATATTCTTTAAACTTTTTTTTGATTGAGAATTCATTTTGTAAAAATGAAACAATTGTTTATTTTAGTTGTCAGGTTTTTGTCATTTATTGTAAATATTTTTCTTTTACGATACCTTTTTATTTTTACATCCGTCGTGCCCTCCACACCCCCAATTACGTGCTTCCTTGAAACAAAGAAACAAATTATATAAACTTTTTGACAAAGCATCTGAGTCTAATGGCCCATACATTTTACTCCCACATTGTTACCTTCTCTATCTACCATGAGACAGGATATGCATTTCATTCTCTGCTCTCAGGAACTAAAATTGTTAATGGAAATTAATTTGAATTCACTTATGTCTTGATGTTTTTTAGATTTATACGTTATAGGGGTGTGTGTGTGTTTCTCATGAGAATGTGCGTAGGTTCTCCTGTTTTGTTGTGCTTTGTCACTTTATGCAAATAATTCCATGTCATACTTGACACAAGTCTTTGTGAATTTCTTATTTTTAACAGAAGAATAATATTCTGTTATGTTCAGAAATCAAAGATTAAGTTGTTCCCAGTCATTGAGCACATATTTTCTTTTCCAGTTTTTGCTACCACGAACAGTATTACTTCAAATATTTTTTGATATATGGGATCTTTTTGCCATTAATAACTATTACTTCCAATATTTTTTGATATATGGGATCTTTCTTCCATTAATAACCCCTAGGACAAATGCCCAGTAGTAGGATTATGGAGACAATATCAACTTTTCTTGAATAAATCCAAGGTTTCTCAAAAGGTTGAAAATCCTGGCTTTTCCAACAGTGCATTTGTGTAACTACTTTCCTGTAGCTTCTCTAACATTGACTTGTTTCACCTTTTTAACATCTTTTTCAGTTTGGTGGTTATGCATATTCTCACAAATCTTACTGTTCCTTTAATTTGTATATATGTTTTTATATGGTCAAGTGCACCAATATTGTCTCAATAATTCTTTCTAATTCTGTATTTTAAAGTCTTAATTCATTATTTCTTATTTAAATATGCTGTTGGGATAGAATTCCCCCCCCCCCCCCGCCTTCATTTTTCAGTTTAGGAAACTTTAGGCCTAGAGAAGGACTTTTAAGAAGTAGAGGTAAAGTGGGAGTCTAATCCGTGCCCCAAAGGAGAGCTGGTGCCATAGTCACAGAGATGGAAAATAGAATGCCAGGTTCAGGGAAGAGTTAGCTAGGCATGCAGTTTGGCTGAAACATGAGTGTGTAAAATGGAAGAATATGAAATGTCTGAAAAAGTAGTTGAAAACCAGACTTTGAAAGTCTTTAAATGCTAGTTCGAGCAGTATATATTTTGCCTTAGTTAAAATGGAGAGCCACTAAAGCTTCTTGAATTACGGGATTGTTGTAGTTAAACCTCTCCTAGGAAAATTATTTTGGCAGCTGGGTGGAGAGGAGAAAGGGGGATGCTAGAAAGAGAAATACCAATAAGGAGTCACCAGTACTGGGCTACTGGTGAATGATAAGTACCTGAACAAGGGTAATGGCCTTGGAAATACAGAGAAGTAAACAGGTATGAGATTTTGTGTAGGCAGAATTGACAAGATTGGCAACTTTTTGTATATGGGAGTGAAGGAGAAAGAAGCATCTAGTTTGAGTATAAGATTGTAAAGATAAATGACCAAAACATCTTGGTGCCATAAAGAAAAATTCAGAAACTAAGACACATGGATGGGGAGGGGAGAAAGATAATGACTTCTGTTTTTCCAAGGTGTCAAATTTAAGATGGTGATGGGAAATCCAGTTGGAGATGCCCAACAGGTATGTGGTAACGCAGTACTAGAGTTGAAGAGAGATTATGGTTGAATATATAAATTTGGAAGTTATCTGCATAGAGATATTTTGAACCCATAGTAGTGGATAACATCTTTAGAGAAAAAAGCGTCTGACACAAAACTTTGGAGACATCTCTTCAGGCCGTTTTATACAGAATTAACCTCTCTCTTGCTCTGTAGTCTTACATCTCCAACTGTCTGTTGAACGTACTGAACTGGATGTCTAGCGTTCTGTGTGTCCAAAACAGAATGCATTATCTTTCCCCTCAAACTCTCTCCTATTGTAGACTTCCCTATTACTGTAGAGGGCACCACTATTCTCTCAGTCACCCGGACTCATCACTTCTGTGCCATCTCTGACTTGTTACTTTCTTCACTGCTGCACCTCCCTCTGCCCCCAATCTGATCGATTACTAGGTCTTCTTGATTCTTCTACCTTTGCAGTATCACTTATACATCGTTTTCTTGTCTGATGCTTCCAAGACCCCAGTACAGGGTCATCATCACTTCATGCCTGGGCTATTGCAGTAGCCTTTTGGCTAATCTGCCTGTCTTAGGTCTCCCCACTCAGCTACCTATGTGATCTTTCTAAAGTACAGGTCTGACCATGTCTCCTCCCCTCCTTATGTCCCCTCTGCAGCCCACTGTTAGTGGCCTCCTTGCTGTTCCTCAAAGCATTCTATCTTCAGACGCCATCCTGTTTTTTCAGTGGCTGTCCCTCATGCCTCAGATGCTCTCTCATCTGTAAATAAGAGATGGTACTGAATAATCTCGCACAGTGCCTTACATGGTTATTTAATAAATGTTAACTATCTCTGTGATCCTCACACTACTTCTTTCACCACCCATATTCCTTAACTCCAATTGAGTCAATCTCTTTCTCTTAAAATGGCTGTCTTTACTTCCACTCTCAATCATTTCTTCTTGGTTAATTTGAAAATTCTCATTTCTCACTACTGGCTTCCATGGTTTCTTTCAAATCTTAGGAAAAGTTCCACCTGCTGCAAAAAGCCAAATTTCCTGATTCCATCATTACCTTCTCTTTTATTTACCTGATTATACCAGTATTGATTATATCATCATTGTTCACATGATGTCTTTCTCTTTAGAATGTGAGCTCCTTGAGGGCAGGGAATGTTTTAGCCTGGACTATGATACTTAACATATAGTAAGCACTTTGTTGATGGTTGACTATCATACCCAGTAAGGGGGTAAGAAAAAAATGAGGAATCCATCAGAGAGGATCCTTGACATGATAGGTAAGAAGAGACAGAAGAGATAGGAGTATCACAAAAACTTAGGGAGGAGACAGTATGAAGGAGGGGAAGGTGGTTGCCAGTTTTGATACCTATTGGGGAGTCAGGTAGGATGATAAAAGGCTATTGGATAGTTAAAGAATTCCTTGTTTATCATTGAGAGAACATTCAGTAGAGTTGGTCAGGAGCCTTGATTGCCAGGGGTTTAAGTGAGTTAAGTAGAGACTGCAATCGTAGGGGACTCTTTTAAATAATTTGATTGTTGAGGGGGGAAGAGGCAATAGCTTAAAAAGGTTGTAGGATCAAATGCAGAGGATTTTTTGTTTGGTTGGTTTTTGTTTTGTTTTGTTTTTGTTTTTCATGGTTGGGGAAGGTCTCTGCTTTATAGGCCTTGAGGAAAGAGATATGGAGACACTGAAAATGAGAGAAGGGGAATGTTTAAAGGGACTGTGTCCCAGAGAAGGTAAGAGAAGATGAGATCAGGAGGGGTGTAGGCATTGGCAAGGATCTTTATACAAAGAAAGATCAAAGTGCATTTACAGAAGAGAAAATGGAACAATATAGCACTTTATGCTATCAGGTAGGGGAAAAGAAACTAATGAGGGACTCATTTTAAGCTCCTCAAGGGGAAGGACGATTTATTTTTTGCTTTGTATCTTTAACACCTTGACTTTGGAATGTACTTGTTGGTCTTTGAAGGCAGATGGTCTTTGAAGGCAGAAATACAATTTTTGTACCTGGATAAAGTTCTAAGAACTCTACCCCTTTCTAGCCTTGGGATATCTCCTGTACTGTGTACTCCTGATTGCTGTACTTAAAACTGTCTAGTGTTATGCTTCATCATTTCCCAAGACACATTTCTACCCCATTCTATTTCCCTTGTCCCTTTCAGTCAGTCAACAAGCATGTGTTAAGAACATGCTGTTTACCAGGCATTTTAGTAGGCACTGGAGGTTACAAGAACAAAAATACCTGCACAGAACTTAAAGAAAATTAAATAAAAGGTAATTTTGTGGAGGAGGGAACTTGGTGGTTGGGAAAAACTTCACGTAGAAAGTAGTGTTTGAGCTGATTTTTGAAGAATATTAAGCACGTGAAGAGGCGGAATGGAGGAGAAGTGAGGCATTCCACATTGGGGGAGTAAGTCAGTGCATTGAGTGGCATGGAAATGGGAGGTGGAGGGTCCTATGTGAAGAACAGCAGGAAGACCATTGTGGTATAGCTGTGTCTGAAGAGATAGGGAGTGGGGAAGTGAGTAGAGAAGAGTAGTGTGAGAGATAGCAGCAGGGTTCTAGCAACAGTGAGAGAATTTTCTACTCTTTTGCACATAGATCTGTATCTTTTTCATAGCACAAGTGCTCCATTGGACCTTATGAAGGTAACAAAAATTGGAGAGATGCTAGCATATATTGGGTTAAGGAGTTGTCATAAGATGATGATTATTACTTGACCTCCTTGGGACTGTAATGATGAGGATGATAATAATTATATAGTTCTTTACAGACATCTCCTGTTATCCTCACAACAATCCTAGGAAGTAGGTGTTACTATTCCATTTTATAGGTGGGGAAACTTGAGGCAGACAGCAGTTAAGTGATTTGGTCAGAGCCACACAGCTAGTGTCAGAGGCAGAATTTGCTCTTAGGTCTTCCTGATACTTGTAGTACTTTATCTCCCGTGCCACCTAGCTACCTGTATACCAGAGACTGACTGACTATGATTATGCTGATAGAAATAATTTAAGAAGAAATGGCTAAACATTTCTTAATGAGCCACTTTTCTGATAATATCTTTTGGCTATGAAGCTTAGAAGTGCATATTATGCAAGGAGGATTTTGATACTCAGACAGTTTGTTTTATTTTCAATAAAAACAGATAAGGAAAAATAAATAAGAAGTTAGTTGCTTTAATAGATGTTTGATTGTCTAAGAGTGTATGTGACCAGGAAACAATTGTCAGGTAGTGAAATACCTTCTTTTATATTTAATATTCAAAATAGTTTTTGTCTCGTGTCAGAAAACAATCAAATCTTGCAACAATTTAAAGTAGAAAGCATAAAATAAATAGTAATGTCTTGCAAAAGGGAACTTGTTTTGCACCTAGACTTAAGGTTATTAAAAAAAAAATACTCAGGTTTCTGAAAACAGTTTGCTGGGGAAATGTGTCAGTATACATATGGTGTACTCCACAGGACATTTCCTTGCTGTTGTTGTTATAGAGGAGGAATTTTTGCTAATACTTCTGGGATAAGAGATTTTGACATTAGAAGAAATCATAGAGGTAATTGACAAAACCTATTGACAAATATAGAGTGTCCATGTAGGTCACTGTACTAGATTATCTAGTGCAGTCTTTTATTTATAGCTGAGAGGACTGAGGGTTGAGAAGTTAAATGATTTGCCCAAGGTCATAAGAGATGCTAAGTATCAGAGCCATGATTCAAACCTCATCTTTCCACTATACCATGTGACATCTCTAGAAATCAGCTTCCCACTTTATGAAACAAAATAACAGACACCCAATTTGTCTGGAAATTAGCAAAGTGAAACTAAATAGAGGCACTTAAATTATGAAGAGTTTACTTGTGAATGTATCCTACCTACTGCTTGGCAGCTTTTTTCCCTTTCTCTTCCCTTGCACCCAAATTTTTCATTGTCTGCATCTCAACCCCTTCTAAAAACTGTCAAAATAAAAAGCCCAGTTGTTCTTGGGCACACAGACCCACCTTGTGGCCAGAGTGGTGAACTATTCGACACACTTTTCTGTCACCAACAATATTGCTTAATTCTGCTTAATTCGATCCCTTTTTCTTAGTTCTGTATCTGTCCTTCCTTCCACTCTCAGCTCTTTCTTTCTTGGTTAATTCAGAAAAATATATATTCATATTGTGACTTCCCTCTAGTATTTGTGAGCCAGTCATGGCTAATAAGAAGAATCATAGCCCATATCAATCTATCATCATGAAGTGCCTTCCTTATTTTACCATCTCCTATCTCATTCAATCTTCACAATAAGTTGAGGAAATTTGTCCTCATAGAAAAGCTAACAGATTTGCCTGAAGTCACAGTGGAAGGTGATAGAGTCAGGATTTGAACCTCAGGCTTTTTGACTCATAATTTATGCCATGACATTGTTCTCCTGAGGAAAAGGAAAGCCATAAGACTTAAACTAAAATTAGCCATTGTTTAAAAAAAAAAAAAACAAAACAAAACTAGCCATAGAGTTTAGTTGAAAGCCTAGGGAAATTCACAGAAGCACCATTTCAAACCTCTAAGTTTCCTAGCCTTCCTATTATAGCTAGTTAAACCTGTTTTTCTTCTGGCATGCAAGTGATTCTTAAAATCACCAATTAATTTTTAATTTATTTTTCTAGTTTTATATGTTATATTGTGTATATATTATTATTATATTTTGTTTTAGCTTCTTATTGTTAATTAGTATTGTAACATCTATTTTTGTTGTAATTGTGCAAAATATTTCAGGTATTAAAGATTTTTTTGTATTGGCCTTGGCAGTTTACCATTTAGACAATTATTTTCTTGGGAAAAATTGTTCAGATGATCTTTAAGGGCCCTTTCATTTCTAACTCTTGTCATCCTATGGACTGATTTGCTAATAATTAATAACCCCCATTTACTTGATCTTCAGCACCTTCCTCCCTCCTTCCTATTGTGTATTGGGTTGGACCCCTCTCTTTATCCTCCCTTCCTCCCCTTTGGATTGGACATAAATATACACGTCACTTGAATGGGCAGGGAGTTATCATCTCTTCCTGGTAAGATGGAGGATCACTGGGCCTTATCATCTGTCTGCCCTTATTTACTATACACTCATTACTTCTCTCCCTTCCCCAGAGGGTTGGTTCATTGTCATGTGAGCTGACAAGTTTTCCTGGGCCTTTCTCTTTGCCCTTTCATGGCATTCCAAAGACCATCTGTCCTTTTTTTCTGCCCTGAAGCTCAAGCCTACTTTTTATGTCCTTTCCCCCAATTAAAATGGGATCTCCTTAAGAAAAAAGGATTGTTTCAGTTTTCTTTTTGTATTCTCACCTCTTAACACAAATGCTTGGCACAAATTAAAGACTTAATAAATGCTTTTCTGGTTGTTCATTTCATTTATTCGCCCATTCATTTTGGAAATGCAGGTTAGTAACTGGAGCGTCTGAACTCAGTCCTTGGAAGTGAGAAGTACTATACACAAACCACCTTTTTAAAATTTCCTAATTCTCTTTTTTGTCTTTTTTTCTGTATAGGTGACTTTGTTTTTTTCTTATACTTATTAAAGAATACTTGTGAAGTAGAGTTAGGAAAATTACCTCTTTGTGGCAGAATCACTGGATATTAGGACATTAAAAAAAAAACACCTAGGTTTCTTTTCTTTTTCTAACCTGTAATAAAAATAACCTGTATCATTTATGTTTGTTAGAGAATATGACTATTAAGGAGTTAAGATCAAAAGAAATTATTTTCTATGTAAGATTATTCATTTTACAAAACTGTTTTTGCTATCAGATGAAGAGAACCTTGAAACTTTTAGTGAAATACACTGACTGTGGGGGTAATGATACTCATTGCTATAAGATTTTACCTCTATTAGCTAGACGATCTTTGACTCGTGAAGGGGGAATTTACAATTTATGGCTTAAAAGGCAATATACCATCTAAGGCATATAAAGATTAAAATCCGTTCATCTATTTGATAGCAGTCATTCAGTGTTCTGGTGACTTTATGATGATGCTGTGGATGCCTCTTAATCAGCAAGCAGTTCTTAAGTGGTTACCTTGTGCCGAGCACGATGCTGCCCTCTAGAAATATAAAGACAAAATGGGAAAGTGTTCTCATGGAGCTTTGATTCTATCAAGGGAGAAATGTACAGATTTAATTATTAAGTAAATATATATGGAATAAATTCAAAATAAAAACAAGAAAGTAAGAGAGAGCACTAGCATTTTGGGGGAGTGATCAGGAAAGACATCAAGTAGGAAACCATCTTTTAGTTAAATTTTGCAAGAAATTAGGGATTCTGTAAGATAAAAATGGAGCAGTTGTAGTACAAAGACATAAAGATGAGAGATGGAGTGTTGTATATGGAATAGAGAGAAGGCTAGTGGCTGAAGTATAGAATTTGTGAAGGGCAGTATGTGACTCATTTTTGAGAATAGATTCGTCAATTCCTGTACTACACTAGTCATTGCATTGCCAAAATATTTCTCTTCAAGTAGAACATGACAATATTGTTAAGTCAGAAATCTTTTTTGCTAAGATTTGAAGAAGCCAAGGAAGTTGGGAAATGAGAATGCTAAATATTTGAGGCATGGGAGACAAGCACTGAAGATATATGGCATCTGGAAATTTTAAGAAACTTCAAGGAGGCATCTGTCACTAGATTGCAGAATACATTGATGGGGGAGTAAGGTGTAAGAAGAGTGGAATAGTAGCAGGGGGGGCAGGTTATGAAGAGCTTTGTATACAAAATAGAGGATTTTATATTTGGTACTGGAAATAATAGTCACTGGGGTTTATTGAAAGGGTGATCATTTTTGGCAGGGTAGACTGAAGCAAGTAGACTTAACTAAGAAGGCTGTTGCAGATTGTCTAGGCATGAGGTAACTATAGCTGTGTGATCTTGGCCAAATCACTTTTCTTCTTTTGATCCCAGTTTTCTCATTTATAAAATGGGGATAATAGTATCAACCTCACAGGATTGTCTTGAATCAAATGAGATATGTATGGAAAGCACTTTGAGAACCTTCCAAGTCTTCTACATACATGGCTATGTATGTTAGCTGTTTGTTTCACTAGCCATAGTTGAGAAAGTTATCTCCTTCCATTTTCCTCCAATTTTTATATTATTTTTTATCACATATGCCCATTTAGTATTTATCTCATATATGCTATATGGTGTGAATCGTTGACCTAAACAAGGGTTCTTAACTTGGCATCCATATACTTAAAAAAATATATGCTGGTAACCCCCCCCCAACACACACATGCGTTTGCATTTAAAAACATTATTCCATGATGAATCTGTGACTCAAAAAGTGTTAAGACACCCTAGTCTAAAACTTAATTTGTTCAAGATTGTTTTCTAGTTTTCCTAATGGTTTTTGTTGAATAAGGAATCTGTATTTTGTTTATGAGTTTTTTTATTGACCACATTTTTCCATTTTTTAAACAGTGCCAAATATTTTAATAATTACTACTTTATAGTGTTTGCATTCTGTAGTTCTATGCCGTATACATTCCTACTTTTAAAAATTATTTATTGGCGTGTGTGTGTGTGTGAGTGTGTGTGACTCTGTGTGTGTGTGTGTGTGTGTGTGTGTGTGTGTGTGTGTGTGTTTGAGAGAAAGAGAGCGAATGAGAATAAGTATTCTTTTGGTATTTTGGGGTTTTTTTTTGAGAATGGGTCTCCCTAGCTCATCTAGGCTTATAATACCCTAATCTAACTATCTGCATTTGACCTACCTTGGCTGAGCTGGGCATCTTTCCTTATGCAGATTGGTGTCTCCTGCTCTCAAGGGGCTAGCCATATTGGTGCTGGACTTAATGATGGTGCCCCCAATTGTCTCAGTCCACTATAGTGCAGAACTCCTTCATTCAAATCATCTACCAGCTTCAGCCTCCCTGTTTATCAGGGGTTAGCATGCATGTGCTACCATGACTGGCTCTGTTTTTATACTTGAAATTTATGTTAATATTTAATATGCTAATAGAATTTTTTAACACCCTCTCACTCCATAAAGTCTCCCTTTTCCAAGACTTCCTTGATTCTGTGGAGGATAAGTAGCGCCATCCTTCTGCATGCCAAGGTGTTCACAGCCTTAGAACCATCTTTGACTTTACACTCACCTTTAATCCACATCACCAGTCAATCACCAAATCTTGGTAATCTTACCTGAACAACATAGATCATGTCTATCTTACTGCTCACATAGTTACCACTGTAGTTTAGGATCTCATCGCCTCTCACCTGAACTATTGTAGCTACCTAATTGATCTGCCTTCCCCATATTCTCCTTTATTCTGCTGCCAAGGCGATATTCCTAAAGCTCGGGTCTGATCATGTTACTTCCCTACTAATTATATTACAATAGTTCTTTATTACCTTTTTGTTTTCATTCTTCTTCAACCCATCACCTGTCTGTAAGGAGGTGGGTAACATAGATGATCATCTATCCTCTGAAATCATAGTTGGAGATTTCATTGGCGAAAATCCTTCAGTCTATCAAAATTTCCTTTAATTCACATACCATAATATATTCAGCCATTCCCCAATTAATTGGCATTCCCTTCTTTTTCAGTTCTTTGTCAATACAAAAAGAACTGCTCTAAGTATTTTTATGTATATGGATTGTTTGATGGGGTCTTTGTTCTTTGAGGTACAGGCCAAATAGTGATATCACTTGGTTAAAGAGCAATGTTTAGAGCAGGCTTGCACAGCATACAGCCCAGGGGCCACTTGTGGCCTGCCAAAGCAGCCTGTGGGTGGTATGTTGTGCAGGCCTGTATTTACATCTTCTACATTTCTCACAGGGTGCCCGAAATCCTTTAGTAGCCTGCATGTTATACAGGCCTGGTTTAAAGACTTTCTGGCCTAGTTCTGAATTACTTTTCAGAATGATACCACCATTTTCACAACTTAAGCAATAGTGTATCAATGGACCTTTTTTCCCATAGCCCTTCCAGAACTTTTCATTTTTTTTGTCATCTTTGCCAATTTAATCGTTCAAGTTAACAAGTATTTATTATGTTCCTACTATACACCAG
The DNA here is from genome assembly GCA_028646595.1 of Phalanger gymnotis. NCBI lineage: Eukaryota > Metazoa > Chordata > Mammalia > Diprotodontia > Phalangeridae > Phalanger > Phalanger gymnotis. Next base: position 349,518,456 of record CM053622.1, read on the forward strand.
TCACTATGCTAAGTGCTGGGGATACTAAAGAAAGGGAAAAACAAAACAAAACAAAAAAATCTCCTGCACTCAAGGAGCTCATATAAAAATAGGGACAGATAACATGTAAACAGCTATTCACAAGCAGAATATGTTTAGGATAAATTGGAGATGATTTTAGAGGGAAGGAACTAATATTAAGTGGGACTAAGAAAGCCTTTTTGCAGGAGGTTGGATTTTATATAGGACTTGAAGGAAGCAAGGGAAGCCAGGAGTTAGAGATGAGGGAGGGGGAGCATTCCAGGTATGGAGGATAGCCAGTGAAAATATTTGGAAATGGAATGTCTTGTGTGAACAGCAAGGAAGCCAACATCATTGGATCATAAAGGACGTAGGGTAGTAAGGTGTAGGAAAAATAGGAAGGATACAGGTTATAAGGGGCTTTAAAAGCCAAATGAAGATTTTATATTTGATCCTGGCTGTAATAGAGATCCACCAGAGTTTATTGAAGAGGGAGTGGAGTGTGACATGAATAGACTTGCATTTTAGGAAGATTACTTTCTTAATTTAGAGGATGATAGACTGGAGTAGGGAAAGACTTGGGATAGGTAGACTAATGCAGTAGTCCTGGTGTAAGGTGCTGGCCTGTACCAGAGTGGTGACAGTGTTGGAGCAGGTGAGACAGCAAGTGTGAGAGATGTTTCAAAGGTAGAATCAACAGACCTGACAACCAGTTGTTTGTGGGGAATGAAAGAATGTGAGGAGTCAAGGATGATCCTAGATTTTGAACCTTGGTGAGGATGATTGTATCCTTAGCTGTAATGGAGCAGGTAGGAAGATGGTTTGGGGGAAAAGATAATAAGTTCAGTTTTGGACATGCTGAGTTTAAGATGTCTGTGGGGGAATATCTAATTTGAGATGTTCATTTTGTAGTTGGATATGTGATGGAGGTCAGGAGCGGTTTAAATAAATCTGAGAATCATCTAAATACAGATGATAGTTAAATCTATGGGAGCTGATAAGATCACCAAACGAAATGATGTAAATTCAGGGAGAAGAGCTCAGAACAGAGCCTGGGGGGGGGGGTCACCTTTGTATGACCGAAAGAGACTGAGATGGAACAGACAGACAGATAGGAAGTAAACCAGGAGAAATTCTTGTCAAAAAAACCTAGAAGAGAGCTTGAAGGAGAAGAGGTTGATGGTGATTTATGGTATCAGAGGCTGAAGAGAGGTCAAGAAGGAAGAAGATGAAGTCGTATTTCAAGAGTTTAATTTATATTTCTCTTGTGATTTTCATAAAGTTGTTGATTGCTTGATTTCTTCCTTTAACAACTACCTATTCATAACCTTTGACCATTTATCTATAAGGAATGACTGTCATTTATTTGTGAGGCCTTTGTAAGAGAAACTGCCTGCAAAGATTTTTTCCCAAGTTAAATTTTTCTCTTCTAATTTTAACTGCATTGACTGTTTGCAAAAAGCATTTTAAATTTTATATAATAATAGATTTTCACCTTTTCAGTTTATCCCCTCTGTTTTTTATTGGATAATGAACTCTTCATTTATCCACATTTGTGAAGGGTATATCTTTCATTCTTTCCAATGTCTTTATGGTGTGACCTTTTATATTCAAGTTTTATAACTGTTTGAAGCCTATACATCATGTGAATAGTATACCTAATTCCAACTTTCTAGTTTTCCCAGTAGTTTTTGTAGAATAGTGAGTTCTTGTTCTAGTAGCTGGGGTCTTTGAGTATATTAAACAAAATGCTACTTTGTTTGCTTTTCTTTGTTGCATACCTAATACGCTCCACTGATAACCTGTCTAATTTTTAACCGATATCAAATAGTTTTGATGATTATTGCTTTGTACATAGTATAGTTTCAGATTTGGTACTGCCAAGCTAAACTTGTCTTTCTTTGCTCTTTACAGAATGTTGGCTTTTAGAACTCAGGGAAGTAACATCAGGGAGATAACCGCAATCCAGTGGTGAGTAACTTGAATTTCTTTTAATTGAAACATCATAGCCAATTGTAATGAATATGTAAATTTAAAAGAACATTTTTATATTTCCATAGACGTATGGGTTCATAATAACTAGTACAGTAAACAATCTTCATGCACCTATTGATACTCAGATTTCAATAACTTAGCTATTTCAGTTCTTCATATGTTGAAGCTTAGCACCTTAAGAATTTTTACTTCTCTCCCAATGTTGTTTATGTGTAACATTTAATTCTAAAGTTAAAAAGTATTGAGTGTTCAAGTAGTAGATGAATGTTGACAAGTTGGATTGTGCTTTTTTTCTTGAGAAAATATACAGTAGAAATAAGTCTTTATTATAGAAGTTAACTTTAGAAAATCTAGTTTAAAGTATAACAGATAACCTATTTCAAAAATTGTTCCTGAAGGAAAATTAAAATTCCATAAAGTTCAACTTTAGGAGTAAGCAGATAAACCTCTTTAAGCACAATTAATGGAAACCTTTGAAAATCCATAAATCTAGCTTATTTCTTTCTTTGCCTCCCCCCAGAATTTATGAATTGTCAGTGTTTTTAGCATCCTTATTCACACAGTTGGAGTAGGGCATAAAAGGAGTCAGACTGGTTCAGTGCTAAGGTGGAGCTATAGCTTCAAGACTCTGAAGAGCCCTCTACCCGTCATATAATTTTAATAGTGGAAATTACCTCAGAGATTACAAAATCTTAGATAATCTCCAAAATCTATTCTGGTTTTAATTCAACCTCTTAATTCTACAGATGGTCTTAAATAATTTACCCATGTTCTAACAACCATTTAATGACAGCTGACTGTAGTATCCACCCTTATCATGTGATTTTTCATGACCCCATGCTGCAGTTTATAGAGTGCTAGGTAGTTTTTAGGCATTTGTATATTTCTTTATAATATGTTATTCTAGCTCTTCTATTTGCTAGCTGTATGTGATTTTCATAAAGTCATCCTATTTGATCCTTTTTTATGTGTCATCTATAAAATGAGGGTAATGATAATGATTTTACTGCTTTCCTTACAGAATTGTTATTAAGGAAGGGTTTTGTGAACCAGTGTTCTTACAGGAATGTAAGTTATTTAAAAAATAGTAGACAATCTGCTATGATTTAAGTGAATAATAAGTTGAAGCACAGCATCACTAATGAGGTGGTTCTCAATGGTAGCCAGTCTACCAACTGAGAATCAGTGTTTATTTGAAAGTATGTTTTCCTTGGGCTAGACCTGCATGTGAAATGAGTTGCAAGCTGGCTAAGCACTTTTTTTTGCTGAACAAAAGTGGAACAAACACAGTTAGGATTAAGACAGCGAAATTCTTATAAGTACAACTTCAAGTAAAACTGTGTAACTAAATATGTTGCTTTTAGGATATCTGCCTGGTAGACAAGAATGAGGAATGAGGCACTTGTCTGTAATGAAAAAAGGTTATTTCACTGCATCTCGTTTTCTTCAGCCATACACACACAGACAACATTCCAATACTAAAGAAAATGTATGACATTCTTTTTAACTTAGGCAACTAATAAACTGCTACTGTTGGAGCAAGGTGGGTTTTTTTCTTTCCTTAAGGAAATACAGTGTGCACTCCCACAGACCTTAAGCTCAGCTCCAACTTATGTTGCCCTGCCTAGCTCTCTGCTGCCACCAGGGGGAAATAAACACCAGATTTTCCTTTGAAGAAATATGTTTGGGTTTATAGCTTTTTTTTTTCCTGGTGGTATCACAGCCTTCCTATGTTTAGGTATATAATAATGTTTAAGTATATAATCTTTCCTAAATTATGAAAGTATCTCAGAGCACAAACTATACACTGTAAACTGTAAATACACTAGTTCTACAAATATACCATGAGGCTCTTGTGGGAACCAAACTGAACAAGATGAGGCATATGAAGGTGCTTTGAAAACTGTCCAATGCTGGATTGTCATAACAGCTGACTTTATGTAAGGTCCTAAACTTTTCTAAACTATGTATGTATATGTGTGTATACATATATGTGTATGTGTTAGTGTTTAGACACATGACTATTAAGATATAATTTTACAGCTTCGTGGCTTAGTGGGTAGAGTACCAGGCCCAGAGTCAGGAAGACCTGAGTTGGAATCCGGCCTCAGATACTTACTAGCTAAGTGATCCAGGTGAAGTCATTTAACCCTGTTTGCCTCAGTTTCTTCATCTGTAAAAGGAAATGACAAACTACTCCAATATCTTTGCCAAGAAAGCCCAAATGGGATGACAGAGTCTAATATGACTGAAACAACTAAACAATAATTTATTATTATTGTTATTGTTATTTTTTTACAGATGAGGGAACTGAGACTCACAGAGGTTGTGACTTGCCCACAGTTGGACAGCTAGTGTCAGAGTTAGGATTTGATAGGATAGTCCTTCCTGACCTCAAATCTTATATTCTAGTTACAATGTGCTTATAAAAGTAAGGTATAATATTAGTTCTTGGTTATGGAAAATGGCTTATTTTTCCTTGTCTTTTATAATATCCATTCATGAAAACTTTTTAAGATGAGAAAATGTCATTTTTAATAAAAACCATTTTAACCTGACCTATTTATAAATCTATTTTTGGTGCCAAAAATGGAAGATGAATAAAAAACCAGACATCAACAAACATTATTACCATTTCCTAAGAAAGTTGAATTAGTGTAAGTCAGTCTGTATAATGAGGAAGCCAAAGGCTAGACACTTAAGAGATCAGATGGGAAAAAGAATTAGACTTGTCTGTGTGTGGATGGAAGGATGTGTGCTGAAGCTGACACAGTTTGGGGCCCATAGAAAATCAATTTTTAGGCAGAGGAACAAGGGAGAGGAAAATACTAGGAATCTGAGGGAAATCATTTGTTTTATCCTACTGCCAGAAGATGATCAAAAAAAAGCAGTTAATATGAACTTCCTGCTTTCCTGTTTCTACAAAATCTTTAAGATAATCTGCATATATCTTGAGGGCATTTTCGATTCAGGTGTAAGAGGGGAACTGTCAGCCTTTCACTTGTGATATTCCACAGGAAACCACATTTTTTTAGTCAGATGTATGACTTAAAGGAATATTTGTGCTTTTTGATTATCGATTGTGAGGAAGAATTTTATTTAGTGGAGAGGAGAAGGGGGTGCCATCTTGGATGTTCCTGTAATATTGAACTCCAGTCCTGTAGTACTGGCTGCTCACAGGACATGACCATCTGGATGTCATGTAGGAATCTCAAATTTAACATGTATAAAACAGAACTCACATTAACCCGCAAATCTTATTTTTCCTCCAGACTTTGCTATTTCTGTTGAAATTTGCAGCCTTCAGATCAACTTGGAGTCTTCTGTCTCTCATCTCCTCAGTATTTAGTCAGTTGCCTACTATTGATTACATTTCCATATTTCTCACATCTATCCCTTCTGTCCATTCATACAGCCACTATAATATAGGACTTCTTCTCTTTTCTGAGTTATTATGATAACCTCCTCTCTGTCTCTCCTGTCCTCTGTCTCTCTGCATTCAGTCATTACCTCTTTTTTTAAAGTAACTTTTATTTTACTTTTTGTTAGTTTAACGTGAATTAATTTTCTCTTCCACTTATTTCATTAAAAACAACAAAACATTTGTGATACAGATATATAGTCTAGCCAAATATACTGTCACATTGGTTGGAATTTTTTAAAAAGTATGTCATTTTGCACCAAGTCTATCTACTTACATAAATTTGTAAAGTTTTTTTATTATATCACCTCACCTGTGATTTTTTTTTCCAGTATCATAGTATAGAAATTTTTCACACACTAGTGTAAATTGGCAAGTCATGTATAACTTGTAGGCTTAAAGAGTTACCTGAGGCACTGAGCGGTTATGCCTAGCTAGGCCTGTGATCATATAGCTAGCATGCATCAGAGGCAGGATTTTGAACCCAGCTCTTCCAAATTCAAAGCCCAGTTTCCCTCTCCACAATGCCTCTCCTTCATGTAAAATGCAATTTTATAGTAAATATTAATTATACCTAAAATAAGGCACAGTCAAAACCCCATTCTTCAAGTCACAATGATAATCAGCTATTTTAAAGATATGAATGTTTCAGAATGTGCCTCTTTTTTGATTTGCTTACTTTTTTGTTAAATTACATTTATCTATTAACACACAGAACATTCTATAATATTGATAGTTGCCATAAAAATGGAAAAGCTCTTGAATTTCATTTGAGACTGGATGGGTGGGAATTTGATCAGAAAAGTAATTTGCATTCCACTTTGTTGAGTTTTGGTGTAATCATTTATTGGTAATTGTTTTATTTTTAATTCTAAGTAATAATTTGTTTTCTAATTTACCTCAATATTTCCAAAGACCTCTGTTATCATGAATGCAGTTATTTTCCCCACTGACAAAGATTACAACCTTCTATGCCTTAGTAGGTGGCTTTCATGAGTTGCTGTAGTTCATGGGTTCTTAACTAGGAGTCTACAGACCTCTAAGGGGTCCACAAATTGATTCCAAGAGGTCTCTGTACATATACGTTTTTATTTTAAAAAATTTAGATAACTATATTGATATAACTGATTCCTTTGTAATCCTGTTTTTCTTATTTAAAAACATTCTCCAAAGGGATGCATAGACTTCACCAGACTGATAAAGGGATCCATGATGCACAAAAAAAGTTAAGAACCTTGCCTGGAAGTAATGCTTCTAAATTTGACTTGATTTGATGAACCCCTTCAGTAGCCAGATTGAAAAAAAAAAAGGCCTCATTTGGGACCCAGCCTTCTGGTGTTTATCTTTTCTGAATTTAGTAATACTTGTTCTCAGACAAGGGATACATAGTATGTGGCTGGGCCCATGCTTTGCAGTTATTTTCAGCTTGTAGGATTTGCCACAGTTTGCCACCCATTGTGTAGCTTTTGAAAACTGATTAATACTTCGCCCTAATGAGGCACTGGTATAAGGTTTTGGTAAAAGATATTTTCAGTCTTATTTTAAATTTTATTTTTGTTTTGGATTTTGCAGTGCCTGAAAATGACTACAAAGCGAAATTTGTTTGTGCGGTTGGTGCCATGTCGTTGTCTTCGAGGAGAAGAAGAACCAGTTACCACCCTCGATTACTCTCACTGCAGTTTGGAACAGGTGCCCAAGGAAATTTTCACTTTTGAAAAAACCTTGGAAGAACTTTATTTAGATGCTAATCAGATTGAAGAGCTTCCTAAGGTATGTTTTTCTTTTATTTCCTGATTTATCTCTGGTTACTTCATGCCTTTTTGAGAGTAACAGTACAATAACGTCCATATGTTATAATTAATTACCATTTGGATCTAGAGTTTACTTTCTTTTTTATGTCTTAGAGTACACCAAAAGACTTTAGAAAAAACTATTTTTGTTGTTGTTGTTGTTGTTTTGGAGACCTTTGGATTATCTTACAAATGACCTTGAAATCTGCAGTTTAGCATCATTCATGTGGTCATTATGGGAATGTATTATTTCTGGATGCAGTTGAATAGTCAACATGATGGATATCATTTAATTTTAATATTGGTAGGATGCTACTATTACATGTTTTTCACTGCAAAATTTTCTCATACTTGCTTTCTTATAATTTGATTCTTTTCTTCCTCATTTACACTCATTATTTCATTGATGAAATCTGTGACCTTTTCTTACTCAACCCTTTTGATCTCTGAGTAGCTTTTGACTCTATTGAGTAATCAGTGCTCCTTTCTCCCTGCTCCCACCCCAACATCTGTGACTCTGCTATCTCTTGAGTTTCATTCTGCCTATCTGATCCCTGTAAAATCTCTCCCAAATCCTCCTTCATATTTATTTCTGTTATAGACACCCCCTTCTAATCACTTTTGTTCATGATCTCATTATGTTCTTTGACTCTTCTTTCTTTCGCAACTCATATATTTTACTATTTGTCAGGTCTCATCAATTTTACAGTCACACATTTCTCTATTTTTATAAATTTAATTTAGTTAATATATTTAGTTTTCAGCATTGATTTTCACAAGAGTTTGAGTTAAAAATTTTCTCCCCATTTCTACCCCCCCCCCACTCTAAGATGGCATATATTCTGGTTGCCCTGTTCCCCATTCAGCCCTCCCATCTTCTTTTCCCTTCCTTTCTTGTAGGGCAAGATAAATTTCTAGGCCCCATTGCCTGTGTATCTTATTTTCTAGTTGCATGCAAAAACTTTTTTTTTTTTGTTTTGAACATCTATTTTTTAAAGTTCCAAATTCTCTCCCCTCTTCCCTTCCCACCTACGCTCCCTAAGAAGTCAAGCAATTCAACATAGGCCACATGCGTATCATTATGTATAACCCTTCCACAATACTCATCTTGTGAAAGACTAACTATATTTTGCTCCTTCCTAACCTATCACCCTTTATCCAGTTTTCCCCCTTGACCCTGTCCGTTTTCGAAAGTGTTTGTTTTTGATTACCTCCTCCCCCATCTGCCCTCCCTTCTATCATCCCCCGCCCCCCTTTTTTTTAATCGTCTTCCTCCTTTCCTGTGGGGTAAGATACCCAATTGAGTATGTATGGTATTCCCTCCTCAGGTCAAATCTGATGAGAGCAAGATTCACCCATTCCCCTTCACCTGCCTTCTCTTCTCTTTCTACAGAACTGCTTTTTCATGCCACTTTT
>CM053622.1:349527577-349581189 GCA_028646595.1 Phalanger gymnotis
TGGTGTTTGTGGGTTGAGAAGTCTGGTAACTGCTGCAGCTCACTGATTCAGGGCGCTAGGGCACACTCCACCCGGCTCCTGGTCTGGTCGGTCCGCGCTGCCCGTGCTGGGCTCAGTTCCGCTCCTCTCTGCTCCCAGCTCTGTGCAGGATAGACCTTACCCAGAGACCATCCAGGCTGTCCTGGGCTAGAGCCCTGCTTCCCTGTGCTATTTTTTGGGTTCTGCAGTTCTAGAATTGGTTCAGATCCATTTTTCATAGGTTTTTGGAGGGACTTGGCGGGGAGCTCATGCTAGTCACTGCTTTCCAGCTGCCATCTTCGCCCCGCCCCCAAACCCCTTCCTCTTTTCTCTTCAATAACCCAGGCTTTTTCCTGGTTCAGTTCTTTTATCACTATTTGATCAGATTATTGCAGGAGACCCTGTAGTCAGTCTTTATAGCTTTCTGTTTGTCCCCTCTCCAGTCACTCTTCCACACAACTGACATTTATATTCCTGAGACATATCCAACTCACTTCTCCCCTCTCCCAAATGAAAAATCTTTAATGTGTCCCTATTGCCACTCAAATAAAATACAAAATCATCATTCTGTTAATTTAAACTCTCCAAAATTTGGTGCTCACTAACTTTTTCCCCATTATAGCTTCTCCTCTACACAAACGGGAATGCTAAATGTTGACCTTAATTCCCCTACACACTGTTCAGTCTGCTGCCTCCTTTTGTCCCTTTTCATGTTTATTGCACACTGTTCCTACCTTTTGTAGAAGACTGCTCTGGTGGACCTTTACATGACACTTTTATAGATCTTTCCCTCCTCCCCACCCCTCCCCTTTTTTTTTTTTTTTTGCTGTCTTGAAATTACATTATATTAATTTTTATATTCTTCTCTATTTTTCATCCACCCCACCCCCTCACATAGAATGTAAATTCCTTGAAAGCAGGGACAATCTTTGTGTTTTTTTTTAATTATTCATTTATATATATTTTAGCATTTAAAAAAATTTTAGTTTCAAATTATCTCCTTCCCTCCAGGCCATCCCTCATCCACTAAGAATACAAGCAATATGATACCCCCATTATACATGTGAAGTCATGGAAAACATTTCTATAGTTATATGTTCATTAGTACCTGCCCACCAGGCAAGAAAAATGAAGAAAGTTAAAAAAAAAATGTGTTGCAGTATCAGTTCATCAGTTCTCTCTTTGGAGGTTGACAGCATTTTTCAACATGGTTCCTTTGGAATTGTCTTGGATCTTTGTATTGATCAGAGTAACCAAGTTTTTCACAGTTGGTCATCATTACATTATTACTGTTACCATGTACTGTGTTTTCCTGGTTGTCGTCACTTTGTTTTGGATCAGTTCCTATAGGTCTTTGTAAGGCCAGTCTGTAAGTAAAAGATCTTTCCCCGCCCATTGAACAGGTGGGGCCAACAAAAGGAGGCCTAATTGGAGACAGGCCCACACTCTTTTATTAACTAGGTTTGAGGCTCCAGGCTCCACACCGTTTTACTCTGAGCTCTTAGGTCCCTGTACAGGATACAAGACCTCTAAGGTTGGCATTTTGCCTTTGGGGGCACACTCTTTGAGATTGTTGGTGTCAAAACTCTGGATAAGCCTTGAAACACACACCCCCTCTCCCCCCCTGGAAAACCCTAGATGTTAGTGCTTCTCTGGTATCTATGTATTGAGATGTTAGACAGACAGCTAGAAGCCTGTCTGCTGATTTGTGTTATTTGCTCTGTTTATATAATATATGCTTGTAATTTCTTTTTGTACACTCTGAAGTTCAGGGTGCTAGCCTTTCCTCCTGAACTAAGTGAATGATATATGTATGTTTAATGAAAGTGAGATTGTTCTCCTTCATCTTGGCTCCATCCAGTATCATGTATTTTTTTCTATTAGGGCATTATTTTTTTATACAAAGGATAAATAGATATGACCCTGACCTTGCCTTCAAGTACTTGATAGTCTTGTGTATTAAGGTAAGGAACAACACGTAGTTCCTAGCTGTTTCTACCTACTTGGAGTAATACGAGATCTTCTTTTTCACTTCTTTTTACTTCTGCCTAGCTTCCTCCTTACCTTTATTCTTTCTCTTATCTGAGATGTCTGACAGTTGAAGGAAACTACAATCATCATAGCAGTAATAGCAGGGTCTTCAGCTGAAGGTGCAATGCTTGGCCAAATTTTGAGTAAGCTATTCTTACATACCTCTAACTGTATGGAAGGATGTTGGACCTGCAGCACCTGCCCAGATTTGCTTTACTGGCAGAAACAGGACATCTATTTGAAATTCATCTAAGTTAATTTATATTTCTATGAAGAAAATTTTAAAGGAAAGAATATCTTTTGTCAAAATTTGCAAATCATTTTATATTTCCTTTTTCTTGTTTCTCTCAAATATGCCAGTATCTGTATACTGAAAGATCAACAGTGGACTATGCACTGTATTTCCTTCCTTCTCTAATGTATTCCAGTTCTGTTACTGATTATCACTGTGATCTAGGATGACTCACTTAACTTCACTGGGCCATAGTTTTCTCATGTGTAAAATGTTAGGTTAAACAAGATAGTCCCCTTTTCTGATTTTTAATCCTCATTTTATTATGTTTTCCTTCTAGGTCACACTTTACAGAAAGATAGTTCCTGCATTAAGTACCTAATATGGTTCCCTGTATGGTAGATGTTTAATAAATGTTAGTTGAACTGTTTGTTAATTCCGGCAGTTTGTAACTGGATTGACATTAACCAAAGATGATCTACAGAAACACACTTCACATTTCGTACTTACGATACATTTTTATATAGCATAAATTTATCACCATTATCTATTAAGTGGAGAATATAAACTACTGATTTTAGAAATGTTAATTAAGTGACCTTCATAAAACACTGGTATGCCAGGAAAGAAAAGGACTTTATAAATAGACTGTTTGTTATAAGGTTAGAGAAAAGTTCTTCACTACAGCCTTTCAAATTATATCATAAGCTTTCAAGAATTTATGGCCTAAATAAAGATTTTTTTCTACCCACTTTATTTTTTAAATAATATTTTATTTTTTCGCCAATTATATGTTAAAACAATTTTTAACATTTGGGTTTTTTTTTGAAGTTTTGAGTTCCAGATTCTATTCTTCTCTCCTTTCCCCTCTCCCTGAGATGGAAAGTAATCTGATATAGGTTATACATGTTCAATATGCAAAACATTTCCATTAGTCATTTTGTACAAGAAGACTCAAAACAAAAAAAAAGAAAGAAAAGTAGTATACTTCAGTCTCTATTCAGATAATATCAGTTCTTCTCTGAAGGCAGATAGCATATTTCATCATTAGTTCTTGAGATTGTCTTGGATCATTGTATTGCCGAGAATAGCTAAGCCATTCACAGTTCTTGTTCATATAATATTGCTGTTACTATGTATAATGTTCTCAGGTTCACACAGTGAATATGTGTCAGAGGTCAAATTTAATGTCAGGAAAAAGCTAGGTCTTCACCATACCACGTGGCTTCTTGCCTCTTTGGTTTACACTATATTAAATTAACTAGTTAACACATGGCATTTGTAAGGCTCAATAGGGATATGAGTAAATTATACTGTAAATCTCTTTATATAAAGAATTATTTGAAAATCATTACATCTGAAAAGGTATGGGCAAAAATGAATTAATCAAAACCTCAACAAATTGTGCAGTAATTTTTTCCTAGGATACAATCTTTCCCTCATGAATTAAATATTATTGAATGACATGACAGGCCTATTGATTTGAGTCAAATAATACTTTTTAAATGCTTCCTTTAAGTTGATACAGGAAAATGTATTAATGATTAATACCATCTAATTCTTATCAACCAACTATAATAGCTAGGTGCTGGTGAAATGTACTAGTTGTTTTTTTGTTTTTTAATAGAGACTGAATTGAAAAGCAGTGATATATAGCTTTTAAGAAACTTTGCTTCAAAATTACATAAATCTTAGCCTAAGTGAAAAAGATATTGTGTAAGAGAACTGACTTGTTATTTTATAAAAAGGTTTTTATAGACTTTAAACAGACGATTAAAGTCTATAGCATTATTCACTTATCTCTAACAAAATTTCTATTTTCCCTATGTCCATACTCCTATTTCTTATTAATGTGAGCACCCTATTAATTTACTAAGAGGTAATAGATTCTGGGTCCATATGTTTTCCTGCTCCAGTGTCTCTCTTTGGCTCTAGTTTGAATGAGAAAACACAGAATAGGAAACAGAAGTCGTTGACAAGCCAAAGTCCTTTCATATCTTCTCTTGAAATTTAGAATGTATAAAGGTAGAACATGTAATTCCTGATTCCCATTAACTAAGCTTTCATCTTCATTCTTTTCAGGTGTTATGACTATAATTACAAGTAAAATCATTAAATGGGAGTTCTTTTAATTTAGTGTGAGACTTGAGGCTTGAGGCAACCTTGCTATTTGAATGTATTGTTTTTCCTTATTTTTTATTTGAAAACCTTTTTTTTTCCTTCAGTCTCCTCTGATATAGCCTGTAACACTTTCATTAGTCCCAGATAACCACATTGTTGCTCTGACCTCTGATGCATTCCTGTCCATGTCAGGCTAACACACAAAGAATGATGTGTAATATACTGTATACGTTGTCAGATTAAGTTAATATGTCAGATTTTTTGCTTGTTTTTCTTTATCACAAAGGCAAGTTGTCTATAAATAAGGAGCAGTTGAAATGACTGTGACATAAAGAGAAAAGGCATCAATAATCTTTTTTTTTCTAAAGAAAATGATTAAGTTTAGGAAACTTGAAAACAATTTGGTTTAAAAAAAAAAAGGGTTTAGATAACCGTGTTATACAACATGCTCCAATAAGATCATAAGATAGAAACCTAAATGTGAAAAGGTCACTTCATTTAAAATAACTGGAACAAAAGAGATTTTTTTCTCAGTTAGTGGCTAGCAGGACAGTTCTTAACCATACAGGGGAGAGAGGGGCCACAAAAGCTAAGAGAAAAGCTTTATTCCATGAAATTTTTAAAAAAGAAAAACTTTTTTTTTTTTCAGAAACAAATTTCACATAACAATGAAAAAAATCTCAGTTAGGAAAACCAATCTTTAGAATCCATGATATTGGTCTAATATGCCAAATAATGTAGAGAATGAATAAAATATATAAAACCATGAGCTATTTCCTTTTAGATAAGTAGTCAAAGAATATGAAGAAACAATCCTCAAAGAATTGCAAGTTATTTTAAAATTTTTTTATATATTTTAGTTTTTACATCACCAGAATTTCTCCCACTGCCCTTTTCCCTCTCCCAGAGAGCCATCTTCTATAAAAAATACTATTTTTTTAAATGAAAAGAGAGAACAACAAACCTAATCAATATATTTCAAGAGCCTTAAAATATGCCACACTTATGGCTACAAAGAACAGGTGAGAGTACCTGCTCATTTCTTTGTTGGGGCCATGCTTCTTCTTTGTAATTTTGTAACATTTGCTTTTGCTTGTTTTATTTTTTGGTTGTTCTTTCCATTCAAATTGTTGTGGTCATTATATATAATGTTTTCCTCTTTTTTTTTTTTTTTTGCTTATTTTATTCTGTCTCAGGTCATATAAATCTTCTCATACTTCTGTATTCATCAGTTACAAACAGCAATGTTCCATTGCTTTCATATATCACAGCTCATTTAGCAATTCCTAGTTCTTTGCTACTACAAAAAAAGTGTTGCTGTAAAAATTTTGGTATATTTTGGGACTTTCTTCTTATTAGTGACCTTAATGTTTTGCTATAACCCCTTCAAAATACTCTTTGTTGAAGGGGGGCTCTTCTTCCAGAGTGGAAGGTGAACTGTCCCAGGCTTAAGGGTTTTTGTGCAGCTGTTTTCAGAGATACTTCTAGGAACCTTAAAATTTTCAGTTTTTCCCTGGTGGTGTGATCTAAGAAAAAGTGTGTTTACTAATCTTGCCTGTGAGTGACCACAAGCACTCGTTTCTGCCCTGGAATTGTGGACAAGGGTCCCAGCTCCACTGAGGCCTCAAGCTGTGGTGTGCTAATGCACCTCCTTACTTTGGGACTGCCACTCAGGACTTTGACCCAGATCTGAGTATTGGCAAAGCAACAGATTTGCCCCTAGTGCCAGCAAATAGGCCGCTGTAAGCTCACCCCGCCTTACCATCTATGGGCTGAGAACTTCAGAAGCAGCTGCTGCTGATTCAGTCACTCCCAAGTCTTGCTTCTCGTTTACTGGGGCCTGGTCTATGCTGTGCTGTTGCTGCCTGAGCGGGACTGTGCTCCACTCTGGCGCAGGTACAAGACTTTTCCTGCTGACCTTCTAAGTTGTGTTTGACTGGAAAATTATTTCACCTTGTCATTTTGTGGGTTCTGTGGCTTCAGGAATTGTTTTATGACATTATTTCAAGGTGTTCGAAGGGGTTTTGGGGAAAGCTCAGGTGAGTCGCTGCCTTTTCTTCACCATCTTGGCTCCTCCTCCTGTTATAGTTAAATTTAACAATTCCAGTGACAAATAACAAATCCCAAAGTGATCAGGAGGAAGCATTTAAAATATAAATTAAAGGAATTTCAAGTATCTCAAGTCTACTTTGCACCACCAGAAATTATGGAAAGGTATAGAATAATGTGTTAATATAATAATAATAATAGAGCTGAGAAGAATTCCCTGCAGTCCTGAGACTAATTATCAATGAAAAATTTAACTAAAGAGAGGCCATTGTAGCATTCCTATCCGTCAAACACCATATTTGAGCGGATTAATTGCTTTGCAAATTCCCTATAAAACAGCAGCCAAGGAATACATAAGAAACATAATAAAATACCCTAGGAAAAAAAGGAATAATATACTAGAAAAAGAAAAATACCCACAGGCTTTAAAAAAAACTAATAAAATGGCACAACAAAATAATAATAATCCACATTTTGGGCATTCTGAAAATGTACGTCTGATTTTATACTATAAGTCTGTCACTCCCTGTTTGGGGTGGGGGGCAGGAGGATAATGGTGAAGCACTTAATCATCATGTTTCATCATCATTCCTCTAGAATAACAGTCAGTCTTTGCATTGATTAGAATTCCTAAATTCTTCTTAGTTGTTTTTTTCTCAACAGAATTGTTGATACTGCATAAAGTATTCTTTTGGTTCTGCTCATTTTACTTTTCATCATTTCATATAAGACTTTCTAGCTTTCTTTGAAACTTTTCTTTAATCATTTCTTACAAATAACATTCCATTACATTCAAAGACCATAAATTTGTTTATTTCCTAGTTGCTCATCACCCTTTAGTGTCCGTTTTCTTTGCCACTACAAAAAGAGTTGTTACAAATGTTTTTGAATCTATGTATCCTTTTACTCTTTCTTTGACCTCTTCGAGGGTATAGGCCTAATATTGCCATTTAGTATGCACACTTTAGTGATTTGTGTGCTATAGTTCCAAATTACTTTCTAACAAGCTAGACTAGTTCTCAGGTCTTCTTGTAATGCAGTTGTGTTCCTATCTTGCCAAGACCCCTCCAGAAACTGTCATTTTCCTTTCTTGTCATCTTTGCCACTCTGATGAGTAAGGTGGGACCTCAGAGTTGTTTTAATTTGCATCTTTCTATTAATTATTCAAATTATTTCTGTAGTTATTGATTATTTGTATTTTTTTACTTTGAGACCTTCCTGTTCATATTCTATGCTCATTTATCTGTTGGGGAATGACAACTTTTTTTTTATAAACTTATAAATAGTTCTTCATTATTCATATAAGAGCTATTATCTCTAAAGTCAGTAAGAACTATAGTTAACTATCCCCATTTAAGTTTGTGAGCTCTTCAGCTTGAAATGGGCCTTAGAAATAAAGTCTCCAATTTTAGCGATAAATTGTTATACTCTTTTAGATTGCCAGACCTTTTTATGTGTATACACATTCATGTGTGTTCAGAGAAGGATGTTATGACTATGCTTTAAGATAACTGGATTTTGAATCAGGAAAACTAATTTTGAATCTTTGCCATTTCATTTGACTAGCTGTTTAGCTTAAAGCAAGCAATAATTTCACTTTCTTACCCTTATCTTTGAATTGTGAATGACAATCCTTGTGCAGCCTTCCTCAACCTGAGATAGTGTCTTAAACTGCAAAATGTTATTTAAATGTAAGCTTCTAAGTGTGATCATATTGTAAGAACATACCACCCAAACACTTCTTCTCCAGTAAACCATCCTTACCTGTATAGTTTTGTTTCCTTTTAGTTCATGTAGGTAAAGAGTTCCTAGTCTACTCTAGAAACCTTCCACATTGGCACACGTCTTTGGCTCTTCTTTAATATACATATATATAATCTAAGCTTAAAAACAGAATTCTATATGAAACTGTATCTTAGTACTTTATCCTACTTGCTTTTTTAAAAAAGTATCTAATAATTCCACACATTACTTTTAAATTTCACTTGTGTTTGTGCCTCCTTCTCAACTTTCTTCAGTTCCTTTCTCAGTGTTTTAAAAAATGTTTTAACGCCTTTTGTTTTTAATCACTTTTGCTATTCCCTTTTCTTCTTCAGCTTCAACCCCCAATTAGAAGTAGAGATAAGGAAAATCAAATACTTGTGAGTGTAGTAAAACAAAATCAATCCACATAGTGGTGATATCTAGAAATATGTTTATCATATAAAAGTATGTGCATCATATAAATAATTTATAAATATATTTTTATTATACCTGTAAATGTATTTTTCTTCTGTAACTGGAGTCTGTCATCTTTTTGTCAGGAGGTGGATGACATGCTTCATCATGGCTCCTCTGGGGACATTTTTACTGTCCTCTTAATTTACCTCCATACCTCAAGTCTATGCCCATGCAAATGATCCTCCACATAGCTGCTAAAGAGATTTTCAAGTGCTGGACTGCCCAGGCTACTCTCCTTCTCAAATTCCAAGGATTCTCTGTTGCCTTTAAGATCAGTTGTGAATTATGGTTTGGCTTTTAAAGTCCTTCACATCTTGACCCTAATCTGCCTTCTCAACTTTTCTGCACTCATTGGTCAAGTCACATGGGCCTTTTTGCTATTATTCCTCATATGTTCTACCCTGTCTCCTATCATTGTGCCTTTGCTCAGTGGCTTTTCTCCATTCCTAGAATGCTAGAAACTACTACTTTACAAAGTTACTTCAAGAATTAAATACGATCATACATGTAAATAAAATACAGTGTAAACCTTCAAGTACCATATACATATTAGCTGCAACGTTGACTTTTAATTGTCCCTAATAGGGTTCTTTTCGTAAGTACTGGGCCTGTGATTTTGTTGGTATGGTGAACTTCCTCTAAATGAGTTTTTTCTACCAAAGCAGATCTATAGCTCTTCTGTAACTTAGAGTCTTAGGAAGTCCCCTAGACCAATGGTGTTGAATAGAAATTTATCCCTGCAGGCCACATGTTGACTTAAAAAAAACCCCAAAATAGTATTATATGTGTCTTGTTATATTTTATTTATTTTGTTAAACATTTCTCAGTTACATTTTAATCTAGCTCCACCACACTCAAGAGTTTTGATGGGCCTGTTAGTTTGGCACCTCTGATCTAGACCACTGGGAAGTTAGGTAACTTGCCTAGGATCACACAATAAATGTGTCAGCAGTGAGGCTTGATTCTAGTTATTCCTGGTTCCAAGGCCAGTTTTCTGTCCTTGCTCTCTGTCTTTCTTTTCCCTTTTGCATTATTTAATAGTTTTTTCCATGATTTCCTTGTGTTTTTTATGCCTCTTCATTTCATTACATTACCAAAATTTATTTAACTCATCCCTCTTCATTGGGCATTAGGTTGCTTACTTAAAAAAAATACATATAATGCTGAAAATATTAATGAAAATATTTGTACAGATAGCCTGTTTTTGTTCTTAATGATGTTTTCAGAGTATCTTCCTAGCAATGGAATAATTGGGTTAAGGGGTATGGTTTTCCATGTAAATTTAGGTTTTTGGTTTGTTTTTTTTTTTGGTTCATTTTCTAGGAATTCAGGAGTTTCCAGAAAATATAAAGAATTGTAAGGTTCTGACGATTGTTGAGGCCAGCGTAAATCCCATTTCAAAGTAAGTTTTCTTTCTTTTTTCTTTTTAGTATAGAAAATTAAATTTAATTCAAAATAAAACTTTAAATGCAAATATGTTATAACTTGATTTGCTGATGAAATTATCCTTATTTTAAAATGTTACCAATTTATTATTTTTCCATTAAATGCTTTTTTCCCCCATATTGTTGTTACAAATTGACGTCCAAGCAGCTGAACATCAAGACATATGGCATCTCTTAGTTTTTGCTATTCTATAAAAATCAGACAAAATCGTAAGAATAAAAAAATCACTATAGTCATACTTAACATTTTTATGATGATTTACATAGTTAGCCATTTGATTCAGTCTGTCTGAAGGAGGAGGAGGCAAAACTGATTTGCATTTGAAGCATTTAAGGTCTAAAAGCACCAGCCTTTTTAGTGACCCTAAGCCACTTTGGCACCTAAGCATCTTTTCAGCTCTTGTATTCTCCTGCCGTTGTTATATAGCTAAAAGTAATGAAGTTTCAGTATCTCTGAATATTTTGATAATTGCAGATGACCCAAAGGGCAGTAAATAGAAATCTATGGTGGGTATAAATAGCTGATAGCCTATTACTGATTATGACTAATGCACAGGAAGTGGCATAAAAAAACATATGACCATGGGCAGCGAGGTGGTGAAGTGAGTGGAGCACTAGCCCTGGAGTCAGGAGGACCTGAGTTCAAATTCAGCCTCAGACACATGACACACTAGATGTGTGGCCTTGGGCAAGCCACTTAACCCCAATTGCCCTGCTTTCCCCCTTTCAAAAAACAAACAAACATATGACCAGAGAAGGAAGCAGCATAGTCAAGTTGCAAGAGCAAGGAATAATAGATACTTGGTATCTTGTATTGCTATCCCAAAATCGTTCAAGAAGATTTCGAGTTCATTGGTTAGATCCCCCTCAAGATAGGCTCTGTGGACAAAAACCACACAGTAAAAGAAAGCTCGTGGATTGTAACCTCCACCAACATCGAGTTGCCCATTTCCATGGGAACACAGAGTACAGAGTCTTAGTACTTCAAGGACTCCAGAGGTCAGCCACTGTAAACTTTAATTGATTTTGTGTCGCACCAAAACAGTAGAGACATTCAGTTGAATTTTTGTTATCAAATATGTCTCCTCTAAAGTATACTTCTACAATATCCCCGAAAGTATACTTTTACAATATCCCTGGAATAGGTGACCCTATTCCATTTTTGGATTGTGCCAAGTGTTAGGAAATTTTTTCTAACTAAATTGGTTAAATTGGCTCTTCTGCAATTTTTACCAATTGTTCTTAGTTCTGCCTACTAGGGCTAAGCAGATGGCTGATTTATCCCCCTTCTACATGACAGCTTTTCATGTACTTAAAGTTAGCTCTCAAGTTCTAAGTCTTATCCTTCTGTCCTCTCCCCACCCCCACATCTTCTATTCTCCTGGGTATATACTACAGTCAATCTATATATACCTTTGATACATAAGTTTCACTATGCCTAAAACTTCCCCATCCTCCTAACTTCGCAGTTATCATTGGTGGATCTTCTGTCTATCTCTGTCACCCTCTCTGCATAAACATTCTAATGTGACTAACCACATCATTCCCCACTATACGTTTCATGCCTCCCTTTTGTCTACTGAGAAGATTATAAATTCCATAGTCTTAACAAACCTCAATGGTTTGTCTCCAGCATTCCCATCAAGCATCTTTTCATACTCTTATCCTTCATGCCTCTATATTCTAGCCATACTTACTTTCCTTTGTTCTCTTGCCATATGACATGTTGCTGCTTTCCTCATATTCTTCACCTACATGGAAGGGACATTCCTGCTTTTTGAAATATTTCCCTTTAAGGTACAACCTAGGTCTCATTTTTCTTTGTAAAGCCCTCTTGAAGTATTCCCAACTTAAAATGTGAGCTGTTTCTCCTCAGATTTCTTACAGCACTTTGTCTGAGTCTCTGCTTTGTACACTTTCCTAATTTTTATTATAGTTATTTTTCACATCACAAAATTTCAGTGGGAAGGGACCTGAGTGGCTAGCTAGTCTAAATTATACGAAAAATGTATACACTTCAACTTAAGTAGTTATCTAGTGCCTGCTTGATGAACTACCTTGAGGTGGGGAGCCTGTTACCTCCTCCAACAACCCATTTTGGTTTTGGACAAATAACTGTTAGAGAATTTCCCCTAAAATCAAGCCTAAGTTTACTCCTTTCCAACTCTTAACATTGTTCCTAGGCTTGTGTTCTGGGGCCAAACCAGATAATTGTAATCCTCTTCCCTATCACTTTCTACATTGTTAGATTCTTGAATTCAGAGACTATGTCTGAGGTTAACTGTGTATGTGAGTTTTGGTGGATAACGTGCTAGACTAGGAAGTCAAGAAGAATGAAGTTCAAATGCTACTTCAGAAAATACCAGCTGTGTGACATTGGTCTGTTCACTTCAGCTCTCGCACTTTCACGTAACTCTTGTAAATAGAGATAACAATAACAACTATTTACAGGTTTGTTTTGAGGAACAAATGAGATAATACTAACATAAACATATAATAATGTGAAAACCTTTACAAACCTTCAAATGTTAATGGTTAGTGGTGGTAGCCATCATAGTAGTTGTTGTAGTAGTAGTATTTGTTGTATACCTAGTATGGTTCCCTTCGCATTGTGTAATTGTCTTATAAATGTTTAGATGGAATAAATTGCATTTAATTGAAATAGTGAAGATCTTGACCCACTAGCCTATGGTCTATCCTTTTCCTCTCCCTCTTTTACAACCTTCTTTGGTTGCCTACTTCATGAGAATAGATTGCCTTACCTTTCCAGAACTGTACCCTTTCTTTATAAATATATAGGTTTTTATCTTCAGAATTGTTTTCACTTAAAAGTTCTTCTGTTACTCCTACTATGTAGGTGAAAGTGTCAGTAAAAATATGAAAGCAAGACAAAGTTCATTTACTCTAAGTTTTAATAATCAAATCCTTATCTATTAGGATCAAAATTGAGTGTGAAGCCCCCCAGCCCCATTTTAAACTCCATTTTATCAAAACTCCACAGCAGCTGTGCAATCATTTGGCTTCATTTACTATGTAGTCTAAGGTATTATAAATGTCTGTCTGTATACACAGAGGGGTATTTATATGTGCATAAACAAGCATTTGTTAAATGCTTATTATGTGCCAGATACTGTGCTAGGGCAGAGGGGATACAAACACAGAAGTGAAATTAACCCTTTCCTCAAGAAGCTTACTTTTTTTTTTTTTGGAGGGGGGAAGGCAGGGCAATTGGGGCTAAGTGACTTGCCCAAGGTCACACAGCTAGTGTGTCAAGAGGTTGGATTTGAACTCAGGTCCTCCTGACTCCAGGGCCAGTGCTTTACTCACTGTGGCACCTAGCTGCCTCAAGAAGCTTATATTCTATAGGAGTAAATAATATGTACATAAAAATATCACAGCGATGACAGTAGCATCTGTAGGAGATCAGGGAAAAAGCTTCATATAGAAGTGGTACCTGATCTCAGTTTTAAAGGCAACAAAGGCTTTGAAAAGGCAGAGATTAGTTGGGCCTGCATTCTAGACATGAAGAAAAGCCACTGAGCAAACACACAATGATGGGAGATAGGGTAGAACATATGATGAATAATAGCAAAAAGGCCCGTCTGACTTGACCAATGAGTGCAGAAAAGTTGAGAAGGCAGATTAGGGCCAAGATGTGAAGGACTTTAAAAGCCAAACCATAATTCATATCTGATCTTAAAGGCAGCAGAGAATCCTTGGAATTTGAGAAGGAGAGTAGCCTGGGCAGTCCAGCACTTGAAAATCTCTTTAGCAGTTATGTGGAGGATCATTTGCATGGGCATAGACTTGAGGTATAGAGGTAAATTAGAGGCCATTGAAATTGTTTAGGGCGGAAATAATGGAAGCTTGAAAATTAGAATTGTCGCCTTGTTAGTAGAGAAAAAGGGATAGATGTAGCTGTCATAGGGCTAGAAATCACTGTGGTGTGAAGAAACATGAGGAGTTAATAGTGATGGCAAGATTATGAATCTGAGTGACTGGAAGTCGGATGGTGCCTTCAGCAGAAATAGGAAAGGTCAATAGAGGGTGTAGATTTATGGGGAAAGATTATTAGTTCTTTTTTGACCATGCTGAGTTTGAGATCTCTACAGGACATTGACATTGCATGATGGTTTAAAAATATTCATATTTCACGTAGTACTATTTTAAATAAGAATAATGATTCAGCTTAGGATTTTTTTACATAGGACTTTATCTTTTGCTTTTAACAACAGTTTATGAGTATTTGTACTGATAAAATTACTTTTTATTCAGTTTATCTTTATCAGAATTCACCTGCAGAACTTTTAACAGACTATTTTTTAACTATTTAGCTATTATATGATTGTTACCTTGTCTTCTTAGTAAACTTATAGGCTACAAGCATTAGCATTTTTATTTGCTGGACTAGACTTGTTATTTCATTGGTATAGGGGAGCTGCTGAAGAAGAAACTTCCATCTGCCATTGTACTTCATTTATTTTTGCAGTGTTCTGTCTTAGAGCATTGCCTCAGGGCATACTGAAAAGGTTAAACCATTTGCCCAGTGTTAGAGCTTGCATATATTAGAGGCATCTGTTTTTCTATTTATATTCCCAGTGTTTAGCACATAGTATTTAATGATTGCTTTTTCATTTATTTTCATTCATTTCTGACTCATGATACTGACTCTAGCCTCTGCACTATCTTGCCTCTCTGGTTTTTGTATAGAACCGAAAATAATTATTAGAAACCAATAAAATTTGTGCTCTTAAGTCCAATTAAATTTAATTTTAAATGTTATAACAAAAGTTAATTTTGTATTATGGTTTATCAGCTTTTTGACTAGCACCAATCAATTTTACATTAAAATTAATTGCTAAATCTCTATTATTTTTCTTATCTACTTAGATATTTTTAATCATTATATATTGAGCATGTTTCTTAGTAATCTTTCTTTGTACTTGGGACGTACTACACAGTGGCAATACTTTGGAGAAGGAATGGGGGGGGCAGTCCAAATGTGGTAATTCCTCAATGTGAGGAATTCTCTTAGTGAGCTTCATTACCTATACACATGGGCAGTTTATCTAGAACCATCCTATCTTCTTCAGTTGATTTCCTCTGAAGTCATTCTCCTTACATACTTCCTCCACCCTTAATTTTCAACCATCTATCTATTGATTCTTTCCCAGCTGCCTTCAGATATTCCTAAATTTTATCCTTAGACCCTAGCATTTCTTTAAGCTATCACTGTATATTTTTCATCATTTCTAAACTCTTTGAAATTGTCTGTCCTCATTGCCTCTACCTCCTCTCTTATCTGGCTCTGACCCATTACCCAGCTAAAATTGTTTTCTCCAGGGTAATCAATGATCTTTTAGTTACCAAATCTGGTTGTCTTTTCTTGGTCCTCATTCTTTTGGACTGTTTTGCCCCATTTAACACTATTGATCACTTTCTCCTAGATCCTCTCTCCTTTCTGGGTTTTCATGGCACTACTCTCTCTTGATTTTCTTTCTCCCTATATAACAGCTTAGTATCCTTTACTGGCTTATTTATATCATGCCCTCTGACTATGAATATTACCCTCTTTTGTCCCTGCATGCGACTCTGTTGGTGACCTTTATCATCTTTATGGTTTAATTATTATCTCCAGACAACTGAAGATAAAGTAAAGATCAACTAAAAAGATCTGTGTATCCAACTGCAGTCTATCCCCTGAACTTTAGTTCTTGGTCACCAACTACCTACTGGCTATTTCAGAGTGGATGTCCTAGAAACATCTCAAGGTTAACATGTCCAAAACAAAACTCCTACCCCTGGAATGTAGCTCTCTTCCAAAGTTTCCTGTTTCTGTTGAGGACACTACCATCCTTCCAAACTCCAAGGTTTTAAACTTTAGCTTTCTTTTTGACTCCTCTTCCACTCACCCTGCATATCTAATAATTCCCCAGATTTTGTTGTCCCTCTCCCTCTCCTTCCCCAGCCATATTGGCCTTATCTCTCTTCCTCCCATATAGAACTTCATTTTCTATCCCCTTTGTTTGGAAGGTTCTCCCTCCCCACCTCCACTTTATTGAATACCTCTCTTTCTTCAGCCATAGTTCAAGTAACACCTCCTGCATGTGAACCCTTTCCCTATCCCCTCAACTGCTCAGGCCTTCCTTCTCTAAACATCTTTTGTTTGTTGTCAATACGTTTTGTGTGTATTTGTCTGCTTGTCGTCTTCACCAAATTATAAGCTTCTTTTAAGATGGGATTCTTTCTTTTCATTTGTATCTCTAGCATCTAGTATATCTCTATCTAGCACCTGGTGTGTATAATAGGGGCTTAATAAATGCATATTGTTCGATTGATAGCTGAAGGGACTCTGAAATGTTATGAAAAATTACTAGGTGACATATGGCTAGTATGTGTCAGTTGGAGGACTTTGAATGCAGGCCTTCCTTATTCCAGGAAAGCTGGCCCTTTATCTGCCATGCCACACTGCTTTTCAGCTGAACTACATTTGCCCTACTTGGGTAATTATTTTTGTTAAACCACCTGTCAGATTATGGAATGATTCTCATCTATATTGATAGATGCCAATAAAGTACCAATGAAGTAAGTCAGTGATCTTTGAAAGAAGTTTGGAGTTTATTTGTGGGATTTGTCTTAAATTTCCCCTGAATTGCCACAGATGGCTGCTTGGTATAATTTTTAGTATCATAAAGACCAACAAGAAAGTTTGTCATAAATTTTCAAATGTTGTTTAAATATATCTGTTTATTATTAAATCACAACGAAAAGAATCTCAACTGGAGAAGCACAGACAAAAGAATTAAAGAAGACACATAACCAGTATCATGTGTTCTTTAAAAATCTTGATGATTTTAATACCTCAAAAAATTCACATTAAAATACTGCACATGAATCAAATTGAAGATATTGTTTTTCATACAGACTTCCTGATGGATTTTCTCAACTGTTAAACCTAACTCAGCTGTATCTGAATGATGCTTTCCTTGAGTTCTTGCCAGCCAATTTTGGCAGGTAAGTTGTATTTATATATATACATTTTTTTCAGATACATATGATAACAGAAGTACCTTTGTTAATTCTTTTAATTAACTTTTCAAAGGTTTTAGTTTATTAAAATTAATGTCATTTTTCCAATTATTTTTGATGTTATTATTTTTATATTTTTTTTCATTTAGTTTGCCTGCACTGTTATTCTTTTGTCCATTTTCCTAAGTAAATTGTAATGCAGAAAAAACCTAGCTGAGTGGTTACTTTTGATATGTGTATTATTGCACTGTATGCTCTGAATAGTTAGATTGTGGGATGCTAGAAAAAGGACTTCATAGATTGCAAGATCCAACTATGTCATCCTTTTACAGATGGACAAAGCGAGGCCTATAGGATGCAAATGACTTATCCGAGCCCACAGAGGTTCTAGGTGGGCAGCAGGACCTACTCCAATTTCAGTGCTCTTTCCACTTTGTCATCTTGCTTTTCGGCTTGTAATAATAGATTTTTCCTTTATTTAAAAAAAAAAACAAACATAGTAAATTTCATTTCCTATCTACACCAAAGGGTGTTATCAGGCTTCCCACAAAGTGTTTTTTCAAACAGCAGATACAGTATTTTTCTAATCATTTCTTTGCACATTGTTCTTCTCTCCAGCAGTCATCCCAATGTAGCTGTTGTTGGTGATTTCCATTGGTTCCTATTTCATTATAATCATTACAGTTTGCCATTTATTCCCATTTTATCCTCTTGTTCTTATTTCACAGATAGGGAAACTGAGGCCTAATTAGGCAATGAAGTTTACCTATTGAATCAGGAATCAAGTTGGGACTAGAAATGAGGGGCCTCTACTAAACTATATTGCTTAATTGACGAGAAACATGAATGTCTTTTTCTCTACCTATCCTTCTTCCACAACAAAATGAAACCACCAAAACCCCCAACAACCAAGAATTGGAAAACATATCTCCCTTGGCCTGGCCTGCAGCAAATTTGTGGTTGAATGTGAAATAGAAATTGATCATTAGTAGAAAATGTTTTCTTCTTTCTAATGTAGAAGTTCGAGTATTCCTTCACTTCTCTTCTCTTCTCTAAACTTTTCAATGTTTCCACAGTGTTCTTAGATTAAAATTCAAACGCTTCAGGCTTTTAAGGGATGTCACAGTCTGACTTGTACCTCTACATTCTTATTTCGTGTGCTAGCCAAACTAGACAACTCAATATTTCTTAAACTTAACTCACTATCTCTTACTTCTGTAGATTTGCGCAGATTTTACCACTTAGTTTTGCTCAGCTCTTTCTCAGGACTTTGTACAGAACCTGGTCCCTGCAGCCATCCCCCAGGCAAGTTCCCTGCTTCATTTGGCTCTGCCCTAGAATCTTCTTCCATGGTTGGCCCGTGAGGTCTTTTCTCAGAGAAGAACTTAATTGCTGACTACCATCCACTTAACCGTGGGTAATTACTTCCTGGTTGTGATCTGTTCTGTTCTCACCTCATCTGAGGCAGACTTCCCGGTGGACTCAGCCATTACCACCAGCCATTACCATTAAGCATGAGGTTAAATCTTGAGAAAGGTCCTTGTACATGTTGCAGTCAATAGACTTCTCTTCAACCACCAATATTCTGTCTGCCCTCATTCATTGGTGGTTAGCATACTTTCTATTGGACTGGCCTTGTTCTTCCTCAGCACCATGACTTCATTTCCTTCCAGCCCATAGTTATTTTTAGGCCTGCACTGCAACATTGGCTATTCCCTTATCTTGTCATTATCCTGGACCTTTGGTCAAAGAGTTCAGTTCTATAGTATCATCTTCTTGAATACCTTGCTTTCTTGCCTTATCACTAAACACACCTTGCCAAAATCCAGCTCTGAATTTCTTGCATCTTTCTCCTTCAATCCTATTCATGTTCATATTCTAAATTGGACCTGGAAGAAATGAAACCATGTTCATTGACTCCATTACAAATTTATGTTATCTAATCATAGCTGGTCCCTCTCTAGTGCCAGGTACTCTTTCGACTTTTTCTTAATTGAGTCATTGTACCACTCTTCACTGTACCAGATTTCTGTCCCCAAGTTCCAACATCACCACTTCCTTTGGTGTCTTTGCTGAGGACTTTGCCTCATACATAATTGAGGCTAAGGGCTCCCTCTTCTGTCTTTGTCATCTTACATCACTCAGACATTTCCCCCCCAGTATCTCTCCTTTCTTTCTGGTCTTAGGACATTCTACTTGAACAGGTGTCATCCCCATCCCCCGTCCCCTGCCACATGCACTATTGATTCAAACCTCTCCCCTCTTTTTCCACACATCACCCTCTCTGTATTCCCTGTTTTTTCTCTTCAGTCTCTCCCCAGCTCTGACTTATTCCCAGGTGCCTGCAGACACTTCTGTGTCTACACTATCTCATGAAGCTTTTATTTGATCGTACTGTTCTTCCTTCTTGCCTAAACTCCTTGAGAAAGATGGTTCCCTGTATCTCCACTTCCTCTCACTCCTTTAAACAGCCTGTAGTTGGGCTTCTACCCCCACCTTTCTGCTGAAACTCTCGTCTCCAAATTTATCAGTCAGCTTTTATTCATTATATCTCATGGATTTTGCTCAGTTCTTACCCTTCTTGACCTCTGTTCAGCATTTGACACTGATGATAATTTGCTTATCCAGTATACTCTCCTTCTTGAGGATCTTGTGACACTATTCTACAGATACTCCTTCTTAGCACCCTTTGTTGGTTCTTCAGGTCAGTCTTGCTAACTTTAGGTGTGTGTCACTCAAGCTTCTTTATTGGACCCTCTTCTGTTTTTGTACTATATACATTATACATTATGCATATACATTAGCTCCTGTGGGTTTAGTTATCACCTCTTTACAAAAGTTTCACAGATCTATATTCAGCCTTCTAATTTCTTTCCTTAGTTCCATTCTGCATTAACAACATCTCCACTTAGATAGCCTGTAGGCTTTTTATAATCAAAATAAGCTAAAACAGAACTCATTATTTCTTCCCCAACCCCAAACCTCTCACTTCCTGTTACCGTCAAGGGTCCTCCAATCACCCAGGCTTGCATTCGGTGTCTTTTGTCAAGCCTTATTATGTATACACCATCACTTATTTATAACTCATTTTCTCTGCTTAACACAGCATTCTAATTCAAGCCCTCCTTACTTCTCTCCTGGATAATAATCTTTGTCAGTTTCTAATTGATCTCTGTGCCTCAGATCTCTTCCTTCTCTCATCCGTCCTCCACATAGCTGCCAATGTGTTTTTTATAAAGTGTGGGTCTAACTATGTTACTTCTTCCTATTTAATAACTCTGTTGGTTCTCTTTTAACTCCAGGGTCAAATATAAACTCCTAACTTTGGCATTTAAAACTCTCCATTACCTGGCCTCTTCCTGCCTTTATTCCTGCTTTACCTCTATTTCCTTGGCATTCCATCCATATTGGCCTGCTTCATGTTCATCAAACAGAACACTCCCTCTCTTTCACTTCCCTTGTGCTGGCTGCCCCTCCATCCCTGGAGAGCTGTATTGCCTTACTGCCAACTTGTAGTTTCCTCAGCTTCCTTAAGACTCAGCTCATATTCCACTTTCAGGAGACTTTTGGCAGTCCCCCAACTAGTACTTTCCTCTCTGAGATTGTCTTCCATCTATTCTGTGTGTCTTTCATATACCTAGTTATTTTCATGTTGTCTCCTCCATTAGAATGTTGACAGATTGACTTAAATGCCTTCCTAACTCTTCTCTGCCTCTCAAAGTTTGTGTCTTCCTTTACTATTTAAGTCAAACGATAGTTCTCTGAAAACTTGTTGCCAACCCCCCAAATTGTCAGTCATCTTTCTCTTCAATTTACCTTGTATTATGCTTATCTGTGTGTGAAGGGGAAAATTGGATATTTTCTCAGTTGCTTTTTTGTTCTTGTTGGTAATAAGTTCTCTTTTTTTTCCTCAAGTATTTGATATTCCTCCCTCTTTCAGATGTCTTGTTTGGCACATAATAAGTGCTTAATAAATTATTTTTAGTGAATTGATTTCCCAACGGTCTCAAAATTGTCCTTCATCATGGTACTCTTTGTGTATTGGTTCTGTTGGAACTTCTCTTACTCTCTACATGCTTGAATTTCTACTTCCTCTTCCTTCAAATGTATTTACTCCACTGTCATTGATTCAGAATATAATTATATAAATATTGACAGATTTTCATTTGTTTTTCACTTGCTGGTTTTGAATACTCATGAGCTGGCTTAACTGGATATCTTGCCCAGCTTTCTTTCACTTTCACTTATTTATTCCTTTCACTATTTCTTGCTGTTTCGTAAGATACTGCCATGTATGATCTTAGATCATTCTTCTTTGTAACATTTTACAAGGGTTTTAAATTCATGCTTCTCTACTTGGCAGTGACATAAAAATGTTTCCTGACTAAGGCATTTTCTAGGTTCTTTAATTGTTCTCATTGTTCCCATTGCCTTATGTAAGTTAAATTTCCTAAACAAATTATGATAGCATGTATCAATGTCTGTCCGTTTTTCTGTTTCCCATTTTTACTCCATTTAAATAGTTTTACTCCATTTAAATAGTTCAGTTTGGAGTTGCCTCAATCGCACATACCCTATATTTATCTCATTTTTATTGTACTAATTTGGTATTGCTTTTGACTTTGCTTTAGTAAGTTGAGTGTACAAAGACAGCCGATTTGGAGATGACTTCCATATTATTAATCAGTTATTTTGAATCAGCATATTTTTAAGTGTTATAGTTACCTTTTGTTTTTTATACCTTATGTTTTTTATAGTCATTTTCCTTTAACTCTTCCTTGTATTTATAAATTGTTCTGTAATTGCATACAATATCTTCTTCTTAAGACAAACCAACCCACATGGAGACTAGGTCTGACAATTTATACCATATTCTACTTACATAGGCTCTCACCCTTCTCCTGAAAGGAAGCTGTGTTTTCTTAGCAGTTCTTTTGGTTTGAGATTGTTACTTATAGTTGTTTAGAGTAGAATTTTTAGATCTTGAGTTAAAAGGGATTTCAAAGGACATCTCTGGTTCAGTGGTCTCATTTCCAAAGAGGAGACTTATCTCTAAACCCAAATTGTCAATCCGTGAAGCAACAGAAAATAATAAAACAAAATAAAAAGGCTGAAAAAGAAAAGAAAATAGATTTCATAGTAAAAACAACTGACCTGGAAAATAGGTTGAGGAGAAAAACAATCAAGAATCATTGGACTATCTGATTGTCATGAACAAAAAACAAAAGGGCCTAGGCATAATATTTCAACAAATCTTTTAGAACCAGTGGGAACATGGAAATAGAATCCAGCAGTCACCTCCTGAAAGAAATTTCCAAATGAAAAGTCCCAGGAACAGCATAGTTAAAATCCAGACCATCCTGTTCAGAAAAAAATACTGCAAACAGAAAAAGGAATTCAAGTACTAAGGAGCCACAGTCGAGACTGTACACAATGTAGCAACCACCACTTTAAAGGAGTAGAGAATTTAATGGCCAAAAATAACTTACCTATCAAAATTGAGTGTAATGCTACAGAAGGAAAAAATGGATAGTGAATGAGATAGAGGACTTCCTACTATTCCTGATGAAAAGACCAGAACTGTGTAGAAACTTTGAAATTCAAAGGAGTGAAAGAAACATAAAAAGTTAAACATGAATGAGCAGTGAGAAAAGAAGGCCCTCAAAAAGATATCTTTGAAAGTATTCTTAATTATATTAAGTATATTTTTGCCCCTCAGCTTTTAAGGGTTGTAAATTTCTGTTGATGTATTATATATGTATCTGCCTTATTGTAGTTATTCAATAAAAACTTTTTACTTAGGAAGTGTATGGCAGCACTTAGTGAACACATAATAAATGCTTTATTTAAATCTATTTATATTATAGCATAGTCTTAATTTAGTCCTTTTGTTGGCCATTGTTCTATAAAAATAACCAGATTTTGGTTTTAATCTCTCTCTCTCTCTCTGTTTTAATTTAACAGATTAACAAAACTTCAGATTTTGGAACTTAGAGAAAACCAGTTAAAAATGTTACCAAAGTAAGTAAAGATATACCGTTAAATTTATGTGATTTCCTTTTTAAATTAACTTTCTTTTAAACTGTAAAACTTTTTTTTTCATTCTGTTTTCCCCCCATTCCCTATTACACTGTGGGCAAAGCAAAGTAAAACAGAACCTTTGTAACAAACATTGTCAAGCAAAACAATTCTTACTGGCCATATCCCAAAATGTGTCACATTCTGAATATTGAGCTTCATCTTTGATTTCTTTGGAATCATGGTTAATCATTTCATTGGTCAGGGTTCTTAAATTTTTCGGAATTGTTCTTTCTTATGTTACAATATAATTTTTTTTCCTACTTCTACTCACTGCATAATGTGTCAGTTTATACAAATCTTCACAGGTTTCTCTGAAACAGATTCTCCATTTCTTCTAGCACATTAATACTCCATCACATTCTTACAGTTTGTACTATAATTCCCTAACCAGTGAGCACCCTCTTAATTTCCACATATTTGCTATTATGAAAGGATCAGCTATTAAAATTTTTGTACACAATTTTTATACAAGATTTCGTAGAATTTTTCCCTCTTCCTTTGATGTTTAACAGGCATAGTAGTTGTATCTATGCGTCAAAGAGTATGCCTATACTAGTAACCTTGCTAGCATAGTTTCAAATTGCTTTTGACAGTGGCTGGATCAGTTTGCACCTCTACCAGAAATGCCTTTTCCAACAGTTTTCATTTTCTTTTTTTGTCATCTTTGTTAATCTTACAAATTTAAATAGAACCTCAGAGTTGTTTAATGTGTATTTCTTTAATTACTAGTGACTTGAAACATTTTCCAAACAGCTATAAATAGCTTTGATAATATATTTCCTTAAGAACTTCATATTCTTTGATAATTTATCAATTGACAGATGGTTTTTATTTTCATAAATTTGAATTGTTCTTCATATCTTTGAAATGAGACTTTTTTTCAGAGAAATTTGCTGCAAATGAGTTTTTACGTTTTACTTGTTTTCTTAACTTCATTGGATCTGTTTATGCAAACACTATAAAATTTTATATAATCAAAATTGTCCATTTTATATTCTGTTATTTTCTCTATTATTTATTTGATCATGCACTGTTCTCCTATCCATACATCCCAAAGGTAAATTAATCCCTATTCCTTTAATATTTTTATAGTGTAACCTCTTATATCTAGGTCATGTATCCATTTAGACATTATCTTTCTATATGGTGTGAAGTATCATTGTAAATCTAATTTCTTTCCAAATGTGATCTGATTTTTCCAGCAGTTTTTGTCAAGTACTATATTTTTGTCCAGTAGCTGTTAGCTTTGATTGTTTCTGTAGTTATTGTACTTAATCTATTAGGTTGATTGAACTTTCTTATTTTTTAACCAGTACCAAATTGTTTTGCTTCTTGCTGTTTATAGTATATTTGCCATTTAATTCTGCCAGGTCCCTTTCCTTCCCACTGTTCTCCACCTCTTACTTCCCTTAAGAATTTTGTCCTTTTCCTTTAGATGAATTTAGTTATTATTTTTTCTACTTCTGTAAAATAATCCTGTGGTAATTTGGTACTAATGTATGATTCCCTTAAAAAATTTTCAATGAGATTTGTGGTTATATTTGGTCATGTTATAAGATTATGGCTTTTTATCCAAGTAAAAAATATACATTATTTAAGGAAAAAAATTATGTATTTCAGTGAATATTAATTTGTTGTTTGTGGTCACTAGTGATGTTATAATTTAAAACTTTCATGCTTCAGTATGAATAGCACATATTATATTATGTATATATTATTTGTAATTCAGCTACCAGAAACCTGATCCATCCATAACAGATGACGTGAACCAGGAAGGAAGCAAAAAAGATTTCCAAGCAACTTAGGGTCACAAATTCCATGCCCCGAACCTTATGTACCTTTTTCTCATCAACTTCATTTAGTAGTCACTGTTTTATATACACAATTTTAAAAGGAATTTAACTATTTGATTTCCAGGCCTTATAACAGGTCAGAAGCAAAAAATTAAAAGAGAAGAATGGCATTGCTGCACAGATATAATTGAATCATAGAATTACAGAGTACATTCAAAGTCACATAATCTAGCTCTTAAGCGAAGAATCACTCCTTACTCCAACAGTACCATTAGGTGACCATCCATCTTCTCTTTGAAGACCTTTGCTTGAACCTTTTCTAAGTGATAGAGAACTAATCTTCCCTGTCTCCCCCCAACTCCTGCTGCTCCCCTCCCAAATTACGTTATACTTAAATGCTATGTGCATGTATGATACGTGCATATGTTGTTACCTATATTGAAATGGAAGCTTCTTGCAAGTTGCGATTATCTCATCCTTTATGTTCTTATCCCTATACATCTGTATACACACTTCAGTGTCTCTTTAGTTATTTTGGCTTAAGCTCTTGTAAATTAACCCTACTTCCACTCTATTACCCTTACCCTCAAGTATCTCACCTCTTCCACTTGTTACTTCTTTCCCTAGTTTTTCAGTTTTGCTTTCTAGTTCCTTTTGCTTTCTTGATTTCATGTAGTTATTTAACTTTTTCTCTTTTTTCCCTCTCAGTTAAGTAGTCAAGTAAAATCTTCATTTCTTCTCCTTTCCTTCAACTTGTTTCGTTAGCTTTTAAACTTTAATTTTTGCTCCTTTTTCTAAAAAGCATTTCTTTCCCTCATTCTCTTCATTATTTCTCTTACCTTTTCTATTAATTCTAAACTTTTGTTTTTTGATTTGTGGCATTTATATTTATTTAGTCCTTCATTCTCTATATTCCTTATGTAATTAAAACATTTAGAGTTTTTTCTTCCTAACACTTTCTGTGTTTTTACCTTGTAGAATTTTTCTCTAGGTCCCCATTTTAGAATGCCGATTTCTCAGGAGATGGAATGAATGTTTCTTCATGGTAGGAATTGTCCTATGTCCCTTGACTGTGCAGTTCATTATTGCCCTCTCCATGGTCATTTTCCCCATTTGCCATACAATGTCCTCCCTGCATTCATGTCCTCCCACCTTCTTGATGTCACATGTGTATATGGGGTGTGCTTACACACATACCCTACAGAGCTCTGATTCCTCCTTTCCTCAGGTAGGATGAGTGACCTCTTTGAGCACCAAATCTCTGTAGATTATAGCCTTTGTAAAGCCCCGATCTCACTTTCTAGAACATCTCCCATGGGAATATTTGTCAGTGGTACCCATTCTCACAACTGAAGCAAGATGCCACCTTACTTCCTCCCTTTTTTATCCCTTTCTTTGTTTTCTCACACATTTCTCTTCATCCCGAGAGACTACAGGAATTATTTTCCCTTTGTCATTAGGTTTTTCCTTGCTTAGAGTTTCTCTCATATTTTCCTCCATCATCTTACTCCTGTCCCTCCTTTTATGTACCCTTCCCATGCTGTAATTTATTCCCACAAAAAATAGTGATTTCACTTGTAGGTGGTATGTTGTGAGGTTTATCCATGTTTCAGGCCTGTTTCTCTACTATCACTTCTTTTTGATTCTTTTCACGCTTGTCTCCTGGTATGCATTTAAAAGAAAATTACTGTTTTTATATCTTTCTTGTGTTTCTTTTTGCTTCAGTATTTGGGAAGCAAATTATTTCTTCAGGTCTGATTTCTTTCTAGGAATGTTTCAGATATGTGTTACTGTTTAATGTCCATCTCTTTTCATTAATGGTTATGCAGGGTGGTTCACCTTGGATTACATTTAGAGCCCCTTTCCTCCTTGGATCACATTCCACTCCCTCATGTTGTTTCTGGTGAGGACAGAATAGTTTTGTATCATTTGAATTTTCTTTCTTTTATATTTAATGGTCTTTTTCTTGGTTGCTTGCAGAATTTTTTTTGCTCCTCACTGGAATTATTAAATTTAACCATAGATATCTTGGAATTTGAATCATAGGATTTTTTTTTTCTGGAGGTGACTTGTGTTGTTTTTTTTTGGGGGGGGGTGGTACTTTATTTTGCTGAGAAGTTTGGGGCAGTTTTCTTTTTTGTATTATGGTGTTCAGATTTTTGGATTCGTTATGTTCTTCTGGGAATTTTGTAATCCTTAAGTTGTACCTACACATCCTGTCTTCAGGGTCAATATATTTAGCTTATACAGAGATCATATTACCTTTTAACGTTATTGCTTTTTGCTTCTCTAATTCCAGATTTTCTTTCACTTCAGTGTATTTGCATCCCCAATTGTCTGCAATCTATATTTCTGCTTCTCAGTACCTACCCTTTTTTAACCTGGATAGCACTTAATTTTCATTCGTTATTCACATATTTTTTAGTGCTTATTTTGCACGTGGATTTAAAGACATAAAGCCCTTACTCTAAAGGAGTTTACTCTGTAGTCCAGAGGTAAGGTCCACTGTATGTATAATTGTATTACAGAGCAGTAGATTGTAAGTTTCATGTAAGAAGAATTTTTGGTTGCTCTGATTGTTGCAATTATCTGTTACCTCACTTTTGATTTTTATCAAACTTGTTTTTTAATCTTTTGCCTCGATGGTCAATAATTATTTCATTGATTTTTTTCTGCCAATTTGCACAATGAAATGATGTAACTGAAACCCCAAAGTCATTAATAACGATCTCCAGATTTTGTATAACATGAAATTGGGATGGAGGCCATGAGAGTCAGCTAATATTTATTAAGGACCTACCATGTGCCGTGCACTTTATTAATATTATTGATCCTCACAACAGCCCTGTGAGGGTAGGTGCTGTTACTATCACCATTTTACAGTTGAGGAAACTGAGGCAGATAGGGGTTCATTGCCTTGCCTGGGGTTATAGTTGGTTAAGAGTCTGAGGCCAGATTTGAATTCAGATCTTCCTCCAGACCCAGCATGCTTATATACTGCACTATCTTATTGTCTCTAAGGTAGTAGAGGAGTGATTGACAAGGTCAGACCTGTGCCATTGGAAAATCATTTTGGTAGCTGGGTGGAGAATAGCTTGGACTAGATTGAGATAAGGCAAGTAGAATGATAATCCTAGTTATTGGTGATGAGGACTTAAACTAGAGTGGTTGCTACATGAATAGGAAAAAAAGGAGCACATGAGAGATGTTGTAGAGATGAAATTTGACACCTGATTGGATATGTGGGGTAAGTGTGAATTAGGAGGTGAAGATGAAATCAGGGTTGCAAACCTGAGGGGCTAGAAGCATGGTAGTGCCTGTGAAAGGAACAGAGAAGTTTGGAAATGGGGTAGGTTTGAGAGAAACTAAGTTTTGTATTTGACATGTTTTTTTTTTTTTTTTAAAAACTACTTATGAGACATAGTTCAGGATGTGGGATTATCTGTATCCAGATAGTAATTGAACCCTTGAGAGTGTAAATGCTGAAAGGAAGGTCAGGCAGGATGAGGATTAAGAAAAGGCCATTATATTTGGCAATTAAGAGAGGACTGGTAACTTTGGAGATGGGAGGTTTATTTGAGGGAATGAGCTTGGAAGCCATATTGCTACATTTTAGAAGATAAATGAGGAGCACGACTGAATTGGAAGCACCAAGGGCAAAAGACTTTTTCAAGGAGAAACTTGGTTTGCTGCTTCATTTCTTTCCTACCTCCAAACAGCAGGATAGAATAATATATTCTACTTGTATTTTTACTCATTCTACCAGTACTAGTTCCCTCTCCTTCATTCTTGCAAAGGCTTGCATGAAATCATGTCTTTCTCATTTGGTCAACATCTTTTGATAATTCACATTTATAGGATGCATTAGGGCTTACAAAAACCCTAATATCTGACAATAATCCCTGGTTTCTTCTAGGCTCAGGTAATACACTATCTTCATGAAGTCTTTGCTAATGCCTTTCTTCTCTCATGTTCACTTGTATCTACTTTGTATGCATCTTATATATACATATATATATATACACATGGTCTTTCCCATTAGAATGTAAGTTCCTTGAGAGCAGGGAATATTATGCATGTCATTGTATCCCCAGCACTTAGCTTAACACATGGTAGGTGCTTTGTAAATGCTTGTTTACAAATTGCCCTCAATCAAGTTGGTATTTCTGATTTCCCCATTTCATTTACTAACATCAACATTCATACAGTCATTTTGTCATCTCCTATAGAAAGAAAATAGAAAAAGAATCGAGTACAAGAATGATGAGGAAATTTTAAGTTGGAAAAGAGCTATAAATAAAATGATATGGATGAAAGTAAAAGGTTGGGGAGGAAAGTATATTCATTTGCATCTATAGGGTCATAACATACTTTGTTACAGTTTATTTTCTTATACTTTTACCCTCAAAATGCTAAAATAATTTTTAGTGAATCTTTTAGTTATTCCAATTCATAAACTTTGTCTACATGGCAACTCAATGGGTCAAGTCTCATGGATATTTTTATGTTATTTGTGGTAGTGTGATATTGCTGCCATGTATTTGTATTTCCTACAAAGTTATCAATTTTATACAACCTAGAAAATAGAGGGTGAAAACTTCTTTAAAAAATAGCCCTTCCTATTGGCAAGTGGTTTTTAGTATAGTCAGTATGTTACATGATATAGTTTTCACATAAAATAATACTTCAGCAGCATAAGCAGCCAACTTATTTAAGTGAGTTTAGATGAAATAGATACCTTCAGAATAAGGAGACATTAAAGTACAACTCTTGAATTATTCTATTATGAAACCATTTGGATATTTTTGCATTGTTCAAATTCAGGTAGTTAGAGAGAAAATGTGGTTGTTAGAGGAAAGAAAAATGTGCTTATTATAGTTTTAAATTAGGTAGACCTTATTATCAGCTAAACATACTTGCATTTTACAAGTTTTCTTTTGAATGACTTAAAAAATTTTTGGATAATACTTTAGAATCCCAGAGATTGATTTAGAGCTTAGAAGAATCTTAGAGGGTACCTAGATCCTCGTTTTTTGCCAGTGAGGAAACTGAAGCTAGAAAGATGAAATATTTTGCCCAGGCATAAAGGTATAGTGAGTGAAAGAGATAGGATTCAGTTAGAAATCCTTTGTCAACACATTCTATGCCTTGTACCATACTGCCTCTAATATTTAAGGAGGTAATCACTTCTTTTTTCTTCTTGAGATTGTGGATTTTCAAAGGAATATGCATAAGTAAAAGATTATTAGCCACCTTGAAAAGGACTAGTATTTACCCCAAACTTTTGAGCATCTATTGGCTGGACTGTGAAATTAAAATAATCCATACTCTGAAAATTTTATTCTAAATTTATTTAAGTATAATGACTGTGGCTAGTTTTTCTTATTGTTACTTGATTTTGTTTGAGAGAAATTTTAAAAGACCAAAATCAGAGACAATAGTTCTAAATTTATTTTAACTCAGTTTTGAATCCACCAAAGTTGAACCAACTTTATATAAACTGAACATTAAGATCCATTTCTTTTAGTCTTGGTGAACTGCCTGGGGAATTGACAAGTGAAGCGATTTGCCCATTAAGTATTAGAAATAAGTATTGAACCCAGGTTCTCTGGCTCTGAAATTATCTGTTCATTACAGAATATTGCTGACTTTAGTAATCCATTAGAATGCCGAACATTTAAAGTAATTCCTTTTTAATCTGTTCACGCAGAACCATGAATAGACTGACTCAGCTGGAGAGATTGGATTTGGGAAGTAATGAATTCACAGAAGTGGTAAGTTAAACTAAGTAGTACTAAAAATATATTTTATAATAAAAAATATGATATTAAAATTACCCTACAAGCAAATACTTGACTAAATAAATGTTGTTTGTAAAGCTTTTCCAGATGTCTTTAAAATAATTACATTGTCTTCTTTGTTCCCCCTTTTTCCTATTATAAAGCTTTTAGACTTAATAAGACTTGCAAATTTAAATAAATACATTCATAGATTTACCAAAGAACTAAAGATAAAATATCTTATAGGGAAAATGGAAAACTGTGAACAAGGATCTAGGACCTAAAAATAAGAATGAAAAAGGAAGTTCCATTTAAAGGATGGCCAAGAACCGGACTTTCTTATTTAAAAATTAAAAGAACGAAGATTTGGGAAAAGACTGTAAGAGTTAAAGCATTCAAATTTATGTCTATTTTAGTGTCTTGGGACAGCACAACTACAAACCAAAATTATTCCTTCTTCACACTCTTTCCCCTTTTAATTTCATTCAGTGATAAGAAGGTATGCATTCCTCTGGAATCTGAGAAGATAGATAAGGAATGAGTCTGTTTGAGTTACAGATGAGACAAAAAGAAATCTTCAAGAACAAGTAGCCATAATTAAAGAAAATTCTTCAGTGTGGTACAAAATCTGATTTTAGGCATTTGACATTTTTCTTGAAAAAACAACACTTGAATACCTACTTAGTGGAAATGTCTGTTGCAAATTTAAAATTCTAGACTAGTTTCTCTGCCATGTAGCAGGCCCCCTGAGCCAAAAACTCAGGCTATTATTTCATAAATTCGCCAGCAAATACATTAAATTTAATGTCACCTTAAGCAAAATGACTGAGTATAAATCAGTTTTGTAGAGTCCACCTCCTGACCATAGGTTTTCCCCAAAGATCTACTGTCCACCCTCTATATATGATTCTTCAGTCTGTTACAGCTTCTTTCTAGTGTACCACATCTGCCTTAGGCAAGAGAACAACATACACAATATTTCCCACAATGTAAATAAAGTCGCTATCGAGAGGCATTAAAATTGTGGTCAAATATAAGTCGGTTTCCCTACCATATTGCAGTGGAAAGAAGACTAGGATTGGAAGCAGAGAACCTGGATTCAGATTCTGGCTAGTCTAAGATTTAACTTTTGAAGTTATCTTCCATTTACTCCATTTATGATCTTGGGCAAACCACTCAACCTCAGGACCTCCGTTACCTCATCTATAAAACGATGAGTTGGACTAGAGAGCCTGTGCCTTCAAGTTCTAAATCTGTGATCTACAAGTGTGTCCATTTTGCAACTCAGTTAATATGTACAAAATTGATTTCATTTTTGTCCCTGAATCAGCTGATTCTCCTGACTTCTCTGATTTCGTCAATGATGTCACCTCACTTCACTTCAATGTCACTTCAAATCACTGAGGTTCAAAAATCTAAGAATCCCTCGCTGTCTCTCCCTTGTTTCTTACATCCAGGCATTTGCCAAATCCTTTCAGTTCTAATTCAGCAGTGGCTTTCATATCCAGGCATCCTCCATAAGATCATAGGGTTAGAGACATGATCCTAGTCTAACACATTCATTTCACAGATGAGGAAATCAAGGCCTACAGAGATAAAATTACTCTCACATGGTCTTACTGTTAAGTAGTAGGGCTAGAATTTGAACTCAGATCCCCTGACTGCTGATCCAGTGTTCTTTCTGGTACACCATGCTATTTTATTTCATACCTACTACCCCAATTCAAACTTGACCATGGCAGAAATCTTTTGTGATATCACTTCCTCTAGTCTCTGCCCCTGCCAACCTTTCCTTGACACTGTTGTCAGAATAATTTCCTAAAGGATAGCTCTACTGCATCATGCAGTAGCTCAAAAACCTAGTTTAATGGCTCTCAGTTGCTTAGAGCAGCAGGGTCAAACTCAGAAAAGGGAGCCACTAACTGACTTCAGAAACCGCACATTTAAGAGTATCTGTGTTCTATTGTATTTTTGTTTATTTTGTTAAATATTACCATATTATATTTTTTTCTAGTTCTTGCTTGAGAGTATCCTGGACCTGTTTGATTCCTCTGGGATATATACTAAAATTCAAACTCTTCAGTTTAACAAGCGTCATGGTCTACAATCTGATGCCAAGCTACCATTCTAGCCTTATCAGCCATTTCCCCTTATGTACCTTATATCGAGCCAAATTGAACATGACATATGCTTGCACCCTGTGTCCAAATTTTGGTGTACATTATTCCCTCTTGGAATGCCCTACCATACATTTCTGCCAATAAAGGACCAGAATTACTGGCTACAATGCTGATTCGCTATTCACTATGCCACATTGCCCCTGAAATGTTCTGAACAAAGTTTCCTAGATATTTCTCATGCATATTTGACTATATTGTTATTTATACTTTTCTTTCCAAACAGCCTGAAGTACTTGAACAACTTAATGGATTAAAAGAATTTTGGATGGATGGTAATAGACTGACTTTTATTCCAGGGGTATGTATTTGAAGTTGTAAATGTCCTATTTTATACTAGTTATTTTCACAGTTATATGGGCTGTGTGTATCAAAAGCAAATTATACCAAGTGAGGAGGTAGACTTATATTTATGTAACTCAGGATAGTGATTTTCCTTCCGTAGTTCATTTCACTGTTGAACACTTTCCTTTTTGTCATTAGCTTAGCTTTACTGGTGCATTAACCTGCATTTGTCTTTAATTTGAATGTAAAATTTGACGAATTAAAGGCTGCCTATCAGTTGGGGGATGGATGAACAAGTTATTGTATATGATTGTGATAGGATACTGTGGTGCTGTAAGAAATGATGAGCCGAATGATTTCAGATAAATATGGAAAGACTTATATGAACTGATGCGAAGTGAATAAGCAGAACCAGAAAAACTTTGTACACAGTAACAGCAATATTGTAATGATAATCATCTGTGAAAGGTGTAAACTACTCTGATCAAGACAAAGATCTAAGACAATTCTAGAGGATCCATGATGAGAAATCTGTCCACACATAGAGAAAACTGATTAACTCAGTACAAATTGAAACGTACTTTTTTCATTCATTACTTTTCACCTTTGTGGTTGTGGGGTGGGAGGGTGTGGAGGGAGGTTTGGTTTGTTGGCCAGTATGGAAATATGTTTTATATGACTTTACATGTATAATCGGTATATTGCGTGTCTTCTCAATGGATGGGGTGGAGTAACAGGTGGGGAGAAAACTTTGGAACTTGAAATTTTAAAAAATGAATGCTAAAAATAAATGAGTGAATGAATAAAAAAAATTTTAAGACATAAAAAGGCAAGTTAAAAAATAGTAAAGCAAGATAAGTTTAACTATTTTTTATACTTGTCGTAATCTTTTCAATCAGCTTTTTATTTTGTCTTTCTCAACTTGTTTCTATAAATGTTCTTCCTCTACTCTTTTAGTAGTTATCATTATACTTTAAGTGATCTGTGATTTCCCTGGTTTAGATATTCCTTTTGACAACACAGATCGCAGTGCCTCCAGATTTTCTTACCTTTCTGGTTCTTGTCCATGCATTACTATAAATTTTTCTTAGAACATGTTTCTAGTACATTGGGAATTTTCCTTCACATAATTGGAAATTTTAAGTTAATTTTCAGTTACTTTATCTGTTGGAAAATAATTCTACTTTATAGAGTAATAATGAAATCTTGAACTATCCTCAACAAACCTTATAAATGACATGGTAGTTTTTAGTGCTAATCTTTGTCTGTAGTAACAACCATAAATTCTATTGATTTTTTAATTCACATAATGTATATATAGTTTGAGAATTGATATTAATAATTTTGTCATAGACTCTTACAGCTGGAAAAGATCTCTTGCATCATCTAGTACAATCTTTTTATTTTATAGATGAGTTAAGTGAAACCCAGAAAATTTAAATGACTTGCTTTAAATGACTATGATTCTGCCAAATTGGAACTAGAATTCGTATTTCTTTACTCCCAGCCCCTTCTTTCCATATGAACTATACTAGTTTGATGTGTAATTAATAACATTTCCCTAATTTTTCCTAGTTTTGTCATTCATGGGATGTTTCAAATAGTACTTCTGGTTTCCAAGTGTTTAAGCTAGCGTAGATGGAGCGTACTAGCCATGCCATGTCCCCTTGCACCATATCCATTTTCTAGGGAGTAAGATGGGTACTATCA
The DNA here is from genome assembly GCA_028646595.1 of Phalanger gymnotis. Taxonomy (NCBI): domain Eukaryota; kingdom Metazoa; phylum Chordata; class Mammalia; order Diprotodontia; family Phalangeridae; genus Phalanger; species Phalanger gymnotis. The sequence goes on from CM053622.1 coordinate 349,562,549, forward strand.
GTATTGGTAGCCTGTGAGTCTCGCCATTGTCCTAACTGCTAAAAAGATGCACTCAAGATGACTCAGAACTAGTCCTAAGGACTGGTTACGCTGGACTGATTAGGTTTGTACTTTTCTCATTGTGCTGCCTCTCAATTGACAGACTAATAAATTCACAGAACCAAAAAGGCCACGTATATATTTTTTTTCCAAGTATGCAGCACCCTGCCTGTCCAAAGCCTAATTTTTGCAGAAGGTTCAAAAGAGTACATTCATTGCCCACAAATGGACTGACAGTAACAGATGCCCTTAGCCTAATTTCTGGACAAACATTTGCCCATATTACATTGGCTGAAAATTCTGAGTCTTCCTTACTGTTACTTGAAATGTTAAAAATAGGCACTTATTTTTCACAAGGAAGGACTTTGTAGTGGCAGGAAGGAAGGATAAAATTTGTGGGGGAAGATTTTGGGATAATGATGCAGAAAAAAAAACAACACTTAATGAAACATTAAAAAATACACAGAAAAGAGTAGGAAGATGAAAAGGAGACAGATAAGAGGATATGTGTTTGTATTTAAATGCAAGCTGAGTATAATAGATTCACAATTTTATATACAGTCTTCTTTTTTGTCCTTTGTATATTATTTTGAAGAAGGTAGTTTGAAGCAGTTAACTTACTTGGATGTTTCAAAGAACAACATTGAAATTGTTGAAGAAGGAATTTCAGGATGTGAAAGTCTTTGACTTTTAAAAAAAATTGTTAATAGTCCTCTCATGGTTATATGTTTTAAAAATTACTTAAATTTCTCTTTTGAATTTAATTTTGGGTTTTAAGTCAGTGTTCTTCTTGATACCTAAACTTTTCTCACTGCTTTTGTTGTGGATCAAATTATTTCAAGTTAATCAATTCTTTTTCACTCATAGTTGATGGGTAGTTTGAAGCAGTTAACTTATTTGGATGTTTCAAAGAACAACATTGAAATTGTTGAAGAAGGAATTTCAGGATGTGAAAGTCTTGAAGACCTGCTACTGTCTAGCAATTCACTTCAACAACTGCCAGAGTCTATTGGTTTGTATTGCCTACTAATTAACATAGTCATCCTTTACTAAAATAAAGACATACACATTTAGCTGCTATACCTGTACTAAATCTAAAGTCTCATTGTTTTTTAAGGTGTATCATTTATATTTCATAGCAGGAAATTTTGCTTTAATTTTTTTGTGTGACATTTTCCACTTCCATTCATTATTTAACTCCTTTGTTGACATTTACCATCACTGGTTGGGTTCCTTTACATGGTAGTTTTACTTTCTGTGGTAATATCATTCCTTCAGGAACTGAGGGGGAAAAAGTCATTTAGGCCATGTTTCCTCACTGTCCCTATGTAGTTACCATGAAAATAACTGACAACCAGATCACATAATGGACTTTCCCATGCCCAAAGAAAGGAGTTTACTGGGCAAAACAGGGGGGAAAAAAATCACAATCTAAAAGAAGAGTGTATATTAGTGATAACAGTAATTATTAGCATTAATATAGCATTTTAAATTTTGCAAAGCACTTTACACGCATTTATCTCCATTGATCTTTTTAGTACTTAATGCTTTGCCATCTCTCTTTAGAGATCTGTCTCTTCCTCCCCAGAATAGAAATGGAGAGCAGTGAACTCTGAGGATGAAGTTTGGCACCTTACTAGTTCTTCAAAATGATTTTAAAAGCATCATTTAATTATTTAGAAGTGTAGTTGATTCTTAGAACATAAAGCATGCCCATATAAAAATCTAAATAGAAAGTATATTTAAGATATAATCTGATTTTTTTAATCTTGTTAACTTTGTTTCGAATTATCTTAGTACAAATTTTCATTGCTATATATTCAAAAGTTTAAAACATAATGTACCAATTAAATTGTACTCCTTGATTCTAATGCCTCTTTCAGTGAAACCCATTTCCTCTCTAGGCTTTCTTGAAATAAAATGTTTTTGCTCTAATCAAAGCAAAGCATCTAATATAAGTAAATTGTTTTTATATCTGAGCTATATTAAATACAGTTTTCCCCTACAGAAAGTGATTTCTGAGGACTTTTATGTAAAGCTTAATTCCCTTTTATTTCATAGCTCATTTTTAAAACGTTAACTTACCAAAAGATTTTGGTAAGAGAACATAACCCAATCTAGTAACTCATAAATCCGGCAGATGGAGAATTTATCTTGGACACAGTAGTTGCTCTTGTAATGTATTTGAATTAAATTTAATTCTTGGACTGAACTATGTCAGTGAAATGATCAAAATCTAAAGCATCATCAATTTCATCTTTTTTTTTTACTAAAGCAAAAAGAATTTAGGAATTTCTCATTTGAATTTTGGTAATGTAAGTCATTTCCTCCTTCCTTATAGCCTACAAATATAGTTTTATTGAGAATTTTCTTCTAATCCAATCTAATGAAAACTTATCTTCTCACTAAAAATCCATTTTTAAAATTTTCATTCTTGGTATACATGGAGTTCAAAGTAAGAGTTTAAGAGTATCGATTTTAACTTTTTTTGGAGATGTCATTATTTACCGTTCTCAACACTTGACCTTTTCCATTCTCTCCATGAATTAGAATTCATTCCTTCACAGATGGAAAACTTTATTATTTCCAGTTTACTGCCTAAGTCTTACCACTTATTGGCAATTGAAATGTTAATAACTTCTTTCACATGTGTTGTCTATGAATTGCCCTACTTTCTATAGGGACGTACCACAGATTTTTTTAAATTTTAGTGTTGAATGTTAGAACTTAATGCTAATAGAGTGTTTTTAGTTCTAGCTGCCTATTTTGACCAAGTTATAGAAATCCAATATAAAATAATTACTGCTATCTAGAAGGTGCTTTTTATGCAAAGAAAGCACATTTAACTTTATTTTATATAGTATTCTCTGTCTTTTTTCAACAGGATCATTAAAGAAATTAACAACACTTAAAATAGATGAAAACCAGTTAATGTATTTACCAGACTCAATAGGAGGGTAAGTTTTTCATGAAATACCAAGGTTAGAAAGAACTTTCATTCAGCCCAGCAGGCCCTAAATATTTTTAGATCAGCATTTATTTGTTTTTATAATGAATCATCAAAGGAGATTCCAACATATTAAAATGATTGATTGATTGATTGATAGGTGTGCTTCACCTTCTTGAATGCCATAGACACTTCTTCATATATAGTACATTGGACAAAGACATTGGTTCTAATTCTCTTATGAAAATAAATTAGTATAAAAGAGCCAGTGGGTCTTTTACATTTCATGCCTGTTTATTTTTCTTATGTTGTCATTTGCAAATGACCTCAGGGTGAACTGGTTTAGCTGTTTTCTGTAGCTCTTTTCAGACATACTTTCTTCCTAATTGCTTTTTAGTGTTTCACAAGTACTTTTCATGTTCATAGTCTAACACCCTCATCTCACATACATTTTGCATATAAATAAATATGTACTCTAAAGCAATATGACCTTTGTTTGCCATGCTTTTACATTTAGAAAATAGATAGCTGACTTAGTTTGTTCTTTTGGGGTTTTTTTTTAGGTTTTTTTTTTAACTTGGCTTTCTTGTATTGAAGTTTTGCATCTTCTAATCTGGTCTTAAAATGATGATAGTCAATATTAGCTTTCATGCTATTCAACACTGAACTAATTTCCTGATACTTTATGTAAAGTAGTGAAAGCAACACTTAAAAAGATGTAATCAAGAGTAATAATTCAACTTGACAGTCTATGCTGAAGGAGACACAAATTAAAAAACCCTTAGAGATTAATTTTCAAGGCATTAAGAATGGAAAAGTTGACAGATGAAGTTGCTACTGGGAGGAAAAAGGTGACATCAGCAATTGCTGACCCCATATTCTTGTTTTCTCATCTCTGAAGTTTTTGAGAATTGTACAGGCCTGCTTTATGAATATACTTGATCTTTAAAAAGGGAACAGGCAGGTTTTGGTAGGTGATTTTCTACAGCAAACCACAGCATTCTGGCCATCTGACAGAATTAATGGAAAAGGCATGATCCCACCATGTCTCTTAGCTATTGCACTGGTTCTTAAAGCATGGTCCATATATCTTAGGAGCACCCCAGGAACCTTTCACAACAGTTCAAGATGTCAAAACAAACTTCATAGAAATTCTGAGATGTTATCTGTCTGTTAAAATATTCACTTCTTTTCCAACTCTATGCCTGTGTCAGGGCGCATTTTCAACCAAAACAGCAACAGATCGTTGTTACAATAGATTGAATGCAGAGACTGGCAGAAATATGTAAAGCAAAGCCACTGTTCTCACTGTTTTTTTAAAGTATATATAGTTATATATTTTGAAAATATATTTAAAAATGTTATTTATGTTTGCTAGTAATGGTTTTTTAGTTATTACTTTTTAAATGAATTGAATATAAGAATTCCTAAGTTGAAAAAAAAGTTTGAGAATTGTTGGTCTATTAAATTTTGAGACAGTTCAGGGCAATGAATAGAGCCTTAAAAGTCAATTAAGACCTGTTTGAATCTTGCCCCCGACACTTAACTAGCTGTGTAATCCTGGGTGGTCACTTCTCAGTTTCCTCATCTGTAAAATAGGGGTAATAATACCACCTACCTTACAAAGTTGTTGTGAGGATAAAATGAGATAATCTATATAAAGCGCTTTGCAAAACTTTAAATGCTATATAAATATTAATTGTTGTTTAAAAAAGCATTTGATTCAGTACAGTCTTTGAAGTCTTTCCTTAAAAACAAAAAGACTCCATGCATATGTTAAAAATTACATAAGATTCTAATATATTTGATGCTGGAAATCTCTTTAAGTATAAAAACACAAAAGTAGAATATAAATTCCACAAGGATAGGGAAGGTTTCATTTTTGTCTTGCTATCCCTCCACACCTAAGATGGGCAAAGTATGCTGAATTGAGTTGAACTGTGCACCTTTTCCCATTAATTTAATATTGTAACATTAGCAAATTTGACATGTGTAGATCATGACTAAACAAATGACAGTGGATCACATAAAATAAAATGGACACTTTGATTATCATTTTATAATAGTAATAAAGTAATTTAAGTTTTTGCACAAAGAAATTTGATATAGTTAAAATGAGAGGAGAAAGGTAATTGAGGAAAAAAATCTTTATAGCTAGTTGCATAGCTCTAGATCCAACTATTCAAGATGTGTGAGGTACTGATTCAAATTCATAAGATTAATAGCCATTCCCCAATAGATTAAACAATCAAAGGCTGTGAACACGCAGTTTTCAAAGGAAGAAATCCAAGCTATCAGCAAATTTATGCCAAAAATGCCCCAAATAATTAATAGAGAAGTGCAGATTCAAAGAATTTTGATATTCTACCTCATTCACATCAACCTGGCAAAGAAGACAAAAGACAAATGATGAAAGATTGGATGGGCACAAGTCTGGTCCAGCAATTTTGTAAAGCAATTCAGAATACCCAGCTTATGTCACTATTTAGGCTTATGCTACAAAGAAAGCAAAGAAAGAGGAAAAGGATTTATGTACTTAAGCAGCTTGTAACAACTATACTGCTAGCAGCTCTTGTGGAGTTGTAGGACCAACAACACCAGCACACAAGAGGGCTGCTAGCATAGATTCTTCGATCTGCTTTTCTAAGGAAAACAACTTTAAGCGGTTTACAGTCTCACTTTAATTAAACATACATATATCATTCACTTAGCTCAGGGGAAAAAGTCAGCACCCTGAACTTCAGAGAAAACATACAGAAATTATATAAATAGAACAAATAATACAAATCAGCAGACAGGGCTTCTGTCTGTGCATAGCAACACATATGTAGTTACCAGAGAGAGAAGTACCAACATCTAGGTTTTCAAAGCCGGGGTCAGGGGTGCCCCTGTACGGCTACCCAGAGTCTCATCTAGTCAAATCACAGGAACAGTCTTCCAATGAATGAGCCCCCAAAGCAAAATGCTAACCTCAGAGTATATATACACTTCTTCAGGGTCAGCCCACTGAGGGCTTCGTATGAAACCATGTGACTCAAATTCATGTGACTTAAGCTTTCTTGTGAGTTAAGCAGGTCGGCCAAGATTCTTGATTAATCAGACTCTTGATTCAAACAAAGGCAAGTCTCAATCGAAGGCACTTGATTATCTTCATGCTGAGAAGAACTGAAACTCCAAAAGAAAAAAAGAGCAAAACAGAAAGTCCCACTTTGCTTGTCATTACACAGCTATTTTTATTGTAGCCAAAAGTTGAAGACCAAGATGCTGTCTTCTGTTAGGAATGGCCAAAAAACTTATGGCATGTCACTGTAACGGAATATTCTTGTACCATAAGAAATAACAACGTGAAGTTTAAGAGGGAACTGAAGATCTCTGAACTGAAGTAGAAAATCACTTTATACAGTGAGAACACTGATTGGTGTAGTGATAAACCATGAATTCAAAAGGATGAAGATGACATCACCTCCTGCCAAAGAGGAGACAAATTTAAAATGCAGAAAGAGATAGGTTTTTGCACATGGCCACTGTGGGAATTTATTTTGTGGTAATGCGCATCTATGTATTAAGTACTTTATTTTTTGTTTTGTTTCTCAATTTACTCAATAGGAGAAATTCAAAGTAAAAAAAAATTTGCTTTCTACAAAATAATTTCATACTCTACAAATAGCATTAGTCACAAAAAGAGGGAACATGATATTCCATGTTACGAATTTTTGCTGGGGTGGCAGAGAGGGCTAAGCTAGGTGGCACAGTGGATAGAGTGCCAGTCCTAGAGTCAGCAGGACTCAACCTCCTAAGTTCAAATATGACCTCAGACACTTACTAGCTGTGTGACCCTGGGCAAGTCATCTAATTTTGCTTCAGTTTCCTTATCTGTAAAATGAGCTGGAGAAGGAAATGGCAAATCACTCCAGTGTCTTTGCCAAGAAAACCCTAAATGAGGTCACAAAAAGTCAGACATGACTGAACTGACTAAACAACAATTCTCTGTGTGTGTGTAAAAATACTTCTGAAGAATGAGGAGAATCAAGTTAAAGAGAAGGTGTTGCATAGACACTGAACCCTATTCTCTTAGCCATTATCCTTCAGAGCTGCTCCTTTCCACATGGACTCCATAAGCATTCCTTTTCCATTCTGCTGGACCCCTAATCCCAAGTTCCTGAAGATATTTAAGTGTAGTTGCTAACTGACAGTCACACTGGGTGTGGATTCGGATGCTCTGATGCTCTTCTAAGCCATTCAATCACTGTCATTTTTCATGAGTTAGCATATTCTAGCTCCTTATCTCACTTTGTAAATAACTGGTGATTTGAGAATACAATAATTGGTAGGATCTGGTCCTGTCCTGAAGTTACTAATGGTAAACCAGGTGTTTTAATACTGTTAGAAACTGAATGAGGAAGGAATTGGAAGAAGGAACATCTTAGTTAGAATGTCATAGGAGTACAGCAGCCTCTCCCACCCCCCTTTTTTTAAATGATTTCTTATATCATGAGTTGTAAGACCTCTTATCTCTCAACTTGATACCTTGGGATTGCCTTCTTTGGGGAAAAGTAGGAAGACTTGGGCTTACTTCCTTTTTAGCAGCAGTGTGTAGATATGTGTAGAGAAACCTTTTCTCTACAGCAGAGAACTTCCTTGGAATCTAGACTGGTGGCATGCAAAATCAGCTATGCAAAGATAAATCCACAGCAGTCATTTGGCCCATCCCTCCAACACAGAGCGCTGTGGTCTAGAGCAGTGGTGTCAGACTCAGAGTTGTGGCCACATAGGGATTTAGAAAACCACAACTTAACATTATCTATGTATTGTATTTTTACTTATTCTGTTGAACATTCCCCAAGTAACATTTTAATCTGGTCCAGGCTACATGTGAATTGATGCCTCTGGTCAGTAGAGATACATGTTGTTTGGACCCTATCCTAGGGCTCCTTTTCTCATCATTAGACACTTAAAAGTCCTTGTCTGTGGGCCATCTAGCATTAAATGCAAGATCTGTTTCCCAAGAGCCTCTCTTCCCCCGTTTGTCATCCTTATTTTGGAACTCTGTTGTTTGTTAAGTTTGCATAATACAACTCTTGGAGCTCTGAGTTTGGAATTCTAGAAGAAGGGTGACTAAACTCCCTTTACATTTTGACTTAGCTATCCTGCTGCCCCAAGGAAGTCAAATATAGAAAAGAGGTGTGTAGATGCACGTGTGTGAGCACAGACATAGACACACACCATTGCAGCACTTTTTGATAACAGAATTGGAAATAAAGTGCCCTTCAGTGTGGGAGTAACTTTTAAAAAAAACTAAGGTAAATGAGTAGTAGAATATCATTGTATTTTAAAAAATGATAAATATGTTCAAAGTGATGCAGAACAAAATGAGTAGAAGCAAAAAAACCAGTATATGTTATAATTAAAGTAACTATAACATTATTAAAAAGAAGTTTAACTTTGAATAGTTAAAAACCAACAAAGTACTGAAGAGATGATGTAATCCTCTTCATTCACAGCACAAAGGTGAAAGACTACTAGAACATGATATTTTATATACTGTTATACAAAGGTTTCTGTATCAGAGTCTTTTCCTTCATTGTTTTCCTTCGTCTGAAAGAGACTTCAGTTTGTCAGTTATGTTTGGAAATGACTGTGATATAAAGGCAAAGCACCATTAGCATGTATTTGAATAAAATAGATATACTTGGGAAACATTGAAGAAACTAGACAGCAGGAGTCGTATATTCATACTATGGAGATAAGAGATCTCCATGGTATGGGGTAAGTTCTGTGTGGAGGATTCATGGAAAATCAGGAAAAGAAATTGCACAGGATGAGATGGAATAGAGAGGTGACAGTCTGAATCTGTGATGTACTGATAAATTGCAGAGCCATAGAAGTACAGGAATTACCAAGATAAATGGACGTGTGTAGTAATGAGGCTTTGTTATTTGTTGTCAATATTGGGCCAGCCTACAGTTTGAAAATATAGGATTGACACATTAGGTTAAGAACAAGATAAAGAATCTTACACATTATATGTGTAAGAATATTAGAATTTGGATTATGCATGTTTAAAAAATTCAGACTTTTAATTTTCTTATTCCAGACTTGTGTCAGTAGAAGAATTGGACTGTAGTTTCAATGAAATAGAAGCTTTGCCTTCCTCCATTGGGCAGCTTTCTAACATCAGAACTTTTGCTGCAGATCATAATTACTTACAGCAGTTACCACCAGAGGTACAATAAACATTTCTTGAAGTAGATTTATGTATTTTAGAGCTTATTCACCTTTTTCTGATACCTTGTGTTTAATATTTAACTAGAAAAATGCAATTTTGGTCAGCTTGTAATTTTTATTTTATTATTTGTCTAGAGAAATTACTGAAATATACTGAAATATGAATGATCCATAAATATTTTTAAATAAACCTTTATTAGTTTATTTTCTAAACTAATTGACCATGAGTTATTTAGTAGATAGATAAAAATATTTTTCTTCATAAACAAAATAAAATTGAAAAAGAAACATGCTTTTTAAGAAACTAGATAGTATTCTTTTAATTTAAAAATCATTAAATTGTCATTAATTAAAATATTATTGAATTAAAATATAACTCTTTCTAAATTCTTTATCTCTGCCATTGAAAAATTCATCATTTTGCTGTTTCAGATTGGCAGCTGGAAGCATGTTACTGTGCTTTTTCTCCATTCTAATAAACTTGAGACTCTTCCAGAAGAAATGGGTGATATGCAAAAATTAAAAGTCATCAATTTGAGTGACAACAGGTTTGTGGTTCTATATGCCTTGTGATGGTATAAATACTGAATAGAAATAAGTGTTACTGTCAATTTTTTTAAAACTTTATTAGAACATAAATGAAATGAAATGTAATCCTTGTACTTTCTTGAATAGTATTTTTGCTCCGCTTGGTAGATTTGGTTTTCATATGAAAGAACTATCCTAGTTTACCTGATATTGGTTATTTACCATATTAGAAGCAGTTTTGCTTGCCACTCTTTTCCTGGAATATATTGTAGAAATTTCATTGTATGAGGTTATTTTTGTGACACATTGTGACAGAAAATATCACATTGTTACTCTATTGAACAGTACGGCTCTTGGATCCAAGATATTTCTGGCCATAGATGAGGTTTGGTATTTCTCTGTATAGCAGTGACAACAAATTTACCAGATGGAATGATAGATTAGTAAAGCAGTACTGTCTATCCCATACTCCTAGTAATCATTATTCATTTCTATCCAGCTTTAATCCAGATTTCCTGTGTAAGAACTAGAACTTTGAATTAATCTCACACTCACTAGATAGGAATATTTCAAAGAATGCTTAGGTGTTGACATTTTAGCTTAGGAGATTTTATTGAATCTTTCCATTTTACTCTGGTTCAGTATCAGTCAGGAAATTAGTCATAAGTATAAAATACCTATTCACCTAAATAATGCCACCTTTGTACAATTCTATGATATAAAGAAATGTAAATCGCTTTAGGTAGAGCTCAGCAGCAAGTATGGACATCTCTAAGCAAAATAGATTTAATTTTTTAAAAATCTTCCATTGCACCTTTTATGTTACTACACATAATACTTTGTTTGTCTTCACTCTGAATCAACATTGGCTAATTTTATAAAACACCACCATAGCTTTCTTAGCTATACTTGAATTAGTTCAACAGTAAAAAATAATAGCTTTTCTAAACACCATTAGACATTGATTGGATACTGTTTTGTCTAGGCACTATCCATAGTTATATTATGACCCGGCTGTGTGTGATTCACATGTCTATTAAACATTCTAGTGTAATTTGTGCCTTAAAATATTGGTGTAATGGAAAGATTCCTAAATTTGGAGTCAGAAGAAATCTGAGTTTTAATCATGTTCCTTACCATTAGTAGCGGTGTGACTCTTGTCAAGTCACTTGGTCCCATTGAGCCACCGTTTTCTTGTTTGCAAAATGAAGATAGTGATACTTGTCGAGTTTATTTCACAAGGTTGTAAATATGCTCAAATGAGAAAATATATGTAAAGTGTTTTGCATACCTTTGAAGCAGTAGTAAGATCCTATATTATTGTGAATTAATGTTTTCCAAGCTTTTTACATACTGCAGGTGCAGCATTGTTGTGTATTAAAATATTGAAGGACATTCCCACATTTGTGTTCAGTTTTCTTTTTCTTCTTCGACAGGATGAAGAATTTGCCCTTTAGTTTTACAAAGCTACAACAGCTGACTGCTATGTGGCTCTCAGATAACCAGGTAGGAGAACCAGTTTTGCTACTTCACTGATATATTATTATTCTAATTATTTTATAAAGAAGGTATTTAAGAGTAGTTCTGCCATAGCATGAATTAAAGGGGTACAGGGTTTTGTGAAAGGCACGTCATATTAGAGTAACCTAAGTCTTTTCTTTAAGAGTGATCTGATACATGGATTGTGAGGGAAACACTGGCCTTGGTATAGGCCTTTACTGAGGTTCTAATTGTGATCTTCCTACCCTTCAAGAAACTGAGAACGTGTGGTTTAAACTATTTTGCCATCGAGTAGGTGCACAACTTTTAAGAACAGTTTGTTCTTCCTGCAAGAGAATTAAGATGAGGATTTTCTGTGTTACACTTTTAGTCTGAACCTATATTGAGCAGTCTGGCATCTGACAATGAAGGACAGGGGAGAGCAGGAGGAATAAGCATTAAATGCCTGCTCTATGACAGGCGTTCTGCTAGATGCTTTACAGATGGTATCTCAAGTAACCATGCAAAGCTTGCTTATGATGTCATCATAGCAGGCTTAGCATCTTTTTAAACGATCTGTAGTAGACAAAGATACCATTTTGGCCCTGTGATTCTTTGGTAATTAATAAAATAGGCTCTTATACTCACATCAAGTCTGTTGGATGGAAAAAGGAATCCACAAATAGATACATGAAACATTATTATTTTCCACAGCTCTCCAGTTTTTCAGACAGTGTACTTGGACCTCTGAACTTAATGTTTTTTCAACCAAGACCAAACACAGATGGGTCCTTCCGACATGCCTTCTTCTCACAATACTCTCAGGACAGTCCATTGCTCAATTGAAATATGACGGAGTGGAAAGAGCAGTAAATATGTAGTTGAGAATACTTTGGTTTGCATCCCTGCTCTGCTACTCCAATCCTGTGTGATTTTGGGCAAGCCATTTAATTTCCCTAGGCCTCAGTTTCCTCTTCTTTAAAATGGGAGAATTGTACTAGATATTAGCTCCATTTTATTCTGTGGGATCCACTCCTCTGTCTGCTTTTCCACTCTGACTTAGAACTCCATGGAGCCATCTTTACATCATCAGGTAGCATTTCTGAAGTTATTTTTTGGGGAGTGATGGTAAAGACTGTTGCACAAAATGTAAACCCTTTGGGAAGGAGATGGTCCTAATATTCTATTCTCAGCTGTCCTCTCTGGCATTACGGATATGAAAAGGAAGAGTTATGTTGATGAGTGACACCTTTATCTTTAAGGGACTTGGATCAGAGATACAGGTAACCCCTTGGAGTTGGTAGGTAGGAAGGACCTTATAGTACCGTCAAGGACATTTGACAAAGGCACTTATGATGTGTAAGCAATTTATTTGGGAAACTACGGAGACAAGAGAAGCTTAAGCTGTATTATGTCCTTAGAATACTATTGTAGGCTATACTTAGGTTTCATATAAGCCATGTTGCACGAGGGAAAAAGCTCAGAACTGCAGACCGATATACTATTATTCACCTTATTACATTTGAATAATACTTAAAACTTTTCAAAAGTGAACCATCTTATATAACTTGTAAATTAAGCAGGGAAAGTCTTTCTAGTGACGGCAAATTTAGGGACCATCATGTCTTAAGATTTAGAGCTAGAAGAGAAACTTTAAATATCATCCAGTCCAAGAAATCTCTCAAAGTCCCATCATAGTTTTCCTATAGCTAAAAATACCTATGCTATTCTAGCTAGATTTTAATTTGTATAATTACATATTTTCTTACTGTTCAGTTCTTTAGAATGTCACTTTTGGTAACGTTTGTTTTTTTTAACTTGTGAAAACTAATTCAGATTTTATCTAACAGATTTTTATAAATATTGCTTAAAAAAAGTTACTAAAAAGTAGCATGTGTAGGCACCTTGGGAGAGTTGGAGGGTAGTTAGTTACTTGGAAAAATCTGAGTAGGAACATTATTGGAAAATTAATATTTAATTACCTATTTTCTTTTTCTAGTCTAAACCCCTAATACCTCTTCAAAAAGAGACTGATCCAGAAACACAGAAAATGGTGCTTACAAACTACATGTTCCCTCAGCAGCCAAGGACTGAGGATGGTAGGAGTTTAATTTTTTTGTATGCTCGACCATTTAAAAGCAAGCTTATAAAGTTTCTTTTTTTCCAGTCTAGGACCAAAGATCTTTTAAAGGGAATTTGGGGAGTTCATCAGAAATGCCTAGCTAAATAATGTGCAAGTAAAGAGTTCATTAACAGGTTATTAGTATCTTCTTTTACTCAATTTTTGTTCCCTATTGCACACAATTAGAAAATTTCAAGAAATGGAAAACAAAATCCATTAGAGGTCTCCTACTTGGACACAAATACCCATTCACTTTAGTAGAATAAAGGGCTCTTCAGTGGTGTATTCAGAACAAGGACACGTTTCTTTGCCTTTTTGCCATCTGTTTCTGTCTGTCACCATTGTAGCCACATCATAGTTTCAGGTTTAAAATACAAAGGAACTAGAGAGGATTGAATGTGGATAAGATTCTATTCTAAACAAAGGTATCTAAATAATAAAACTATTTTTCTATCCCTGTGGATATAAAAGTCTTGTCAACGTGATGGCAATAAATTCTCTTTACTCTGTTTAGCTTTTAAAGCCCTTCATGTCCTTTTTCTCCTTCCCTTTGCTGTCTTCTTGTAGTTGTTCCCTGCAGCCTACACAGGCTTCCTTCCTGTTCCTTGTACATAGCAATCCATGTTTTGTCCCTGTGTGTTCCCCATGCCTGAAATGCTTTCCCCCTCACCCTGACTGGTAGAATTCCCAGAAATCTTCAAGATTTTCCCACCTTTTCCAGGCTCTCTGTCTGGCTGTTGGGTCCTTTCTCGCTAGGGTTACCTTCCATTGGTTGTTTACAAATTTTCTGTGTATTTATTTTCATGTTGTCTCTCTCACTAAAAGTCAACAATTGTTAGATAGGTAAAGCCAGCCTTGAAGCCAGGAAGACCCACGTTCATTTTCTGCCTTTGACACACGTTGTCTGCATCACCCTGGCAAGTCATTTAACCTGTCATGGCTCTAGGTCAGAGGTATCAAACACATGTGTGGTCTACAATACTCAGTGTTGCGGCCCAACATAGATTAAAATGTAGTGGGGAAGTGTTTAACAAAATAAATAAAAATACCATAGAACATACATAATGTTAATATATGATTTCCTAAGTCCATATGTGCCCCCAAGGATCCTTATGTACATTTAGTGGCCTCTGTTTCTGTTTGAGTTGGACTCCCCCAACCCCTCTCTAGAGGAAGAGACATTACAGACCTACCTTAATAGAAGAGGTTTCCTTACCTGGTTGTTCCCAGTGCTATCTTGTCTGTTAGCAGTTAGAAGCAGTGAGCTTCTTAAGGTCAAGGGCCGTTTTTGCATTTCTTTGGATCCCCAGTACTTGGCACAGTACCTGACTCATGCTTAATTGATACTTATTGACTGAATGACTGAGAAAGCATCCTGTAGATCAGTGCTAATGTGGCCAACCTTAACTTGAGATCCCATTTGTTTGTTGCACATTACATATTTAGTCAGTTTGATTTTTAGGAAGTTTTCTTAACTTTATTTGAAATCTCTGTTCTTGTTAACTTGTCCCCTCTGGTCTTAATTTTCCTTCTGTTAATGAGTAGTAAAAATCCAATACCTCTTATGTATTATGACCCTTCACATATCTTAAAAGTCATATACCCCTCAAATTCTTTTTGGATTCTGAGTCATCCAGTTTATTTTCCATCTTTCCCAGATTTATGTAATTAGAAAGTTTTATAAGCATGCCATATCTATATCATCCAAAGCATTAATGAAAATAATGACAGAACTGAAGCCAAAGACTGAGCCCTGTAGCACTCCACATTGATCTTAGTAATTATTCTTTCAGTTTGATAATTCAGATAATACCAAATGCATCTGACTTTCCTCTTGTCCCACCCTACCTCTCCATCTTTTTTGCCAGGATCTTGTAAGAAGCCTTCTTAAAATCCAGGTATATTAATTTAATATTCCCCTATCTAGCCATCTAGTAACAGCAGAAGTAGTTAGGCAATATTCTTTCTTTAAAAAAAATTTTTTAAATGTGTATTTTAAAATTACAAACTTGACAGTCATCAACAAACAAATATTTACATATATCAAGAATGAGAAAGTTTTGCATATCATGCTGTGAATCTGTCCTACACAGCTTGATTTTTTTTCATGACTTTGTGCTTAGCAAGCCTATGAAGCTAGTTGAAATCACAGAATTTCACAACTAGAAATGCCTTCAGAATCCATCTAATATAACCTGTACGTGCACAAAAAGTGCCCTCTGCAATATTATCAGGAAGCTTATATTTTAGTCAATCAACTCTCACGTATGTCAGTTCTTAGCACATGTATCCCTTGGGTGAAATGTTACAAGTACAAAGAATGAAATGATTCTGTTAAGAGCTGTTAAGGGGTTCCTACCTTCAGAGTCTAGCAGTTCCCAAGGGAAGAGAATGAGGCTTTTGCCATCACCTTGCTCCTTCCCGTGGGGAGTGGTCTTGCCTTTTTTCCCACCTTTGCTGTACAGTTCCCCTGCCAAGGTCATGCCCCTTCTTGGTATCCCCTCCTCCTTTTGTCCTGCTATTACACAAATGTAAAGTTCAGTAAAGACTGGGAACCCTTTGGGTTCCACATGCATGTTCATTTTTCTTGTAATAAATCTGGTTTTCACATAAGTCTCCTGACGTGATTGCCTGTTGACGATTCCTTTTTTAATACTTCCAATGAGAGGAAATCTACTACTACCTTCCAAGGCAGCCTGCCAAGCCTAAATTTTTTCTTTTCTACTTCTTCCCATTACTCTTAGTTCTGCCTTTTTGACAGCCTTTACGGTAGTTGACAACTGCTATCATGCTGGGGTGAGTAGTATAGTGGGAAAAAGCACTCACTGGTTTTCAAGTTGGAAGACCTGGGTTCAAGACTGACATCAGCTATGTGATCTTAGGCAAGACACATAACCAATCAAATGGTCTCAGTTTCTTCACCTGTAAAATGATGATAACTTATCAACATAACTGGTTATTCTGATGATCAAAAGCAACATCTCACTATAAATATCATCTTTTATTATTAACATGTGAGGTATAAGTTGGCTCTTTATTTCTTGTTAAATTCCAGTTCAACAAAGACGTTCTTTTTAACTCTTAGAAAAGCCTTTTAAATCCCAAATACTTTAATCCTGAACATGCTTCCCCTGTATCTTAGAAATACTTGAGTTATAAAATAGTTCCTAGACTGACATATTACATCAGGGTGAAAGAAATTGGTATTTGGCTGTTCTCTCTCTCTCTCTTTCTTTCTCTCTCTCTTTCTCTCACAAATTTTAAACTGCTATTAGTAAGGTACATGACAGAGGTCTCACCTTTAAAGGCATTTCCACTCATGCAAAGGTAACATGAGAAAGAAACCAAGAATATAAAATGACTGAAAAGGAAAAAAAACCTTAAGCAAAGTAATTAGAACCAATTTCCTCCTCCCCCCAATTCTATAGCTTTTCCAATACTTTGTTAGAATGCCCCTCTTGGTATGAATTTGAAAATAAGAAGGGACGGAAAAGGTGAATGTATGTCCAAAATATACAACCAATTGTATTATCTGATGATTTGGATTCTTTAAACTATTGACAATAATAATTTAGATTGGATTTGACTATGTTTAACGATAAAGGAAATAAAGATTTTGTATTAACTTCTTTAAAGTATAGTAATATCTTTTAGCTTTATCTGTATGAATAATTTATTTTGTATTTAAAAGACAAGCTTAGATCTAATTTTACAGTACTAGGAGAAAGTGATGTTAATTAATCCTTAGGAATTCCTCTTCCCTTTTTTTCTTTACAAATTTTTAGCATATCTTTTTGCTTTGCTTTTACCAAGAAAATCCCATTACTTAGCTCTATGCTGTCTCTATGTCATGTTAAATAACAAAACCTGTAATACATGTTTACATTTTGTATTGATTTTTATTTTTTACTCGACTTTTTTAATGGGTACTTTAGCTGCAAATATGAAACATAGAATTACTTATTTTAACTGTGAGTCTGGTGACAGATAATAAATATATCTACCATCCATGGACAAATGTAACTAAGTTCAGAGAAATCTATCACCAGATATCAGGCTTCAGACTGATGAATTCTTAGGACACAGCAAATCTAAAAGATATTCTAATAAATTATAAATAGAAAGCTGTGAAAAGTCTGCATTAATTGAAATCTTTATTCTGTATACATGATTTCAAGATGTAGTTAGACATAGTATAATCTGTTTATGTTTATGTTACTACGTACTTTAACAAAAGTACTAGACGACGCGACCTTTGAGAGTCATAGATTTATAATGAGAAGGTGCCATGGTGGTCATCCAATCCTCATTATACAATTGAGGAAACAGAGGTTTGCCTAACATCACGAAGTAGTAGGTGGGAAAGTCAGGAATCCATTCCAGGTCATCTGACTCCTGCGTGCTGCCCTCTTTCATCTCTCAGGACTCCAAATTCTAAATCTGTGATACTGTGATCTCTGAGGTCATTTCCAATTCCAAAACCTGTGATTGCATGATCCTATGACTTATCTTCATAAAACTTTCCTACCTATTATATGGCACATTGTCGTATTCTCTATGTATCTTATAATATATTTATGTAACAATATTAGGATTTGCAATGTCCCAAAACCTTAGCAAAATAGCTTAAATGCTGTCATATTCTCTTTAACAAGCTGCAATGTGAAAGCAGCATATGTAATTGGTTACAGTTGACCATTTCCATTCAGGAATATGATGACAGAGCACCGACACAAGTACAGCTTTAGGGAGGATTTTCTCTCAATCAGAATTTGTGTCCACATTATTATGAAAGACATTGTGCAACATAGGTGCTGATGGCCTAAGGTTTCTGGCCTGGCTTAGCTTTGACTGGCCTAGACGTATATTTACATGAATTACTCAAAATAATGAGTAAGAAATGATTTCCTATAATCATAGTAAATAATAATTACTGTTTTCTCTCCTTTCTCTTTAGTTACGTTCATATCAGATAATGAAAGTTTTAATCCTTCTTTGTGGGAGGAACAAAGGAAGCAGCGGGCTCAAGTGGCTTTTGAATGTGATGAAGACAAAGATGAAAGGGAAGCACCTCCCAGGGTTAGTATTTCCCCTTCTCTTTCCAAATGTGAAGTTAAATCAGCAAATATATTTTTTTAATTTTTAAATTTTTTTAATTTAATATATTTAGTTTTCAGCATTGATTTTCACAAGAGTTTGAATTACAAATTTTCTCCCCATTTCTACCCTCCTCCCCCTCCAAGATGGTATATATTCTGGTTGCCCTGTTCCCCAGTCAGCCCTCCCTTCTATCACCCCACT
>CM053622.1:349581689-349598692 GCA_028646595.1 Phalanger gymnotis
TTTTTTTAAAACCTTGAGTTCCAAATTCTCTCCCCTCTTCCCTTCCCATCCACCCTCCCTAAGAAGTCAAGCAATTCAACATGAGCCACATGCGTATCATTATGTATAACCCTTCCACAATACTCATGTTGTGAAAGACTAACTATATTTTGCTTCTCCCTAACCTATACAAGGGGTTAATAATCTTACTTTAATTAAACATACATACATCATTCACTTAGTTCAGGGGAAAAAGCCAGCACCCTGAACTTCAGAAAGAAATTACAAGCACACATTATATAAACAGAACAAACACAAATCAGGCTTCTATCTGTCCAGAGCAATACATACAGTTACTAGAGATGCACCAACATCTGGGGGGGAGGGACGGCTTTCAACAGCTACCCAGAGTCTCCTCACCAACACTCTTTCAATCGTGTGCCCCCAAAGGCAAAATGCTAACCTCTGAGTATATATGTATACACACTTCTTCAGGGTCAAAAGGCATCACCACCAAGCTACTCAAACCCACGAGAACTAGCCTTCCCTTGCTATAAGCAGGTCAAAGACTCCCTATTCAATCTAAGATTCCTTAGTGCTGAGCACTCCAAAACAAAGGCAACAAAAGGTCCTACTTTACTTGCCCTATTCAAACAAAGGCAAGACTCATTAAAGGTAACTGACTGCCTTAGTATTCCAAAAGAGAAGACAACAAAAAAGTTCCACCCTAATTACCATAAAATTATGTTCACCACATTAAAATATATAAAAATCATTTGAAAACAATGCTCAAGAAGCTGCCAATTATTTACAGATAAAATCAGTACACATTTACTTCTTTTGAGCTTTTCATAATGTTGCCTGGAAGGAAGGCTATGTAAGTAACTAACTTAGAGAGATTATTTCCCCTGCTCCCTCTATCACATTCCCAGGCAACTGATGCTACCCATGCTGGAGGGGAGCCTTCTAATGCTGGGTGTGGGTGGCGATATTCCTTTTAGGCTCATGGCTATAGAACCCCACAGTCTCACAAGTTAGCAGCAGCAGCACAACAAATACATAGGAATGACATAAAATGTCATTTATGACAATTGTCTGTATTGTATTATTTCTCTACTTCCTCTATAGTTCTCTTTTCATGCTTCACTGTGAAATGAAAGTGATCTTTAATTCCTGAAGGCTGTAATAGCACAGTTATAACAGGAGCAGCTAGGTGGTGGAATGGATAGAGCTCTAGGCCTGGCGTTCAGAAGATTTGGGTTCAAATCTGGCCTCAGACACTTACTAGCTGAGTGACCCTAGGCAGGTCACTCCACTGTTTGCCTCAGTTTCCTCATCTGTAAAATGAGCTGGAGAAGGAAATGGCAAATTATTCTAGTATCTTTGTCAATAAAACTCCAAACGGTGTCATGGAGAGTTGGATATGACTGAAACAACAACATTATAGCACAGTGTATACTCTGGCAAATCCTACTAAACTAGAAATCCTTCAGATACAAGTCTGGTGGTGAATTCTATGTTTGTTGTCTAAACATTGGCCTAGTTAAGTGAAAAGAGGTCTGTCACACTGTCCTGCCATAACAATCTTGAAATATCAGCAATTGGGTTAAATAAGGATTACAAACAATATCAATGATATAACCAAGCTGAAAAAAATCACAGATCTTCAAAGGATTTAGGTACTCTTCTGAATTTTTTGATATGTATAAATCTTGTCTTCTGAACAAGATAGGAAGAGAATTTGAGGTTGAAAACCTGGTACTATATTTCTTTTGTTTACCTCATAGTACTCAATTAACATTCTAAAGGGGGAGACGATATGTAAATATTTAGGTACATACAAGATATATGGTGAATATATGACGGTAATCTGAGAGTATATAATACACTTAAGTTATTTTCAAAGCTGTTCTGCTTAGCTGGGTTTTTGACTTACCTTCATTTTGTCTTCTCCTCTGTACTTCTGAAATGCTTTGATGACCCATTTTTTTTTTTTTAAATTCTGGTAACCCTTGCTCCTTCCAAACAGTCTCTTCCCCCTAATTCTTAAAACTTTCACCTTTATTCTCACTGCTAAGGGTGGTCACACCTTAAACTTCCCTCAAACTTCTATTACAAAAATCCCAAACTCAGAACTTTCTCTCTGATCATAATCTCTTCTCCTTTCCCACTCCACCTCTACATGTACTCTTCAGTTTTATTGTGACTGCTGGTGCTCTTTTGATTCCTCCCTTTCCCCCCAGTTCATTAATAATGTTATGGTTTCACTTCCCTCTCAACAACGATATCGTGTCCCTGTCATGAAATCATGTTGACTAGGTCAACTACAGAATTCATTCTTTCCCCACAACTGTCTCCTCATAGCTTCATCTCTTAAAGTTTCACAATTGCACCCCTCACTTACTACAAGCTCTCTTTATTTTACTCAAATCTGTAAACCAATTTGTCAGCATGAGTTTGCCTCTTATTTGACTGAAAAGATCTTTACATAAAAAATTATATGATTAAATTTTTTTCCTTTTTCTCTCCTACTGAGGCAAGTAAAGTGGTCCTCTTCCTTGTCAAAGCTAATCTGTGTTCTTGATGCCATCCATAATCTAATGTCTCATCTAGGATCGTATTCCTTCAGTCATCCTCCCTTTCATCTTTCTTCATCGTCAATCTCTCTACTGGCTCCTTCCCTTCTTATCTATCATTGATCACCTCTCTTTTGAACACTCCCTCTGCTTGAGCTATCCTTTCTAGGATTCCATGGTGTTTCTTAGCTCACTTTTCTTCCTCTTGTTTTGTAAATGTGGGCATTCTCCCCATCCCTCCCCCTAAATCTGTCCTTTCTGATTTCTTTAAACTCTTACATTTAGAAACCAATTCAATCATAGCTTTAATGATCACATCTATTAAGATGATTACCAAATCTGTATCTCCAGCTGTTTGTTGGATATCTTACTGTCACCTCAAACTCAACATACAGAAAACTGAAATCATTTTGCCTCCTTAACTCTATTGATCTCATAATCTGACTTTTTCATGGACAATTGACTCTTTTCCCTCAACCCCCATATCCATTTCGTTGCTAAGTCCCATAATTTTTATCTTTACAATATGTTTTACTTCTTCTTGTCCTTTCTTCTCTTTCTTCCTCTCCTTTTTACTTCCCATTGCTGTCACTCTAGTTCAGGTCCTCATTACTTCTTACCTGAAGTATTGTAATAATAAGCCTTTTAACTGATCTCCTTCCCTCTGGTTTTTCAGTCTTTCCAATGTACTCTACATACAACTGACAGCGTAAATTTTCTAATGTGCAGGTCTCACTACATCCCTTTTCTTTTCAAAAACCTTCGTCATTCATTTTTTTTAATCAAAAAGAATCACAAACTCTTTACTTGACAAGGGCCACTCATCTTTCACACCTTCCAAAAAAAAATTTGGCTCCAAACTATCTTTCCAAGGTGATTACATTTTCTATACTCCACATCCCAGCCAAACTTGACTGCATGCTATTCCTTTGATCTCACCCTGCCCCATCTTGATTCTGTGCCTGTGTTTAAGCCATTGCTCATTCTTTGCATATTTTTCCTCTTGCAATTCTTCCTTTTTAACAATGCCTAGCTTGGAAGCCATCTCTTCCATGAAACCTTCCGTTTCCCCAAAATGATTTCTCTCTTCTTGATGTTCTCACTATGCCTGGATCCCTCCTATGCTCTTTAACACAATATAATCTGTTTAACAGTAATAAATGCATATGTCTCATCTATGCTACTAGGCAGGTATTATCCTGTATTTCAACTCTGAATAATTAAATGATTGTAATTGTGTAATTAATAGATGTTTGTTAAACTGGGGACACTAATTGTGGTAGATGCTACGCAAAGAACAGGCTGTGCTCTCTCCTCTGAGACAGGATCACTGCTGTTGTGTTTTCATTTTTCAACTGTAATACTGTTTTGACTTAGTGATGAACCGTTTTCACAAAGTCCTCCCCCTCCCCCCAACTTTCTATTACTTCCATTCTGTTAATGGTTAACCCTACATAATCCTACCCAACTTGCACTGCTAGTCCTAACTGCCTGGGCAGTGCTGAAGAATGTAAAGGTAACATGCTAACCAGGCTGAATACGAATGTCTTGCTTTCAACCCTAATTGGACCATCATTGCTTCATCTTATAGAGTCCTTATCTCATTGTGCAGTGGCTACTCAAGATCTCTTCTCTTACTACTTCAATTTCCTAACTCTACCACCTAAAGAAGTCCCTGTCTTGATGAAACCCACCTTTATTGGAAGTACTCTGGTCAAAGATGGAAAGAAGGTAGGTGCAGTTGGATTGTTCTATTGAAATGGTAACATACTTTTGAAAGAGGAAAAGCATATAAAAAGGTTTTAATACTTTTATTAGCAGAAAATCCCTAGTTCTCTCTTTTTTCATAGTAGGGAAAAGAACCAGGGTTTCTATGGAGGCTGAAAAGCTTTAAGGACATCCCTGTCCTAACTCAAATAACTCAAAACTGCAAAATGTGTATTGACCACTTTTCACTACTAAGAGAAAGAAACTGGCTCATATTGAAAGATGAAAGATGCTTTGAAACTGAGCTAACTCCAAAGCTAAGGCCTTCCTGATGAGAAATTTCTGTTTTTAAGATAAAACTTAAGCTGGTAAAGAAAAACTAAGGGTTAGTGAAGAAAATATTCAGTTATACTACAGGTTTTCATAAAGTTTAGCTAAAATATAATTTTAAGCATGATTATTTAAGGTTACTTAGACATTCAGCTGCTTTTATAGTTTTATTTTAGATGGGTTAGCTATAGAAAATAAACATTTTAAAATCAGTAGGTATTTGAATCAACTACAGGCAAAGTATATCACATCTTGCACTTTGGATTTTGTAAATGATGCATTCGCTCCACTTGATGGCAGCACAGCAGAGTTGCATTTCTAGGGTTGTTTTCTAGGAAGCGAATAAATGTCTTTTAAAGATTGAACTCAAATTCATAGATATAGTGTCCACAAACATCCCACTGGCCATAAAGTTAGGTGAAATAAAATAAGCTAGGATTACGGTCTAATGAATAAGTCCCTACAAGTTTTTAATAGGCACAAAACCACAGAGGTGTCAGCAAGAGGGTTAGTTTGTATAACAAGAGGGAGGCAACATGAAAATAATTATAAAAGCTATTTGCATTTGTGATAATTTTTTGTTTTAACTGGTATTTCTGACTTTCAGCATTAAAATCTTACATTATCTTATAATGTGATATATTGATCAACTTCCCTTTATATTCATTTTGATGGAAAACAGTAGGTTAATGTTAATGCAAAACAGAAAATTCACAACTCCCTGATCCATTAGCATGTGCTAAGAAATATGAGGGATGAAAGGACTAGGAAGGAAAACTTGTTCTGAACCTACCTTAACAGATGTAACCCATGTGAATGTGCCTTAATGGTCAAATGAATCAGAGTTGATGGAATCTTAGAATTTGAAAGTTGGAAGTAACCTCTGGGGTCAATCCACACACAAAAGGAATCCCCAATGTTCTATCTCAGTCCAGAATAAATAAGTTTAACTATCGTTTAACTTTGTCTTAACACACAGATATACACCTGTGCATACAGTGCAAAATCATTTTGATTAGAAGAAAACAAAAAATAAGTTCATGAAGAAAATGAGTAATTAAGTTACCTTTTCTAGTTTTTTAGCCTCAATGTGTCGCAATACTTGTTCTCTCCAATCATGAGGGACTTTACTTTTTCCTGGAGGTTCTAACAAAGAATGCTCAGAGCTAACTCTTGGATTTGGTCTTCTTGAAGGACTAGTCCGTGAATAATTAAAATCACTAATTGACATAGTTCTTTCTGGTATTTCATTAATAGAGGGCCGAGCACTCTGAGGCCGAGGTACATTTGGACCATCTATGCTATAGGCTCTTGCAGAAAGGGGTCTCTGTGATCCTGACATCATCAGTGGAGCTCTTCCTACAGAATGCAATTCTCGATATGTTAAATAGTCTCCCTCAGGAATCTGGGGTCTCCTGGTAGGACCTGGCTCACCAAGATTTACAGAGGCTGTAGAGGAGATGCTACTTTGTCTCTGAAGTGTGTTTCGGCCTGCTCCAGGAACAAGTCTGTCACTTGGTGGGACTGCCCACATTTCCATGTGCCTTGCTGGTCCCATTCTTTGATGTAAGTTGTATGAAGCATTTGCTCGAACATTGTTATGGTTAGAGAAATTCATATTTGCAGAATGTTTAGCATAATTAGGGTTTTCTGTGCTTTCTGATCTAAGAAGACGTGGAGGAGGTAAACTGCCTTGATCGACTTGGGCATTCTGTTTGGAGTGCCACAAAGTATCCTTGCCTGCAGCACTGCTACTGTACTGGATGTTATATTGTGGGGGACCATACATGTGAGGTGCATACTGTGCACCAGATGTTCCAGAACTCCTTCCTACATTAACATCCTCTGGGTTGTGATTTGAATCAAACTTGTATATGGCTTTTGTACACGACATTAAGTCAGAAGATGAGGAGGAGCCAGCAAACACTTGCAAAGGCTGATCATAGAGAAGCGTAGCCGACTTACTCCGTACTATGTTTTTCCCATCGATGCTGGATGACACTGCTTTTACTGCTGAGTTTGGCTGCTGTGGACCATTATCACTCAAAATTTCATATATTTTCAGTCCTCCAGTCTCTATATTTGTTACGCTATGAGATTTTATAACAGCTCCTACTGGTCCACTTCGTTGGGGGGACAAATCTTCACTACTTTTGGAAACACACATATCCACAGAAGGCTCAGAATCAATGGCAGAGTCCTTTAGCTGTTCAGTCCTCTGAGGAGACTCTGCAAGGTCTACAGAATGTCCATTAAGCTTATTTATAGTATCTAAATTTGGATATTTATTTCCATTTTCCAAGTGCTCAGTTTCTTCTTTAGCATTATTAACTAAAAAGCCTTTCCCTGATCCTAGTTCTTGTGTTATCTTTGATCTTTCCATTGTATCTGACTGAAATGTATTATTAATTGTGAGTTTATTAAGATTACTGTTGATTTGGTCTAATTTTTGAGAATCTTCAGTAGTGGTTTTTAGGTCAACATCCTTCTCTAATAGAGCCAATCTTTCTTCAATGTTCAAATCATATTCAGTCAAATTGAAAATTTTTTTCTCATGGACTTTGCATTTTTCTTCTGTTGAGTTGCTTAAATCACTACCATTTTGCAAAAGGTTATTAAAGTTTTCATCTTCTTGCCTAAAACAAAGAACAATGTTTTGAAATGACAAAACAGTTTTTATAAAATGATGGCAATTAAGATCTAGTAATCTGTCTTTAGTTTTTAAAAATCAAAACTAGAGTGAGATTAAAGTAATAGTATAAATCTAAGAGCTATTATCAATAAGCTTTTGTCACATAAGAAACAGAAAGGACTTAATTTCTTCTGTTTTTAGTGCATTCATGAATGTACTAAAGCCATGAAATACTATAAAATGAGACAGTTTAAAACAGGGAGAGAAAAGGGGCAAGTGCCTTCATGAGGTAAGAGACTGCTATCTGATACTTTTATGATATTTAAGAGGAAAAACATCATGGAAAATTGCTGGGTCCTCAAATTATGCATGTCAAATAGTTTTTAATTATGTCACTATGCGGATGATGAAATTAGCAACTAAATAGCCTAAATAATTTTCTAAACACCTGTAATAAATAACAGAAGGGAACTTAAGTCTTTTAATTCCATATTACTATGCTGTACTTAACTGCCCACAAATGCTGTTCCAAAATTATGCAAGATATATACTTACATAATGAAACAAATAAAATGCCTGTACAGTCTTAACATGAATATTTAAATTATTGGTCTTCAAAACATCCTTTGGTAGCTTATCTTCCCCTTTGGCAGCATAGAATAAAACAAATATTCTTTAGTGATAAGCCACCAGGGAACTAGCACCACAGATATATAGTAGTGAGCTCTCTTACTTCACTATACGAATGACATGATTCATTTGCATGTCAAACAGTAAACTCAACAGTAAAATTCATAGGTCAGTTACACTGTTGCTGAATCAAAATCCCTATTTTGTGGCAAACAAAATGAACAATTTCTACCTCTGCTTAAATAATAGTACAGGACAAGAGTCAACATGTGAAATGTATACAGGTATGTTTCTCCCTAGATAAGGTTTTTAACCCTGTGGCCCAGCTACAAAAGGGGCTGTTTTGAGGGCTCTCTATTCCTATAGATGGAAAAATATTACATCTTTATTTTCATTAACTGCTTATGTCTCTTTTAAAACTATTCAAATCAAAGGATTCAAAAGTTTTCCTTCAGAATGCCTGAAAAAATAAGAATATCATTTAGTAGTAAAATACTGCATAATATTAACTCAATAAAAACTTTCAGTTCAATAGTTATTAGGCTTTGGTGTTTAAATTAAACAGCTATTTCTCCCTTGCTTCAGAGTGTTTAACTGGCACATTAATTAATGCGGCCTTAAAATTATTATCATTATTAACTGTTACTAGGTCAAAATTACTAATTTCCTCTATGCTTTAGTTTGTTTTTAAAAGGTCACATTTGATAAACACCAACATAAAGGAATTATTGATCACATATTAATCAATCTTTAAAGGAGGAGTTTGACTAACAAATTCTTCCCCTTAATTATATTGATTATGAAGCTCAACAAGTAATGATGGCCAATCGTGACATGAATTTGAATTAACAGTCCATGATACTTCCCCTTCCCACAAATTTTTTTAAATTTGAAAATTAAAAAAAAAAATTGGTCAGAATTTGCCAGACTGGCCATTAATAGCACACTAGGCAGATGCACTGGCTAACTATTTAACTGTCTGTTCCATTTTGGCTATCTATACCTTGTTTAAGAGGAACATATACCAGAAATCTGTTTTTAGTCTTTAGTCATTTAGAAGGCATTAAGAAGACTAAAAACTAAGTACAGTTACTGATAAAATAAAGAAATCATACAAGTAATTATTTGAAAAACTTTATAGCATTTAACAGTAGTGGGCCTTAATTTTTGAGCATTATTTTTATTTACCACCTTATGACATATAAGCCATTTTATTCTAAATACATCCACAGACCTTATTTTGGAAATAACAGCAATATGTGTTTCTTTCAATGGAGAGCACAATGAAATGTCTTGGCTACTATCAGTATTAAGAGAAACTGAATCTGACATTCGAGACGGAGAGGAGCAATTGCTGTTATTTTGGTTGCTGTTGTGTGTGGCTTCATCTGATAAAGAATCAGTATCCTTATCATCTGGAAGAAAAATTTATAACATCAGTACAACATGCCACCATGTGATTTTAGGCAGTGTATTTTACAGAAAAATACATTTAAATTCATGTTTCTCTAATTCGTGGGGAAAAAAATCTTCATAGATAAGGGCAAGTACTTTATAAAAGGAAACCTTAAAAATTATTATATCTTATTCATACAAAGACTAAGAAATAACAAGTCATTGACCACACTTATTTGTTAAAGAAAACATTCTAATTGTTACTAATCAAATAATAAAGCTATTGTATGGTACATTTCCAAAATGTCACAAAATATATTATGACATCTATGACACATTCTTTCTAATTCTGCTTATAAATCACATTGGGGGAAAAAGAAAACTGTTAACATATATATAACAAATATAGAGGGTATGAAGTAAGGCAGTTGGAAATAACAATGGAAATGATTAGTACAAATCACATGATACAATACTAGGGACTGGGGC
The DNA here is from genome assembly GCA_028646595.1 of Phalanger gymnotis. NCBI lineage: Eukaryota > Metazoa > Chordata > Mammalia > Diprotodontia > Phalangeridae > Phalanger > Phalanger gymnotis. The sequence goes on from CM053622.1 coordinate 349,591,428, forward strand.
AGTCATGGCCTATGCTATCATACAACTTATGAAGCCTATGATAATGAATACTGTGAAATAGAAAGCTTAACTAAAGGAGATAAAATGAACTTTAATATCACTGAGCTCTCAAACAAATATGCACAATACCATCCTCTGCGTCACCCAGGTTCACAACCTTAGTATCAGGCTCAACTCCTCACTCAATTTCATCCCTACACACCCAAATCTGTTGTCAAATATTATCATGGATATTTTTACATCTACTATTATATGGCCCCATTCCACCTTTAAATAGTTTAGTTCCATCATCAAATTACATCAGGCCTCTTTGTGTGCTTTGTAATTTGGTTTATAAACTTATAATCCTTCTTACTATGCAATCTGTAGGTCACAGTATTACTGCTCTTCCTCTCTCAAATAATCTCAACCATGTTTCCCCTCTCTGGTTCATGGGTTTCCACAATGGAGTATATATTCTCAATATATTGGACTATTTCACTTCCTTTTTATCTGGTCTGTTAGCTTTCATCCAGATAGATGCTTATATTTGCTAACTCAGCTATGAGTGAGGTGTGAGGAGGGCATGACCTCAGATGGCAGCTGTATGTGGAGGAAAAGGACCATAGACAAAGGATGTTGCAGAAGCAGTAAAGGTAAGAACTGACAATAGGCCGAATACGTCCAAGGATCTGAACTGAAACCAAGACTTCAAGCCAAAGTGTTAAACCTCCTAAGATAATAACTGTACTAAAGAGCTCAACTGATATTCAAAATAATTACTCTCAATTTATCTAGTTAGGGTTAAATTGCAAACAATTTAAGGTTCTGGGGAATTGTATATAAATAGCTTTTATAAAAGTTCCCATGTAAAATCGTTAAAAATAAAAGCCTTGGTATTTAAAAGAGTAAACTCTCCACGATCTGGGAAGAAAAAGAAAAAAACTTACTGAAAAATGTCTATCAGGTACGGGTTTGCAATAATCGAAGTAATTTTTCTTTTAATATAATTTGAAGTTTAAGTCAGGATGACTTACTCCTGGTAAGTAACCTAGTAAAATAGGATACTTTCTAGCTATATACGCCACAGTTTTCTAGCTACTGATCCTAGGTCAAGTCACTAAAACTCCCTAGGTGCCACAGGCAGCTCTCTAGGCATCATTTACTTAGACATTATTTTTGGAGTTTTTTAATACTGACTAAATTATAGGTCTTTCAAATATATTTTAAGAGGATATGATATTGTTATTAGTTACAACATTAACTTGCAAAAGCAATACAAGGAGGATTACTAGATATCATTTTATAAAATTTTCTTCTTTACATAGCTAATGAATCATATAAGAGAAAGGATAGGAAGTTAAGAAAAATTTAATAAATTAATTTCCTGGAGATGAATTGACATAACCTTTCTTTAAAATGAGGAAGGCAAAGAATCGAAACTTTTAGAGAAGCAAATTATGAAATATTAAATCCTAGCTAAATCAAGTTTTTAAAGTAATGCCATTACTTTAAAATACATTATACTCATAAAATCCTAATGGTACATAACCCCAATCATTTACTGTTGGTATTTTGTTTCAACACCTAACCTTTTTTGTTATTGCTAAGTGCCACCACTTTGGGCTGATTGATGGAAGTTTCAATTAATGGCGGTCGCATCTCTGCTACTTTCATCTCTTCATCAGAAGAAAGTTCTTCAGACTCCTGTTTTAAAAAGGAAAAATATTTAATTAAACTTCTACTTGAGTTCCTTAAGAATTTTTCAAATTAAATGTATGGTTATCAAGGTAAAAGAACTACCAAAATAGAGATAGAATGCCTATGACATGATTTGAGTTATTGGGATATACAACGATACAACTACAAGCATCTTTAGCACACATGGCAAAAGGCACACTGGCTACTTCTCATTGTATACTAAACAGCTGGTGACAATAGGTCCTAAGCCAAATTAGGTGGTCACTGAAATCTATCTTTGGTGCTTTCTTACTTCTTCTATACCTGACTTTCCTATTTTTTTTTTCTAGCCCTCCCTCTCCACCTTGCTCAATGCTCTTTCAGGTTATTTATGCTACCTAAAGGTCCCCCTATAGACTTGCCTTTCCTCAAACTCCAAAACTACCCTTTTCCTTACTCTTGTAAGGATAATCAAAGCTACACGTTATGGATTCTAATTAGCTGATTAAAATTGTTCACATTACAGAGTCTATAACATATATCTTAAAGGTTTATTATTAGCCCAAATGAATCTTTAATCGGGAGAATCTGTCAGTGAGATATTTCTGATTATGGCACAACTCTTCAGGTGCCCCTTGTCTATTACATTACTATTAATATTTGAGCATCTATACAGCATCATGAAATTTACCAATAATTTGAGTTTTTTTGTTGTTAAACTCTATCCAGAGGTGCTCCAACTTCTCATTTTTGGTGATGTTTTAGTTTGAACCTAAATATCCCTAATCATCTAATAAACTCCTGTCCAATTCAATATTTGGATGCTCTGGATATTCATCACCAAAACCCATAATTAAATAAAAAATCTTTTTCTTCTACCTAATGCACAAAGACTCATTCTATGAGGAAAGAAACCAAGATTGGAGCCCACATTCTCTGACTCCAATGTTGTTCTTTCCATTAGAGTTTGCTGCCTCCTAGATGCCTGAAGTATAAGTGGCCCAAAGTTGGTTTCCTTTGTTGGAGAAATGAAAACTCGAACCAGAAAGGGGAGAAAACTGAATGTTTATGGGCTACTCTCAGTCTTTCTGCAAAAGGCCCTGCTGGTCCCACCTAGTTGGTAGTGACTTTCCTCCTAAGATTTTATTGGTGTGTCCTCTCTCTCTCTCTCTTTCTCCTTCCATGTGTGTACATGAACAAGTGTGCACGCATACACACACATGCACACAGACACAGACACACACACACTCTCTAGTCTATTTGTACCCCCAATGCTTAGCATAGTGTCTGGAACACAGCAGGTGCTTAATAAATGTTTACTGACTATATGTAAAGCCTAAATATAAAGACAAAACTTCTAATGGATTTTTATTTAATTTTTTTGAGGGAGGATACCTTACCCCCGCAAGCATGAAAGACTTCCAGTATTTCTTAAAGCACATACCATGGGAAACTGATGATACCTAAGACCAGCCTTACAAATGGAGATATAAATCAGTATTTCTTCTTCGGGCACAATGCAATCTATTTCCAAGCCAACTCCTCTCCTCTGTTTTTTTGCACTACTAGGTGACAGATCCCTAGGTCTAGCTTGAGTGGGGCAGTGGGATACAAAGAGGAAACTCCCTTGAGGTTAGGGAAGCTAGTATCCTAGCACAAGTCAGAGAATATTAAGGGAAGACAAAGTATAGTTTCATCCCACACCCTCCTATGGCTCTAGAACTGAAGCCCCAGCAGATCAGATAAGACTAGAAACCCACCATCCCCTCTACACAATAGCAATGCTCCATCATGCATTCTATTAAGATCCTCTTAAAAAAAAAAAAGCACTGAAATAGTCACTGAGAATAATCCCATGGAGCTCATTTGTAATAATTAGGAGACAAAACTGGAATGTACTTAAATGAAGTGGTGTTACAGGTTTACTATATGCTTAAATTTGAAGGGATGGGATCTGATATAACACATAGACAAAATTCACGTAATAAAGACCATTTTAAGAGAGACCTATAAATATCACTTCCTATCTCACAAATTAGCAGAGAATCAGAAAGTCCTGGGTTCAATTCTAGTTTCAGACAGAGACTAATTGTGTGACCAGAGGCAAGACATGTAATTTCTCAGTTCAGGGCAACTTTAAAGATTGCAAATTACAGAAAGAAGGTCAGTCAGCATTGGTGGAGAGATCTACACTTGAAGTCCCCATACCAATTAAACTGAAAGTCTCCTTTCTCTCTCCACCTTCCCTCTCCCTAATCTCACAGGTACTATGAAGATAAATGAAAAGTTTCTGAAAGCACTCTGAAACTCCCAGATTCACAGGAACAAAGGTATACTTGTAAATCCCCAGCATTATTGTAAATAAAAATATGCTTAAAGACTCCAAAATGGAAAAAAGCATAATGACTTATGTTAGTCTTTCAGGAAAAACTGCCTTTTAAATAAACTGGGGAAATATTTTTTAAAAATGAACTTCATATTTTGGTGATTGAAAGAAAGGGCACTTAACTGAGAAATATGTTGCATCATACTGGTATTAGGTTTTCTTGCTTTCAGGTGAAATAAAAACTATACTGGTTGTCCAGTATTTTAGAAAGTTAGACTATTAAACTTCCGTCAAATTGCTTATCTTCTGTATTTTCAAGTACAAGAATAAAATCCGAATTCAAAACAACTAAGTTTAAAGCAACACAATGATACTTTAGCAGTCATGTTAATTCTCACATACTGTTGGTTCTATAATACTAACACTTCTATGCTTAAGGGCAACAAATGCAATATGACACTAAAGGGAGTCCCCTTACCATTACCACAGAAAAGTGAACACAGACAGTGTCATACCTCAAGTAAGTCCTCTTGGTTGACAATTTTCTTTGTGTTCTCAGAAGTTTTACCCTGGGGTATCATTTGTGGACTTCCAGCACTGTTCTCACCTTCAGGCTCACTGATCTTTTGCACGCAATTTCCCATTATATACTTTTCTCTGTCTTCTGCTTTGCTTTTTATTGGAGTAGTTTCTGAAGTCTAATAAAAGAAAACAAAAACATAAACAATTCTGGTTCAAAATTCAATTAAGACTTTTGAAATTAATATGAAATTACATATTAAATTATTAAGTGTAGTGTTTTTACTTTGAAGCTGCTCAAAACAATACAGTTATACTGAAATAGTTAAATAGTTGTATAAGCACCTATTGAGACCTAAATGGTGTATGTCCAGGAAGATGGGAAAAAGTACATATGGATGGGTGAGTGGGAGATTTAAATAGTGAGTAAATACAACTACATCAAGGCAGAATCAGATCTACAAAGAAAGCTGGGTTCCCACAGGTCTCATAAGACATGTTAAATAGCTACTTGTATCACATCAGGGAGTTCTTTACTTGAGGATGGCATCACTAAATCATTAGCAAATTAAGTTACTGAAATTTAGCACAGGAGCACACCTGGCATATATTTTTGAGACAGGTAATTCAGGATGAGCAGATAACAATGTTAGAAAAAAGCAACCACAGCAGGCATTGGTAATCACTGGAATGACAGCTTATTACGATTAACTTTTCCTCTTCTTTACCCCAACACTCACTATACCTTATCACAAATTTTGTTGATCACCCCACTATCAGAAGTGAGTTGCTTTACTCAGGCACATCAGTTGATGCATCTTTGGCACATTTCTTTTCAAAAGTTATTAATTTCTGAAATGCTGTATTTCTACAGGTGTTGTTACAACACCCTTCCCCACAAGTCCTACCACAACCCCAACAACATTTTCCCTTTCTGCTCATGCCCTTCTCTCAGATGAGCAGTTGCAGGAGCAGACTTGGGAGCCCTGAAGAGTAGAGGTGAAATTTAGTGTAATGAAGGATAATTATACCAACTGTCATTTCTTTAAAAAAAGATTAAGCAGGTTTTTGTTTCTCATTCAGAATTTCAAGGTGACATTTCTCTAACCTTCACACCAACATCTCTTATGGCATTTTGTTGATCGTCATGTGGCTGTGAATCTTTCCCAGAGTTCTCAGTCATTTCTTCCTCTTTTAATCTATGGACAATTGTTTGAACCGTTTTGACCATGTTTTTAAGTTCATCTGGATATGGTGTTGGATATCTCTTCAGATTTCCCTCCTATATATATAAGGAAATAAAAATGAAACCAAGGAGAGTAAAAACACCAACAGTTTTACTGTGATAAAATGAAATTCATCTTCTATGTATTACAAAGATTATGCTTCAAAATGTTAAAGTTGAATTAGCTAGTACTCAAAAATTAATCTCATCACAAGACAGTAAATCATTTCAAAAGACATTAAAGTGCAACTTCATAGTTTCTTAAAAACAAAACAAAACAAAACAAAAAACAACGAAGCAAGCATAATTGACTTTTAACTGTCCCTTTCTTTCTGGAGGGAAGTGAATGAAGTTAGACTTGACTCCAAGTTAAATATAGACAACTTTACATTTCAAAGATTAATATGCATACATTCTTTGTGCCAGTGCCCAAATACTTTCTGACTTAGTTTTTATTAGCATTGACTGGGATCTGGGTTAGTTCATGATGGGCAAAAAATTAAAATTTTCCTCTAAAATCTTTAAGTATATCAACAATAGTTTTTGGTAATACACATATAAAATATCACTTCTGCTACTTATGTTCTATTACTTCTATTCTATTGCTCAACAACTAAAACAGAAGAGTACAGAAAAAGAAAATTCAGAGTGAAAATAACAACCTAGGGGCAGCTAGGTGGCGCAGTGAGTAGAGCACTGCCTCTGGAGTTAGGAGGACCTGAGTTCAAATCCAGCCTCAGACCTCTGACACACTTACTAGCTGTGTGTGATCTTGGGCAAGTCACTTAACTTCAACTGCCCTGCCTTCCCCTCTCCAAAAAAAAAAAAAAAAAAAAAGAAAATAACAACCCTAGTTCATACTAATTTCTCTCTTCTTTTAACTCATGATAGTTGTCTATACCATCCTGTTGCTTTTCACTCACTTCAGTTGTGCAAGGGCTTCCAACAACAGTAGATGTTCCCCGAAGGATTCTCTTTTTCAGTCTCCTAACTACTCAGGACAGTGTTAGGCACATAGTATTGACTAAAAGTTTGCTGACTGTGGGGCGGAGCCAAGATGGTGGCAGAAAGCAGGGACTAGCATGAGCTCCCCGCCAAGTCCCTCCAAAAACCTATAAAAATGGCTCTGAACCAATTCTAGAACTGCAGAACCCACAAAATAGCATAGGGAAGCAGGGCTCTAGCCCAGGACAGCCTGGATGGTCTTTGGGTAAGGTCTATTCCGCACGGAGCTGGGAGCAGAGTGGAGCCGAGTGGAGCAGAGCTCAGCGTGCGCGGCGCAAACCAACCAGACCAGGAGCCGGGTGGAGCGTGCCCTAGTGCCCTGAATCAGTGAGCTGTGGCAGTTACCAGACTTCTCAACCCCACAAACACCAAGAGAAGGTTAGTGGGAAAAGCTGCTGGGGACAGGGAGTTTGTGGTTCGGCCAACGTCCTGGGGGTAGCAGAGGTAGGGCAGCTACAGAACTACAGCTGTAGTTACTTCTGGCCCTAGGCCCACCTGGTGGGAGGAATTAAGTGGCAGATCACAGCAGGA
>CM053622.1:349599192-349642336 GCA_028646595.1 Phalanger gymnotis
CTCAGTATTTCGGGATGCCAGGGCACTCTCCTCTCATCTCCTGGTCTGGTAGGTCCGCGTCTGGTCTGTTCTCAGCTCCGCTCCCCTCGGCTGGGGGCTGGGAGGTCCGTGTGGGACCAACCTTACCCAGAGACCATCCAGGCTGTCCTGGGGTGGGGCCCTGCTTCCCTCTGCCACTTTGTGGGTTCTGCAGCTCTAGAATTGGTTCAGAGCCATTGTTTTATAGGTTTTTGGAGGAACTTGGTGGGGAGCTCACGCCAGTAACTGCTTCCCAGCCGCCATCTTGCAAGCTTAATGCTTTTTACAAGATGACTGAGACAGGTGGGGGAGAGACTCAAGGCAGAGAAACAAATTAGGAAGCTATTGCAGTAGGTAAGAGGTAGTAAGCACCTGAACTAGGGCAATGGGAATAAAAAAGAATTAGATGAAAGACTTTTGCAGGGCAGAACTGGCAGAATTTGGTGACTCGATTTCGGAGGGCATTGGTTAAAGAAGAAGGAATGATTGGATTCTGAGATTTTGAGGCTTGATAATTATTGAATGTATAATAAATTTCATGTAAAATTAAGGAAATGCAAGCAGTAAGCAGGTTTGGGAGAAAGGATAAGAAGTTCAGTATTGGACATGTTCAGATTCAGGTGCTGATGTGACATCCAGGAAAGATTTTAGCTCAAGTCTGGACTTGAGATGATGGTTGGGCTATTGTAACACATTGGTGAATTATCTGGATATTTGAAGCCAATGGGACCACCACAAGAGAGAGTGTGAAGAAGAGAAGAAAGTCAAGGACAGAAAAAAAGAACCAGCAAAGCATACTGGAAATGTAGTCATTAAGAGAGTCAGGATAATTCATAGAATCCTAGAAATTCTGAGCTGGAGAAAACCTAAGAAATTACCTCATCCATCATCCTTTCTCAAGTCATTAATTATTTGAAGAATCAAGAATAGTACTCAGGGGTACAGCACTCTTTCTCTTATGGTGTGAGAAATGACACCGTTCCAGAGGGTACAGAGAAGTCCAAAAGGATGAGGAATAAATGCCAATTCCATCTGGGATGTGCTAGAGAAATCCCAAACTCAGCATGTGCAAAACTGAGCTTACTCTCCTACCCACACACCTCACACCCACTTCTCTCCCTGATTGCCCCATCTCTCTCAAAAGCCCCACCACTACTTCAGTCTCCCAGGTTCCCAACCCCAGAATTATCGATTCCGCTTCCTCACCCTCACCCACACATCAGGTCATCTTGTCTCTCCACCATGTCTCTCTGGAATCCCCTTCTTTCCACCTTAGTTCAGGCCTGATTTTCCTTAAGCACCAATCTGACCATTTCAAGTCCCTACTCTTTCAGCTTCAGTGGCTCCCAGCAGCCTCTAATATCAAATATAACCTTATCATACCCTGGCGCCAACCAGTCTCTCCATCCCCGTTGCATATTATTCCTATATTCTGGAGTTTAGCCCCAGTGACTTTTTCTTGGTACTTCACTACAACTCTCCTTCTCCCACCTTTCTGCCTTTGCACTTGTCATTCCCTCTGCCCATGGTGCCTTCCTCACTCACCCCCACCCCCTTGAGTCTGCACCACCACATGAAGCTTCCCTGATTCCCTGATTGCTAGTACTTTCCTTCCCAAAGTACTTCTCTTTTTCTCTTTATATTTTTCTATATACACCTGTCTTTGCTGACCGCCTGTAAGCTCCTTGCGCAGGGATATAATTTCATTCTTTGTATCCCTAGCACCTCCCTGAAGTAGGCGCTTAATAAATACTTATAGATTGATTGAGTAGAGGCTAATTTTATTAGAAGTTTGACAATAAAACATTGAGTGGTAATTCAAGGGGCTGCAGAGTAAAAGAAAAGGGGTTTTAAGTGGAGTAGATTTGAATATGAACAGGCATAAGCAGAATTGTCAGCCTTAGGGTAAAGGAAGGATACACCTCAAAAGAGAAGGAAGTAAAATCTTTATCAAGATGTAGAGAAATTTTGAGTTGCTGAGGGAACTTATGTTAGAAGGCCTTGATGTTTTCGGTAAAGTAGGAGCTAAAAGATCCCTGCTGGTAGGAAGGAGAGCTAAGGAGGAATGAGAAAAAGTTGCTATGCATAACTTAATAAGGAGCTAATTTGAATTTAATCAAAGAATTTTTGAATAGCCCTAAGATTCTTCAGCCTCACTTGTAATTCCTACCCTTTGGTCTTAGTTCTGCCTTCTGGGATAGACAAAATCAGGTCTGTTCTCTCTTATTTGTAACATTCCCTCAAAAATGGTGAATTAGTCCCCAAAGACCTTGGTTCTGCTGATAATTAGGTGCATGGCTTTGGCAAGTCATCTCTGCTTTCACAAGACAAGGAGGTGTTCAGCCTTTCAGAGGTCCCCCTGCTTCTGATATTGGTCAGGCCTGGTTTGTAGGCAGCTGCGGAGATCTCCTCCAAAGCTTCTCTAGACTCAGAAACTCCAGTTCCTTCAGTTCAGCTCTACAGGTATTTAAGGAGCAGCTGTGAGTACAAGGCTCCCTATGAGATACCATCATGTATAAGGTACATCCTCTGTTCTAAAGAGACAGAGACATTTGTTTTAAGTTAAACGACATAAACACGCATTCTCTTTTTATCTACAGTGATTTAATTTGTGTAGGGTATTCCTAGTGGGGAAACTCCCTCCATTTGTATAGATTAAAATTTATCTATAACTTGTAGTCTTTGAGAATTTCCTAGAACACAGAAAGATTAAGTGACTTGGTCCATGGCAGCACACAAATCTAGTGTGTGTTCTAGATAGGTCTTAGACTCAGTTCTTGCCTCTTTAGGCCAGTCTTCTATTCATTCTACCATTCTGCCATTCTGTTTACTAGTCACTATTATGATAGGGTAGAGGACTAGCCCCTCTGGTATGAAGGCTTGCTTAGCCCTTGTCAGGGCTGCTTGTCCACCTGTCACCCAGCTTCCATCTGTGACATGATGGCAGGTGAAATAGGCACTCTGGAGTACTCAAGGCTTGGTCAGACATTGAAGCCCCCAAGGTCGTCCCCTTCATCCTGGGCTATCGATACCTGCCACTAGACTTTGATGACTCAGAAAGAGAGAATGAGGCTAATAACTTTGTGCCACTCTGCCTCACTCAAATCTGATTCATGCACAAGTCAAGATAACACCCTGTGATGTCATTGGGCCTCTTTAAAAAAGAAGGATGGACAACAACTGTAATAATAAAGAGATAAGATGTTAGTGTAGAAATAGAAAGTTATTAAATATTACGTTAACTCAAGAGAAAAGAGCACTTCTCGCTGCCTTGTTATTTATGTTTTCAGTTAAATTTTCTTTATCTTTTTTTCTTGGTTAAAGGGCATATTTGTTACCAGGGTACAGCCTGAAGGACCAGCATCAAAACTATTGCAACCTGGAGATAAAATTATCCAGGTAATTATTATACATCTTTTATAATTTTTTTCATGTTTCTGTCCTAAAGTTTCTTATTGAGTTGCATATTATGTATCAGCCTGAAAATAGTCATTTAATATAGTTAATAAGCGGAGTCAGGAAAGAAGTATTTCCTGTATTTACTGGTGTTTTAACTGATTGATTTAATATTTTCGAGTTTGAAATTCTTTCTCGTACTTTGGAAAATCACTTATAACAATTTGTATAACAAACAAGTGCTTGGATTTTTTTCTGGGATTTTGCTAAGGCTCGAGACTGAATGCTGTCTAAAGGAAATAACGATTAGGGTTCAAATAAGTCTGGGCTATATTATCTGATCAGAGCTGAGCAAAGTAAAAAAAGGGGGAGTGAGACACATATCTTGGAAAGTCCTACATCCATTTCTAGCTGTGGAAAGGCATCTTCCTCCCTCTGGGTGATGGGAAACAGAAATGGGGCTCACAATTAGGCAGGAGTAGAGATTACAGATGGATTCCCTTAAATCCATTGTTTCTTCTAATGACTTTAAGTTAAGTAAATTTACAAAGCCAAAATGAAGGAAAAAACCCCTAGGAAATCCTTCTGTTGCTCCCAGGTGTCCTTGGCACACCGGAAGGGAGGCTGAGATTTTGCCACTATTGCCAGCGCACTTTGTATGGTTTCACCAAGGTGAGGAAAGTGGGAAGAATAAACACAGAGAAAAAAAATATGCAACCTGGATCACCCACTTTTGCTTCCCGCTAGGGAAAAAACAAGCAAACTGCTTGTTTATAAATATAAGATATTTCCCATCCCTGTCCCAAGAACAGGCATTCTAAGTATAGTCTCAGTTGTAATCTTCTGAATGAAACATGGGTGGAACCAGATGAGAACTATACATCTTTATTGAAAAGATTACTGGGAATATTGTAGTGAATCCTGATAATAGGTGATTCTTCAGAAAATCGATGTTGTATAAAAAATGACTGAGTAGTTAGTGTTCTAGCTTGTCATTCATTTCTTCTCATGTGATAAACCATCTAGAAGTATCTGTTAGCAGGATGAACCATCTAGAGGTATTTATTGGCAGAATATATGCAAATAAGTTATGGTGGGAGTGTTTTTCAAAAACAAATTTTCTTTCTCATTTTAGGCTAATGGCTACAGTTTTATCAATATTGATCATGGACAAGCAGTATCCTTGCTAAAAACTTTCCAGAACACAGTTGAACTCATTATTATTCGAGAGGTTTCTTCGTAAGCACTGTGGACTAAAGGAAAAGTCAGCAAGATTCATTGCAAGACATCTGTGGGGGAACTGAATAGACTATTTTTATATGTGAAAAGGAGATTGAAAGATTATGTGAAAAATTTGTACATTAATGAAATTCTGAACTTGTGTTTAGAGGGCAAGAACCACTGTATGGAACATACAGGAAAACTGTTCGGAGAATCATTTGGTGAATAAATCTCATTAGATTTTTAAACATTATAACAATCAAGGTTACAAGAACAAACCTGTGTTCTTGTATAGATTGTAGATTTATTTTTTGATAACGCATACACATTACTAAACTTTTTGCAAGGCTTTGGACTGATGGCAAGGCTGTCTGTCCTGTAGCTGTTTATGCCTTTATTTTTATTCACCTCACCTGGTATTAATATTTTCTGCTGAAACCACTTATGTAAATGTGGGCAAGAGATTTGAAATGTTGGTTTTTGCTACGTGCACATTGTAAAGATGAATGGGTAGATGAAGGTGGTGCTGGTTGGGTTCATTTCCAAGGCTAGATAAAAGTTATTTCCTATCACAGTCTGGAAGCAAAGAGAATGAAAAAAAAAATGCTTGTCTACCAAAAGAATAATGCAATAAAACATGTGATGTCTTTTAAAAGAAAATAAAAATGAAAAGACTGTAATTACATTTTATGAGCTCTACAGGATCTGTTCTTGCCGTAGCCATTGACTATTCATCTGCTATTGGTGATTAAAGTTTTATTTTTTTAGTCACATAAAATTTTTTACCTCTTATTATCTATATCCCCATACATTTTTCTTTGCCATGAAAATCCCCTGATTTTGTGCAAATGGTGGTACTTTTTAATCTGATCTGTAATCAGTACTCCATTTTAAGCTTATTTATAGATGTTTTTTTGTTTTGTTTTTGTTTTTAAATGAAACTGAAATGGCCAGTTTTTAAGACATGTTACCTGTAACACTCATGGAATGCATGATGCAGAAAGGGTTAGGAAAGCCATCTTGATTTTGTTTGGCCTTGCATTGCCTTGTTAAGTTAAAAAGAAACAATACGCATGGAGCTAGGTAACCAAAGCAAGTTTGTGAAACAGTGGCACAGTGATGGAGAATTGCTGTGGAAAGTTATTTAGCAAAGGGATGGGTCCCTTAGACCTACCAGTTTGTAGTGATCTTCAATTAAGGGCTGTTCCTACAGGTAACATTAAATGTGAACTAGACACTTCAGAGTCATTAAAGGGTTTCTAACTATTAATGTAATTGTGATTTACCACCGGCTGCCTTTGTTCCTTATTACTATATAAAATATTTGATGGTATGTTTATTAATTTTGTTCACCAGAACTATTTTATTTTATCATTTCTCCTTTGTAATTGAGTAGAGATTGAATAATGTGCAGTGGTAAGAATTAATGCATGGTTGTTTGGACCAGGGAAAAGTGCCATAGAAGACCAATAACTGTTTTTAATCAAGGCTAATCATTAGCCTTTCTTGAGAGCAATATTCAGTTATTGCAATTCATTTTTAATTATTAAAAATGTAAGTTGATGATTTTAAACTGATACACATTGTTCTTCAACTCAAATGTAATGAAGACTTTTTATATAGGGCTAGTGGAAAAAAAACCCAACCTACTTTGTTTTTTTTTTTGGAAAAGTGAGTTGGAAAGAAATGTTCCTTCTTTGCTAGTCAAAATAAAGTAAATAGGCAGTACTTTTTAAATACATGAACTCAAATATTATTGCACTTCTTTCAAGTTGTTATGGCTTATTGTACTGTATAGTTTTAAAAATTTTAATTGAAACCCTTTAACAACTCTTTGTATATTTTAACTCATTTTAGTTGATTTTCAGTAATATTTACATAGGAATTGATTTTTTGGATATATTAGAAGAAATGTGCTGTATTTTGATAAAATTCACTTATTGTATGTGTGTTGTAATCTCTAAAGAAAAGAATGACAGAGCTTCTATAATACAAGCCTCAGTGTTCCCTTTATTCTCAGATTTCTGACTTTTCTTTATTTTGGCATTTGCAAAATCTTCACATTTCATTACTTTAAATCACATTCTGCCTTTGAAAAGGGAATACACAGAATATGTGTGGTTTTTTCCTGCATCTGCTAATTTAATTTGATCATCTACGCAGCCTATAATCTTAGAGAGTGGAAGTCCAAAAGAAATGATTCTTTGCTGAGCTGGCCTTAAATTAATTTTACATATACCATATGACTGATTTAAGTACGATAAGTGCAACAAGTTATACATTATTTTTCTGTATTAAATTAATGGTTTCTAAACCTTTTATTTCAACTTAACCAATAATTCATAGAGTACCCCAGTTTTTCTTAACAGGAATGTGCAATGAGGTGAAAAACTGCACAGCTTCCACATTATTTATTGTTCAACCCCAAACTCATTCCCAAAATATTAAAAATCTTAACATAAAATGTTATTTTGCTTAGCGAGTAAAGATTTTTATATAATTATAGTGTTCTGATGATTCCATTTGGAAAGAGAAAGGAAACCTATAGGTATAAGTAGTTTAAGAAAGTTGTAAAGTCATTCTTAGTTTAAAATCCAGTCCATGTAAGGACCATCACCCCCAAATTACTTAATTTCATTTTAATGAATATATGATAAAAAATCTTAAACCAGAATTAATATTTTTCAATACTAGTGGTTCATTTTTCTTATCTGGGACTTATTAAACTAATAAAAATAAAACAAGTAATTTATTCAACAAACCCAAGATATCTTCATATTTTGTGTGACAGCTCATTAAAGAATTGGTTTGAATGGTATAGAAAAATTTAGAAATTTCCCTAGTATTTATTTTGTAAATATTTTTCTGACCCTTTTGGACTGGAGTTTTGAAAAGCATGGGCGTGGGTGTGAATGAGTCTGAGTGGCGATGTATGTTTATGTGTGTGTGTGTGTGTGTGTGTATATATATATATATATGTTATATATACTTGAAAGCATCTTCTGAACACAATCATAGCAATAAGCAACACAGAATTGAGCCTTTAATATTAATTTGCTGTAATTTTTCCCCAAATTTTTCCGTGTCAGCAGCTATGTAATGTTTTTATCAATCAGCAGTTATTCAACATTCCAAATTTTTGTATATAACTAGATTGTTTCTGAGGTAACACCTGAAAAATAGATAATAAACTAATGATCTTTAAAGCTGTGTGGTTTATTTTTTAAGTTTTATATATCTTCCTGATTAGATATCCTAATACTGAGTCAGCTGAATCAACTTAGTAGCATTTTCAAGAAAGAAAGGAAATATGGAACTTTTTTCTTTCTTACATTCAGAACCCTTAATTTCAAATTTTATGTTCCTCATGGCAAGGAAAAGAGCAATTGGCAAAGTTACAAATTAGTGTTTGGGAGGTTTTTTTTCTGAAACAAGAGAAGAAAGTTAAATTTAGGAAATAAATTCCTTGTTCACATGTTGCTGGCATTTAAATACTCAGTTCTTTCCCTACATATCTTCAATGAAATACATCAAACTATAACGAGAAAAAAAGATTGAAGAGTAAGTTTCTTTAAAATAGTATTTTCTAGATCCACCAAAGCACCAACAAGTACAAATTATTGAGAAGCTTAATGATACGGAAGAAAATAGCCGTAAGAAACGGAGAAGGTATAAAGGATGGAAAAACAAGAAAAGAGATGACAGGAGAAGAAGCCTGTGTACAACACAGGTATCTTGCTTTTGTCTTATCCCCATAGCACAGAACTACAAGTGTAATCTCTTGGCAAAATGAAGCAACGACACCATCCACAGCCTAGGAGAAAGGGAGAAACAGGACAGCAGCAGCACTACCTCAATAAATTCTTGACATAACATTTCTAGGATGTGTGACTGGAATATAATTATTTTTTAAATTTAAAAGTAGTGTTTTACTAAAGCATTTTAACTAAAAGCAGCTTTACCAAACCTCCTCGCTGTGGGGAAGCATAATATTTGTGAATTACCAAAAAAAAAAAAAAAAGAATAGAGCCTTTATGTTGAAGGCAAAGATAACTTTATTTGTCGTCCACAGACCTGCCTTCAGCCTCAGTTTTGGAGAAATGGACATGGGTAAGGGAAAATCAAAAATGATTTGAATCCTTGGGCATATAAAAGCATTGAAGATTATTTGAAAGTAGGTAACAGGATCCACCACTATGTAAAAAATAACAGATCCTCCAAGAGGGAAAGGGAGTCTTGAATTTGAGAAATCTAGACCTAAAGGATCAGTTGAATAAGGTGGTGTTTCTGCATCATAGGGAAGAGAACTTGAGAGGTTTTCTACATAAGGACTAAGAAGTGATTGGCTGTGTGGATGGATGGATGGATGGATGGATGGATGGATGGATGGATGGATGGATGGATGGATGGAAGGTTATGCTTCCTTTGTGTTAGGTTCGGGGCATACCAATAGAAAAGCAAGGTAGTCCCTGCTCTCTAAGAACACTCAGTCTAGTAGTGCAAACACCAGATACAGGTTTCAGGTTCAAGTCAGGTTGAAAGGCTCCTGGATGTTGGGGTGCAGCACCAAGGCACATGATAATGCACCTTCAGTTTCATTCCCATTAATAGATCCATAACCATTTCTAATGTTGAACCATTTGACAGTACTAAAGACTGCAGTGGTGAGAAATTTTTCTGAATCTTCAGAAACTGGCTGCTTAGGAAGGGGTGGGGAAGGGTGGGATTGCAGCACCTGCAAAAGCAATGCCAGTTCCAGTCTCCACAAAGATTGCTACCTTTCGCAATGGTCAAAGCTGTGGTCTATAGGGGTCTTGGACTGCTTCCATCCAGAGTCTAAAGGAAGGTGAGTGATGTTCAAGGTGGTTATAGTGGCACATGCAGCCTCCTACTTTTCCCTTAGGACATACTGCTATTTTGGATAGGCTGGCTTCACTAGAAGCTGATAATTATTTTTAGATTTTACATAGGGTTTTTCTTGCAACAATACTTTCTAATGCTATCAAAACACCATGCATAGTGTGTTTATGGACATTGCAGCTAATGCAATAAATATTCAGTCGTCAGTCTTTTGACCCTGAGTGTCACTAGCCCATAGTTCTTTCTCTCTTACCTAGCCATAGCTAAGAATTTTTAAAAAAAATTCTTGCTTTTCGTGTTTGTTTTTGCATCATGAGTAAGAGGAAATATAGTTTGCACAACTCGCATGTATGATTGATACTATATTGCTTGCCTTCTCAATGGGTGGTGGAGGAGCTGGGGAGAGGGGGAGAATTTAGAACTCGAAATTTTAATAAATGAAGGCAAAAAATAATTTTAAAAAGAAAAGAAGTAGTACATATAATGAAGCATACAAGAAGGCCACCAGCAGTTCCCTAAGTTGCCTCTCTAAATTAGAAGACAGATCAAGCCTGGTGGTCTTGTTGTGATGCTATGTGGAGCAGAATACAAGAACTAGCTTTTACAATTTTTTCTAAATTGTGGTTTTATGCTCCTTGATTAAATCAAATGAGGTAGCCATGTGGCTGGAAACAATAGAAGTTTCAGTTTGATATTTGCAAACCTAGGATCAAGTCATTGTATATTATTTTTCTCTGACAAAAACAATATTATACAGACATGTGAATAAGCCACTTAAACTTGCCATGGCATCTAATTCCCAAGCCACCATGTTGGTTTTTAATATATAGCTGTGAGGCATTGAAGTCACAGCACTTTGCATGTTTTAAGTTTGATATTAGTCTAGTGGAAGAAATGCTGAGCTTGGAATCATGGGACTTGAATTTGAATCCTGGATGTTCTACTTCATCTGTGTCACTCAACCTCAATGGGCCTTAAGTATAAAGCGAGGGGGTTGGACTATATGATCTCTCATATAGGCCTTCCATACCTAGATAGATGATCACATGTATAGATTAGTGTTTTATTTATTATTGGCTACTCTGACCACAACTATCACTTCATCTCAGAAGAAAAAGCTAGCTTGTATTGAGTCATGTTAGTACAGTTTCCTGTGAGGACTCTATGGTTAATTCTATAGACAGCAAATATCTTGCCTACGTAGACTTTGACAACCTATTTTAAACACTATTATTTAGGGTCATGGGGCCAATAGTCCATATAAAATAGTTTTAGAGTGTCCCGCGACACTGAGAGGTTAAGTCACTTATGTCCCAAGTTTTCAAGTTTCTTATGGGTACTGACCACGTCTTTTGAGCCATTTGGTGTTGATGGATTTGTAGTTCAAAAATATGCAAAAAGTAAGGAATAGTGAATGGAAAGCTCATCTTGGGGATAGGCTTCAAGTACTGCTTCCACAATGACTGGCTAATTGGCTTCTGGAGAAAACTACATGAGGTACTCTGGATGATATGAAATAAAGACATGGTCATTGCTCTTAAGAAGCTTGAGGCAATGGAATCAGTGATCCTAGCTCAGAAGAAAATGAATTTTAAATTACTTCCTTTTTCATTGTCATTATAACTAACTCAGAATAGAGTGAATAGATAATATTGCACTGCCCCTTTCCCTAACTTTGAATCTCTCCTTTTCCCTCACACACTCCTTGCCATATGACTTGGCATGTAATTGTATCCTTGTATTTCTCACTAATGTTCTATTTTGATGCCTCATCATATTGACTTGGATTCTCAGAGGCAGTTCCAAGGCCAAGCTCTGGCCAGGCCTACCCAATTGGAAAGCTTTCAGGCATGGTCCTGGTGACAGATGGTATGTCTGTCATCTGAGGATCAGACTAAGGTCAGAGAGGTTTCACACAAGGAGGTTAGCCGCCATGATTTTTATATCTGGCCACAGAAACTCATGAAACGACTGAAGTGTAGAAAGGTTGCAATCTATATCAACAGTGGGAGTGTCTACTCCAATCAAATCATGGGTCTTTTGAACTATGGAAGCTGTGTTGTTTACTGTTTCATGTGTGTTAGTCTTTCCTCTGACACTGGATGGCAAGCTCTAGGAAGGCAATTTTGGGTATGGTTTCTCATGGTGCCTAGCACTGAATAATGATAGTTACTGATTGAATGCTCTGCTCAATGTGGTAAAGGGCTATTTGTTCCCACAATTTTCAGCCACAGGCAAGCCTGAAGATCATAATAATCACTATCAATATTACCATCTTTGTATTGTGTGTGTTCTACGAGCCCAGACATAATAGTACAGAAAAGAGCAACTTCTCACATTAGCAAAGATTTTAGATAAGAACACACTCTTTGGACATCAGAGAACCGTCAGAAGAGATGTCTGTTGACGTGGCTGCCTTGGCTGGTTACATTTTCTTTGTAATGTGGTTAAGATATCTTGGGACTGGCAATGACTAACGGCACTTCCTTTAACTGAATGAAATATTATCAGCACCATATGCCATGGCATCAGCCCAACTGATGCTGCCAGCCGCCAGACTTCCCACTCATTTGCCAAAAATCCCATCTGTTCTCTTCCCTGAGTTTCTGCACAGTTCTACTATATGTTCATTATCTTTTTACAATAACAGCAAACATCTTTACTTTGGGTCCCCTCAGTTCAAGACCTTAAAATAAACTAGGTTTTGCTAGTTTAGAAAGCAACACTTGCTACTTCTACCAAACTTATATGTATGCAATCAGAGGCATATAGAAACCTTTTCTATAGAAATTGTTTTAGGAAAGATTTTGTAGAGAAAAATAACAGCATCTTGTTTTTTGTTTTGTTTTTTAAAATCATAAGCCTGTGCTGCTGCTTTGGATAATCTGTCAAAAAAAATTCAAAGAAATTACTCCCAAAATATGCATAGGGTTAAATAATAAGTCATCAAGTTAGGCTCGAAGCTCGGTCAAGCGTATCAGAGCTTTTTCTCTGTTAGCACAGGTGTCAAGAGCCCAGGGTCACCTACATGTAACACTAAGACATTAAAGTTAGACTCCATTGGAGAACTGCAAGACTAAATAAAATACGCATGCATTTTTATTTAACAACTGGTGAGTTAAATACTCCATTTTGGCGGGCAACAAAACAGGCCAATGAATTTCTCCATCCCTGGAAAGGGGTTTATAGAACAATAAGAAATAATCTCTGGAAAAATTGATGTAAAAACATTTTGTTACATTCTTTTCAAAAATGCTACATTAAAAGATAGGGTAATTTAGAATATTGAGTACAAAATTAATTAGCAAACAGAGTCTATTCCTATTTGTTAACCAAGCAAGATGGTATAGTGAAAAGGGGCTTAATTTGGAGTTAAGATATCTGAATTCATTTGATCCCACCACTTAATTGGATGTGTGAAAGTCATCTACTTCTCTGGGTCTCAGTTTCTCCATCTGTAAAATGGGGAATATTAATATGCCCAAGAAACAATAAACAAGAAACTTAGAGAAAGGGAAATGGAGCAAGCAACAACAACAAACAAAACCAAAAAGACAATGCACACAATGACTACAACAATGTAAATGGAAGCAACATTGAAGGGCAACTAAATTCAGATTACCTACAGCACTCTTGGTGCTGGGAAACAGAGGACAAAACACACATCCCTCCTCTCTATAGAGAGGCAGGAGAGCATTGGAGCTGTCGTTTGCTGTCAGAGTACAATGGCTGGCTGACATACAAAACCACCAGAAGAATATTGGTGGTAAGAAAATGGGCCTTTGTTTAAGGGAGACAGCTGTGATCTGTATTCTCTGAAGCTATCATTTTTGAGACTACAGAGATATGCTTTGCTAGTAACAATTTGCCTATTCCCATCTTATATTTTCATAAAGATAATCTTGACATGTATATAGCTAATTCTCCTGAAGACTTTACAAAGTTAAGCTAGAAGCCTTCCCAATAAGATCAGGGGTGAAACAAGGATGCACATTATCACCACTATTATTCAATATTATACTAGAAATGTTAGTATTAACAATAAAAGAAGAGAAAGAAACTGAAGGAATTTAGAATAGGCAATGAAGAAACAAAGCTATCACTCTTCAAAGAAGATTTGATGGTATAATTAGAGAATCCTAAAGAATCCACTAAAAAACTTCAGCGAAGCTGAAGGATATAAAATAAACCCATATAAATCATCAGTATTTCTATATAGTACCCACAAAGCTCAGCAACAAGAGATAGAGAAATTCCATTTAAAATAACTGTAAACAATCTAATATATTTGGGAGTCTACCTGCCAAGACAAACCCAGGAACTATATGAACACAACTACAAAACATTTTTCACACAAAGTCAGATCTAAACAATTGAAAAAATATGAATTGCTTATGGGTAGGCCAAGCTAATATAATAAAAATGACAATTCTATCTAAATTATTTTGCTTAATTCAGTGCCATACCAACCAGACTACCAAAAATTATTTTGTAGAACTAGAAAAAATAATAAAAAAAATTCATCTAGTAGAGCAAAAGGTCAAGAATATCAAAAGAATTAATGAAAAAAATGCCAAGGAAGGTGGCCTAGCTGTTCCAGAAGTAAAACTATACTATAAAACAGCAATCATAAAAACTATTTGGTACTGGCTAAGAAATAGAGTGGTAGAAAAGATTAGGTATACAAGACACAGTAGTAAATGACTATGGTAATATACTGTTTGATAAATCCAAAGACTCCAACTTCTGTAATAAGAACTCACTATTTATTTGACAAAAACTACTGGAAAATAGTATGACAGAAACTAGGCATAGACCAACATCTCACACCCTATACCAAGATAAGGTCAAAATGGGTAAATGATTTAGGCATAAGAGATGATATCATAAGCAAACAAGGAGAGCAAGGAATAGTTTGCCTGTCAGATCTATGGGGAAGGGAAGAATTTACAAGCAAACAAAAGATAGAGAACATTACAAAATGCAAAATGGGTAATTTTGATTATATTAAATTAAAAAGGGTTTGCACAAACAAAGCAATGCAACCAAGATTAGAAGGAAAGCAATTTTTACAACTACTGTTTCTGATAAAGGCCTCATTTCTCAAATAAATGGAGAACTGAGTCAAATTTAGAAGGATACAAGCCATTACCCAAATGATAAATGGTCAAAGGATATGAACAGGCATTTTTCAGAGGAAGAAATTAAAGCTATCTATAGTCACATGAAAAAATGCTCTAAATCATTATTGATTAGAGAAATTCAAATCAAAACAACTCTGAGGTACCACCTCATACCTATCATATTGGCTGATACGACAGAAAAGGAAAACGATAAATGCTGAAGAACATGTGAGAAAAATGGAACACTAATTCGTTGTTGGTAGAGTTGTGAACTGGTCTAACCATTTTGGAGAACAATTTGGAACTATGGCCAAAGGGCTATAAAACTGTTTATGCTTTTTGACTCAGCAATACTACTACTAGGTCTGTATCCCAAAGGAGATCAAAGAAAAAGGAAATATGTACAAAAATATCTATAATGTCCCTTTTTGTAGAGGCAAAGCATTGGAAATTGAGGGGATGGACCATAATTAGAGAATGGACAAGTTATGCTATATGGTATATGATTGTGATGGAATACTATTATGCTGTTAGATATGATGAGCAGGATGGTTTCAGAAAAACCTGAAAAGACTTACATGAACTGATGATGAGTGTAATCTTGTCTTTGCCAAATTTTATTAGGTATTTACAATTACTCACATTTCTCTTACTCTATGTTGCTTTCAAGTTGCTCTCTCAGCACCCTTGTCTAAATCCTACACAGTATAAACGTTGCAGAGCCTGGACAGGAGGAAGCCATACCTTCTTTCCTGCTCACACTCCTCTACCAAATGACCTAGTAGATTTTTTTTCAGATTCAGGGGTTTGTTTTCAAGAATAATATTTTATATCCTCAGCACCCAGCCCAGAGTCTGGAACACAGCAGATAATTAATAAATGCTCAGTGATTGACTGATTGGTGCCAGTTTGGGTGTATTTTGAATAGGTGGCATAGCCCTACCTTCCTCAATGACTCATGAAACTGTGCCTGCAGTATAGCAGAGTATAATCATTTTTCTTCATAATGATTATGAAATTGTAGATCCAAATGGATGATAACCTAACTACTGGGGAAAAAATCTTAAATTATGTTTTGTGCCTGCAGTGGCATGAATATATGATGAAGTAATTGACACAAAAAGACAAAGACATGGGGCTAGGCAAGTTGTATAGTCAAGCTATAGACTGATTTTAATGGAGTTACTGACAGTATTTTATACAGGTTAATTGCTGAGTCATCCAGACTTCAAAGAAGAGTACAATAAAGCACTGGTTAAGTTTTTTATCTCCTTGATCCTGGGAGTGAGACGCTATTTTTCCTCAAGGCTAACCAAATTGAAACATTTATGTTCTCTCCCATATAGATAACCAGGCTGAAACATTTCTGTCATCTTCCATGTGAGTAATTAGCTACGGAGGTGGGTTTTCTTTGCCAAGTCTTCTCATCCTAAAACTGGCCTTGCCGTGCATAGACCCATTTTCAATTGCCTTGCAGAGGTCTAAGAGGCCTAAATAGGATATAGCTGGCTCCCCAAAATGTTTACCACAGAGGCACCTTATTCCTAATGTCGTTAATTGATCTGATTCAAACATTATTAAGTATTCACCATGTACATAACACTGTCCTAGGGCCTGAGAGAGATAAAACACGGCCTTTGCCTGACCGGAATTCATAGTATAGAAGGAGGGATAGGGTTTGGAGGAGAAGGAGAATGAAGCAAGCAAATAAACATTTATGTGACACCTACTATATGCCAAGCATTCTGCTAAGCACTTTAAAAACAAACAAATAAATATTATCTCTGGGAGGTAGATGGTGTCATCATCCCCATTTTATGGTTGAGGAAACAAAGGTTAGGTGACTTGCCCTGGGTAACGCAGTTAGTATGTATCTGATGCCAAATTTGAACTCAGATCTTGCTAATTCCAGGCCCAGTTTGCTATCCACTACACCACCTAGCTGCCTCAGAGGGTAAGACACATACACAGATGACAATAATACAAAAGAATGCATGCTAAATTGTTGTTGTTGTTTGTCCTTCTTTCTCAAAGAGGACCAATGACATCACACAGGTGATGTCTTGAATTGTGTGTGAATTACACTAAAGAGATACAACACACTGTGCAACATGAAATTCAAGGGTGATGGTAACTATGGATTGTAGCTTTCAAGGAAGGTCATAAGCTAAGGGCAAACTAGGTGGCTGAGCAGAATTCTGGACGTAGAGTCAGGAAGACCTGAGTTCAAATGTGACCTCAGACACTTACTAGCTGTGTGACCCTGGGCAAGTCACTTGACCTCTGTTTGACTCACTTTCCCACCTCCCAGGATTGTTGTGAGGATCAAATTGTAAAGTGCTTAGCACAGTGCCTGACACATAGTGAGCACTAGATAAATGTTAACAATTATTATTATGTGACTGTGGGCAAGTCACTCAGACTCTCTCAGTGTCAGTTTCCTCATCTACTTACCCACTTTGTAAACCTTAAAGTGTTATACAAATGCGAGGTGGTAATATTTGAGTTAGTTTTATAAAAAACTAGCATTATAGAGCACAGTCAGTAACATGAATAATGTTCTAAATCAGGGCTGTCCAAAATATGACCCATGGGCCACACAAGGCCCGCAGTGTGATTTTATGCAGGCTGCCTGTGGGTTTTAATTTTCACGAGTGAAAAAATAAAATAATAATTTGCATGGAATGCGTATTAGATTTTTAAATTCCATCACTAATAAATAATCTCCCTGATGTTAATTTTCTTTGGTGTTTTTAAGCAGTATCATGGACAGGACATATTGCACGGAATTTTCAATCAATCTGTGGGATGTGTTCTGTCAGTACGATGCAGACTAGTCAGTATGCACCCACCTTTATACTGTTGTGTTGTTGCTTTGTTGTTTTGTGTTTGCTTTTGCACTTCGCGCCTTCACCTATCGTATAGATGACGTGCGTTCCTCCACTTTCTATTAGTGTACTGTATTTTTTATTCTGGGTGCAGTCCTCAAATAATTATTTTATTTTAATGCGGCTCTCAGATAACCTAAGGTTGGACAGCCCCGTTCTAAATGGTACATGACTTTCTGGGCAGACAAAATGTAAACTATATAAAAGCTTAAAAGAAAAGGAGAGTGGAGAGATAAAATTGGACTGCATCAGGCTAGAAATATTTTTCTCTTCACCCTGTAAGGAAAAATGGAAGTTCCTTTTGAGATTTGCGCAGGAATCATTTTCTGATTCAGTAGATCCCTCCAATCAGAGGGTAGAGGGACTTCTTTTGTACTATTGTATGAGAAAGTCACCAACCAAAGCAACATTATAGCAAGATGTTGCACAAAGTTAGCGAAGGGTGTAGCCACAAGCCATCAACTTCGTTGCTGCAAAATAATGTTGGCACAAGTACATAGAATGTACGGTATGTGGAGTATGCCCAAATTCTGTTTGAGAAGGCAAGGAAGTGGGTAATACATTTTAGAGAGATTTCTATCAAGAATGAAAGCAATGCCACTTTGCATGTGCAGTTCTGCTCGGTTTCAACTCCATAGAACATTATCCCACACACCAATCCCTTGCAAATGACTACTGGACCGCTGAAAACTAAGAGAAACATTGACTACTCTCACGTAGGAGCGAAGTGATGCTGGGATTATTTAATCCAAAAGTTTTGGAAAGACTCTCACCTTGCTCTCTTCTGCCCCCATGAATGAAATCAGACAGGTGTTACTTCTGGCACATGGGCCTGAAAGATTTCCACCTCTGGAAAAAATAGGACTCTTCCCCAAAAATGAATCAATAATTCTCATTTCTACAGCTCTTGGCCCCCATCCAAATAATCACTGTCCAAATACTGCATTCTCAAATCTTTTTCTTTCTTATCCTCTGTACTCCTTTGTGACCTCTCACCATTTCAGTTGAGCAAAGACATTTATAGATAGTTGTATAACACAGTAGTTAACCATGTCTATCATTATGCCAACTTAAAAGACAAAAGGAATAGAGGCTTCAATAAATGAGGCCTTGGGGGCAGCTAGGTGGTGCAATAGATGGAGCACCGGCCTTGGAGTCAGGAGCACCTGAGGTCAAATTTGACCTCTGACAGTTACTAGCTATGTGACCCTGGACAAGTCATTTAACCCTGATTACCTCAAAATAAAAATAAAATAAATCAGGATCTGTGCAATTATGCCATGTAGCTCCAGAATCCAGTGCTGAAGATCTCATCACTGAAGCCCGTTTTCCTTATGTGACTGCTTTCCACAGCTCCACTCTTGTAGCCCCTTGTAGTTTCTCCTTTGTCAACTTTTCTACCTCCCTTGTGGCTGCTGCCCTCTGACCTTCCTGCATACTGTCCCCTTATTGCTACTGCTTTTCTGGCATTTGACTTCCACTCTCCCAAACTCTTAGGATGGGAGGGGCTAGCATGTCGGTCAAGACTCAATTCTGTAAGTTTCAGGGTCAAAGATCTCCCCAGGAGATCAGTTAAGCAGAAGGCTAACCATCGGGCACCTGAACATACCCATTGAAATTATGAAGGAAAACAAACCGAAATCACCCAATTAAAGAAGATCCTGGAATGATCATGGAACAGCCAGCATCTTGAAACTCTAGTGGTTGAAAAGAAAGAAGCAGATTCATCCACAAAGAAAACAGAGATGTAGAAGAGGAGCAGGTGGGTCCTGATGCCTACTGTTCCTGAAGATCCACCACTGGCTTCCAAGTCCACATTCCGCAGTTATGAGTTGCCCCAGGCACATGGGTTTGCTTACATACATGCCACATTGGTGAGAAAGTATAATTCAGAATTATTGTATAGACTGTTGCATTTTTATTATTCCTACTTTTTCCTTCTATTGAGTAAATTGTGATTATTCAGTCTTTTCAGTCATATCTGACTCTTTGTGACCCCATTTGGAGTTTTCTTAAAGATACTTCTCTATTGAATAAATATGCTATCATTATTATCATCATCATCATCATTATCACATGCCATTATTATTATCATTATTATTAATTTTGATTTCCCATTTAATAAATGTCTGATGTTTAAAAGTCAATGGTATTGTGTGTGGCTGAATTTTTGTGAAAAGGAAGAACACAAGTAGGGGCTTGGGAATGACAGTGGGAAGGAATAAGAGTATATCCCTCCCCATCGGGGTTGTCTCTAGGTGTTGTTCAGTGGTGTCTGACTCCCCATGATCCCATGGACAAGTCATGGGGTTTTCTTGGCAAAGATACTAGAGTGGTTTACCATTTCCTTCTCCAGTGTTTCCCCACTTTACAGTTGAGAAACTGAGGCAAATAGGGGTTCAGTGACATGCCCAAGGCCACACAACTAGTAAGTATCTGAGGCCAGATTTGAACTCAGATCTTCCGAACGTTGGGTCACCATTCTATACACTGAGCCTCCTAGCTGCCTGTTATTTGCAGTACTCTGAATTTTAGCTACATGGCTGCCCCTGTGGTGACACCAGCCTGGCCTGCAGGTGCAGGTGGAAAAAATGAATCAGCTGTAGGCCAGGAATAGAGAGAGCCTGAGAAGAGTTGGCACTCTGCCATGCCTTTCCACATGCTACCTTGTCAGTATTAGTGGGTTGGCACCATGCCAAGGCTACACCTACAATTCTAAATGTCTAATTACTTTTTTTGGAGCCTTGACTGACAACACTCCCTCCCTCAGCCTCCTCTCCCCGCTGACAGAAGGGATGGAGAGTGGAGTGCCAAACTCCTCCTAATACCTTCTATTATAAAGGCCAGAAATTGGACTTTTTATAGGCTCACTCTACTCTTCATCTGCCTTTATTATCTACTGTGCTGCCTGTTTCTACTCCACAGAACAAGATACCCCTCCCAGGTTAAGCTAACCTTCTAATTTCACCAGGCTAATAACTCAAGGCTCTACTGATACTATCTCCCTCAGCGTCCTCTGTACAGTATAGACTTAGTATAGACTAACATCTCACACCATATACAACATAAGGTCAAAATGGATAAGTAATTTAGACATAAAGGGTGATACCATTAAAAAAAGTAGAAGAACATGGAATAGAAGTGAAGAATTTAGGACCAAATGAGATAGAGAGCATTAAAAGATGCGAAAATAAATAATTTTGATTATATTAAATTAAAAAGGTTTTGCACAAACAAAACCAATGCAACCAAGATTAGTAGGAAAGCAGAAAGCTGAGAAACAATTTTTATATCAAGTGTCTCTGATAGATGAAGATGAGGAAATCAAAGCTATCTATAATTATATGAATAAATACTCTAAATCATCATTGGTTAGAGAAATGCAAATTAAAACAACTCTGAGATACCACTTCACATCTATCAGATCAGGAAGGGGAAAAGGGAGGGAAGGAGGGACAGAATTTGGAACTCTAAACATTTTTAATAGTATTTAATTTTTTCCATTTACCAGTAAAGACAATTTTTAGCATTAATTTAAAAAATTTTGAGACCAATTTTTTCCCTCTCTCCCAAAAATGGTAAGCAATTTGAATCTACATATATTTCAAATATTTGAAATATAATAATTTATATGCGAAATCATATAAAACATATTTCCATATTAGTTATGTCATAAAAGAAGAAACATAAAAAAGGAAAGGAAACCACAAAAGTGAAAATAGTATACCTTGATGTGCATTCAGACTCTATCACAGGCCTGAACAGTATATGGCCGGTAGACTGCTTGCAGCCTGCCAAAGGATTTCAGGTGGCCTGCCAAAAAAGTAGAGGATGTAAAAGAAAGCAAAGGTGTAACAAGTGTTTTGTCTGTGCTCTGTTTAACCCATCTCCCTCTAGTCACTATAGTGCTCATCATGAATTTAATGGGGGGCCGGGGAGGTGGGCACCACTGCACACTCTCTCCTGTTTGTCATGTGACCTTGAAGCGACCAATCATCATCAGTCTGTCTCTAGTCTGAAAGGAGAGGTTTCATGATAAATAAAAATCTTAAGTAATAAGTGTAATTAATGCATATTAATTGAAATTCCCCCTTTTAAAATATGGTTTATTTGCAAAACAGTTTAATCATTAATTATACCTTTACTTGGGAAGTGAGATGCTAAAAACCTATCTGTGGCCCAGAGAAATTTAGGCTATTTTAATTTTGGCCCTCACCTACTGCAAAGTTGTGCAGGTTTGCTTTATCAGTTCTTTCTCTGCATGTGGATAGCATTTTCTATCATGAACCCTTTGGAATTGTCTTGGATCACTGTATTGCTGAGAAGAGGCAAGTCATTTGTAGATGATCATTGCAAAATGTTGCTGTTACTGTGTACCATGGTCTCCTGGTTCTACTCGTTTCACTTTGTATCAGTTCATATATGTCTTTCAGGTTTTTCTGAAATCTGCCTGTCCATTATTTTCTTACAGCACAATAATATTCCTTATACTTAAATACCACGACTTGTTCAGCCATTCCTCAGTTGATGGACATCCCCTCAATTTCCAATTCTTTGCCACAACTAAAAGCCATTATAAATATTTTTTGTACAAATAGGTTCTTTTCCCTTTTTTTAAAAAAAAAAATCTTTTTGGGATACAGACCTAGAAGTGGTATTGTTGGATCTAAAGGTATGCATTGTTTGATTATGGTTCCAAATCGCTCTCCAGAATGGTTCTATCAGTTCACAACTCCATCAATAATGCATTAATGTCCCAGTTTCCCCACATTTGTCATTTTCCTTTTCTGTCACACTAGCCAATCTGATAGATGTGAGGTGGTACCTTAGAATTGTTAATTGGCATTTCTCTAATCAATAGCTATTTAGGGCATTTATTCATATACTTATAGAAAGATTTGATTTCATCTGAAAACTGCCTGGTTATGTCCTCTGACCATTTGTTAATAGAGGAATGACTTGTATCTTTATAAATTAGGCTATGTGTTTGAAAAATGAGGCCTTTATTAGAGACACTTGCTGTAAAAAATGTTTCCAACTTTCTGCTTTCCTTCTAATCTTGGTTGCATTGATTTTGATTGTGTAAAACCTTTTTAATTTAATATAATCAAAACTATCCATTTTACATCTTGTAATGCTTTCTATCTCTTGTTTGGTCATAAATTCTTCCCTTCTCCATAGATCTGACAAGTAAACTATTCCTTGCTCTCCTTATTTGCTTATGGTATCATCCCTTATGTCTAAATCATGTATCCATTTGGACATTATCTTGCTATACAGATTGGAACTCAAAACTTAAAAAAAAACAATGAATGTTAAAAATTGTTTTACATGCAATTGGGGGTGGGGGGAATAAAATATTATTTTAAATTAAAACATTTAAAATTATTTTTAAAAAATAAGGGACAGCTAGATGACTAGAATTTGTAGTCAGGATGTCTGCATTGCCTCAGACAAAGTGAGACTGGGAAAGACATTATCTTGAGAAGGCCAATGTTCTCTTCCCTTCTTTCTCTCTCAGTGCAGCTCTCTTTCTCACCAGTTCATTTTTTTTTTGAGATTATCTCAACATAATCAACTCACATTCATGTCCTCTGTCTATGTAGACTCCCTCTAACTACCCTGATAATGATAAAGTCCTTAGTAGTTACATGTACCATCTTCTCATATAGGAATGTAAGCTATTTAACTTTATTGAATTCCTTATGATTAGTCTTTTATGTTTACATTTTTATGCCTCTCTTGAGTCTTGTATTTGAAAGTCAAATTTTCTATTTGGCTCTGTTTTTTTTTTTCCTTCAGGAATGCATGAAAGTCATCTATTTCATTAAATATCCATTTTCCCTCAGAAGGATCATACTCATTTTTGCTGGGTGGGTTATTTTTGCTTGTAATCCTAGTTCCTTTGCCCTCAGAAATATCATTTTCCAAGACTCTGATCCTTTAACATGGAAGCTGCTAAATTTTATGTGATCCTGACTGTGGCTCCACAATATTTGAATTGTTTTTTCCTGGCAGCTTGCAGTATTTTCTCCTTGACCTAGGAGCTTTGGAGTTTAGCTATAATATTCTTGGGAGTTTTCATTTGGGGATCTCTTTTAGGAGGTGATTGGTGGATTCTTTCAATTTCTATTTTACCCTCTGGATCTAGATATCAGGGAAGTTTTCCTTCTTGAAAGGTGATGTTTATGTTCCTTTTTTAAAATCAAGGCTTTCAGATAGTCCAATAATCCTTAAATTATCTTTTCTCAATCTATTTTCCAGGTCAGTTGTTTTTCTGATATTTCACATTTTCTTCTATTTTCTTTCATTCTTTTGACTTTGTTTTATTGTTTCTTGATGTCTCATGAAGTCAGTAACTTCCACTTGCCCAAATCTAATTTTTAAGGAATTTGCTTTTTCAGTGAGCTTTTGCACCTCTTTTTCCATTTGGCCAATTCTGTGAATTTTTGCATCGCTTTTATCATTATGCCAACTCTGTTTTTTAAGGTGTCATTTTCTTCAGTATTTTTGTGCCTCTTTTCATAATTTTCTTGCATCATTTTCATTTCTTTCCCTGATTTTCCCTCTGCCACTCTTATCTCTTCCTTTAACTCTTGCAGGAATTCTTGTTAAGTTTGGGACTAATTGGGATTTTTCTTTGAAGCTTTGCTTATATTTGTTTTCACACTGTTATCTTCTTCTGATTTATGTTTTGGTCTTCCCTGAAATTGTAAAAGCTTTTTATGGTTAAGTGTTATTTTGTTGTTGTTTTTTGCTAATTTTTCCAGCCTATTTCTTGACTTTGAACTTTATGTTCAAGTTGGGCTCTGTTACCTTTGCGGCAGAGAGACACTGTCTCAAGTTTCAGGCTTTTTCATGCTACTCTTTTCAGAGCTAGCTCTGGGGGTCTGCAAGCTTTTGGTGCTTCCAAGATGATGTGATCCAGGAAGAGGTGAAGTCACTGCTCTCCTGGTCTTTACCCAAGTAGGACTCCTGGTCCTCTGTAGCAACAAGTGCTAGCACTCCTCATATCCCTGAAACTGTGACTAGGCCCCCTGCTCTACTGCAGCCACAAGCACAAGAACTCCTTCCTGCCCCGGGCTCTGAGACCCAGAACATTTTTTGGGCAGTTTGATACTTTTGCTCTACAGCCATTGCTTGGTGATATCAGTTTTTATGGACTCAATAATCATTTCTATTTAGGGGATAGTAAAAAGAGCACTGGATTTAGAGTCAAAAGACTTTAAGTTTCAGCTCTTCCATTCACTACCTATGTGACCTTAGACAGGTTAGTCTACCTCTCTAAGCCTCAGTCTCCTCATTTGTACAATTTGGGGATTTAACTAGATGATTCTGAAGGTCAGCCTTAAGAATAGGAATCTATTATGTCCAAATCTGTAGATCTAACTCTAATCTTTCTTTTGAACTTTCATTCTGTATCCTTTACTACTGACTAGTTATCTGGATGTCCTATCAGTATCTCATATGATCTTACCCTCTGAAAATGTCTTTTCCTCCCAAATTTCTGATTTCTGTTGAGGGCATCACCATCCTCCCACAGTTTCCTAAGTTCATAACTTTGGAGTCATCCTTGACTTTTCTTTCTCTTTCATGTCTTTTTAAAAATTAATTTTATAATTTCCCCCCAGTTAACAAGCATTTATTTTCTCCTCCTAACCCCCCAATGAACAATAAAAAAGAGAAAACTCTCATAACAAATATGCATTGACATGCAAAACACACATTGATCATATCCAAAAATGTATGACTCATTCTGCATTTTAAGTCCATCATCTCTTTGTCAGGAGGTGGCTGCAGTGCTTCATTTCATATTCCTTTGGAATAATAGCATGTCATTCCATCCATCAGAATTCTTAAATCTTTCGAAATTGATTTTCTTTATAACTGCTATCATTCTGTAACTTGTTCTCTGAATTCTGCTCACTTCACTATGTAAGAGGTCTTCTTAGTTCTCTCTGAAACTATAATTTCTTTATGAAGCAGTGATATTCATATACCACATTTTAACCCTTCTTCACTATGTAGTTTCCAGTTCTTTGCTATGTATCTATATACATATATATATACACACATATATGCATGTATGTATAATGCTATAAACATTTTTGTGCATGAGTCCTTTTCCTCTCTCTTTGATATCTTTTGGGCACATATCTTATAGAGGTATCACTGGGTACCAAAGTGATATCAAAGTATTATGAAAGGGAATGAACAATCCAGGATCTTTTCTGGGCATAGTTCCAAATTGGTTTCCAGAATGACTGGACCAATTTACTGCCCCTCCATCATTGACCATTCCCTCTTTTGTCATCTCTCCCAGTCTGATGGCTGTGATGTAGAACCTTAGGGTCGCTTTCATTTGAATTTCCCTATTAATTATTTGGAGCCCCTTTTCATATGATTATTAGCTTAGATTTCTTCCTTTGAAAACTGCCTGTCTGTATCCTTTGACCATTTATCTATTGTTTCTCATTTCTAATCAGTAATAGTGCCTGGCATATTAAGTGTGAGTGTTTGATAGGCCTCCCTACTAAGTAGGAGCTTAATAAATGTTTATTGATTTATGCCTTGATCAGGTGCTAAATCTTATTGATTATCACAGTCTCTTCTACATCTGTCTTTACTCACACTGCAGCAAACCTAGTTCAGGCTCTATTCATCTTCTAATGGGGAGGGGGGAGTGACAATATTTTCCAAATTGTTCTTCCTCTTTCTAGTCCTTACCTTTTTCAATCCATCCTACACTTAGATGCCAAATTAATGTTCTTAAAATACAGATCTGATCACATCTCTTTTGTGCTCCATAATCTCTAGGTTAGGGGTCTTAACCTTTTTTTTTTTTGTCTAATGGGGCCCCTTTGGCAGTCTGGTGAACTCTATGGACTCCTCAGTATGTTTTTAAATTCATAAAATTTTTTAAAAAAGCAGTGTAAAGGAAATCATTTACATTATAATGCAGTTTTAAACATATACATATATTTTTTTAAAGCATCAAAAAAACAAATTCACAGATCCCAGATTAAGAACTCCACAAAAACAAATACAAACAAATAAAATATAACCTTTTCAGTCTGACATTTAAGGCTCTCTACAATCTTGCTGAAATCTACCTTTACAGCTTTATATTTATATTATGTATTTTATTATTTTATAGCATATTATTGTATGTGAACATATTTATTATATACTTGTATATGATATAATATTATGTTATGCCACATATGTGTTTATAGTATATATTACACATAAAGTATATATATGAAGTATATATTTATTGCCAAAGTTTTATTCTGAAGCTCTTACTTTGGAATCTTATATCACAAAAAGACATGTTTACAAGTATTATAAGCTGAGATTAAAAAAAAAAACTTCTATCATTGTAAAGGAAAATTGTATATACTGTTACAAATCATTTTCAAAAATGCAGACCCAAACTTTTCTTTAATAAGGCATTTTAATAATAATTTCTTTAATAAGGCACTGTACATTTTTGTTTATTTTTAGATAGTAAAGTATGAAGCTTGCAGAGTTTCTGAAGAGTCCCAAACATAAGTAAAAAGGTTTCGTTCCTTTTAGCACTGGCAGCAGTCCTTAGAACAGCTCCTTGCCAAAGGAAATGCATCAGAATGTGTATAACATACATATACTGGTGAGAGAGATAATTCAGTAGAAGTAACTCCATCTACGTGGTATTGTTTTGACACCAAAAAAAATTTTAAGTGAATACATACTTCTTTGTTAAGTATGTGCTTGAAATATACACTATATAAATATTTATTTTTAATAATCCATAAGCTAACAAAACAACACTTTCCAAAGAGAGTATCTTCAAAGATGAATGGGCAAAGGCTGGATGGAGCTAGAGGAAGGCTACGTGGCAGCTGTGAGTGGCTACTGCTTTCAGTGCACAGGAGACCAAATTTACAAACAGGAAGTACCCTCTGAGTCAGGAGGGAGAAAGTTTCCAGAAAATTGTCTTACATATTTACAAAATTACAGAATTCCAACTCAGGCAACATCTAATAACTTCAGATCATTTCTACTTTGACTTTTAAAAATTTGAAGACCAGTCCAAATAGATGTCCATCTTCCTGTCCCAATGGTATTGAAAGTGACAACAAAGATTTCTCTGGCCTTATCTTCCACTGGCAGCATTGATGCTTAGAAAAGCCCTTTTGCTTTCTTAAGGTTCACCTGTTTCCAAGATGGCAGCATGCTATCTCTGGTCATGTTTAGTGCAACTTCAAAGCCTTTGTCATTAAGGTAAATTTCAAGCTTCAAAGGAGCGACTCCTTCAGGGGCCTGGCTAAAAGATCAGCTAGTGGGTAAATGGTTTTTTACAAAGCTTGGCTACATGTCTTCCCCAAGGATTATCTGATTAGAAACTTCTGCATTCTTTTCCATGATTTCAGTGATGTCTTTTCTATATTTCCAACTGTGAAACATATTGGTGATGGTCAGAAGCTCTAAACCAGCATGAAGAAGGTAGGACTTGTGGGAGTTTCTTGACATTTTTTTCCTTTGCTGTACTGAAGCACCATTTCCATGGCACACTTTTGGTCATTACCCAGCAAATCCTGTTATCTTGTTCTCAACCAGCTATCAGCTTTGCCAGAGATACACTTCATGGTGGTTGTCAACAAGGTAAAGTGCTGGTTATGGGGCACTGTATAGGTCTTGTAAGAAGGGCATGGAATTGACCAGAGAAAGATCCTATGCAGGATACATGAATTAGGTAGTTGAGAAATCTCCAGATGAACTACTGGGGATGAACAGGTGGGGTGCAAAATTAAACTTTCTGGGATCTTGTAGCATGCAATCATGGACTTTCCAATATTTCCTTCCTGATGCATCCCAGAATCCCAATGGCTTTGACCCTTCACCACACGCATGTATCATCATGTTCCTGCTACAATGCAATCCTGCTTGCAGTGGACATTGCTCTTTGATTTTATTTACTGCAGTTCTCCCAACATTCTTTGTGTGGCCCTGTTCTCTGCATCCATGCCAAAGGTTTATGAGGATTTTATTGACACTGAGAACAATCATGGAAGTCCTTCATCTCAGGCTGCTACAGTGACAAGTAATTTCAAGTACATTTCCTTCAGCAGGAACTTCTTGAGCATATAGTACAATCTCCAGTCACCTTGTGCATCTTCTCCTTCTCCTTCTCACTCTCCTGGGTGTACAACCACTCCTCCATATCACTTTAATATTTGCAAAATGTTTTAAAACATTCTCTCATTTTGTCCTCACAACATCCTTGGGAGGTAGGTACTATTACTATCCTCCCTTTACAGAGAGCACAGTTTGAGAGAAGTTAATGATCTGCCTAAGGTCAAATAGGTAGTATCTGAGGTTGAATTTGAACTCAGGTCTTCCTGATTCCAGGTCCAGTGTTCTATATCTCTATGCACTGCACCATTTTCCCTTCACTCATGGCATATTCCAGCCAAAATGGACTACTAGTTTCTCCAACTCAAAATTCCACCTCCTCTATTCCTGTGTATTAACACAAGATACCCCTTTATGCCTGGAGCACACTCCCTCCTTACTTTGCTTCTTGCTTCTCTTCCTGAGAAGTGAGATATCTGTAAAGTGTTCAGCACTGTGGCTAGCACATAGTAGGAGCTTAATAAATGCTTGTTCTCTCCCTCCCTCCTTTGTTTCGGCCCAAGGTCTATCTTCTTTGTGATGTTTTTCCTAATTCTTCCAGTCAGTGCATTCTCCCTGATGATCCAGAACAGGACTTTCCTTGCACAATGTAGTAGATGCTTAATAAATGTCTATTCAACTGAATTTCAAACAGACTTACAAAATAATTTACCTCTTCCTAGAATATAAAGAGAAAAGTTTAACTGAAAATTCTTAATTCCTTTTCATTGAAATTTAAGTTTTTCATTTTTGCCTTTTGAAAAACTTAAAATCTTAAGATCAATTGTTGAAAGAAGTGGGAATGCAAATTCTGGAGAAGACTGGGGGTGGTGAGGAATGACAGTGTTTGATAGCTGTCTTCAAAAACTCCAGAGGTGTCATGTGAAAGACATGCTACATGTCTGTGTAGCTCCAGAGGGCAGAAGTAGTACCATCGGGTAGAAATTATACAAACAGAATTCAGGGAGGCTCACTTTAAGGAGCTTTTGGAAACTAGGTAGTGAAGTTGATAGATTTCTACCTGAAGTCAGGAAGATCTGAGTTCAAATCTAGCCTCAGATACTTACTTTATGACCCTGTGCAATTCACTTAACTTCTCTCAATCTGAGTTTTCTCATCTGTAAAATGGGGATAATAGTAGTACCAATCTCCCAGCCTTATTGTGAGGATAAGATGAGATCTCTGTAAAGCTTTTTGTGAAACTTCAAGTATTATATAAA
This sequence comes from Phalanger gymnotis, assembly GCA_028646595.1. Classification (NCBI taxonomy): domain Eukaryota; kingdom Metazoa; phylum Chordata; class Mammalia; order Diprotodontia; family Phalangeridae; genus Phalanger; species Phalanger gymnotis. The sequence continues at coordinate 349,629,076 of CM053622.1, forward strand.
TGCTAGTTATTATTATTTTTATCAAAGGAAGAACTTTGTAACAATTGGACCTACCTGAAAATGAAATGAGAACTGGTCCATCAATGGATGGCCTACTTGCTGGGCATTCTGGGAAGGGGATATGCAAGTAGGGGACTGAACTATCTGATTTAGTTCAACTCTAACATTCTATAATTCTTTGTTTCAAAAGTACATCCTGCAGTTTACATATTGCTAAAAACATTTTTCTTGTTTTTGAAATAAATTCTATTAAGAATTTATAAGGAATCATTTTAAAATGAACATTTCAATGTATAAAAACTAAAAAAAGGAAATTATGAATTTCTTTTACTGTTTTTTGAAAGTGTTTATTAAAGGCAACATGGTAAAACAAAACTGCTTTGATTGTGTTCCCTTTTGAATTTTTAGTTTTCTTTGATGTGTTTTAAATATTTCATTGATGGCCTTTTCTTTCTTGTGTTGCATTTATATCACTACCCATTACCAGTCCCAAATAGATGTGCCACCTTGTAACAAGATGAAAAAAGAAAAAGTCAACACACCGATTTTAAGGTCTGTAATTCCCCTGACTGGGGAACCCTGTACCTCCCTCATAACCATGAGGTGAGTTTGATACCAAACAGTTGATTATAGGAGTTTAATCAATCATGAATACTTACAAACAGGGGCAATCTGGGGTTGCTGCCAGACAATTCAGTGTCTCCCCGCAAAGACCCCCCCAACACCCTTGTGGTAATTATAGAAATTAGACAAAGGGAAGGAGAGCCACGGAGTGCTTCAATGCGAATTGATGGATATTTTGAGTTTTTCTGTTTAGTTAAAATTTTGGCTAATGTTTTAGTTTATACTTAGTATTGAACCTGATTACCAGATATTCAGGCATTTACCCAGCTTGGTTGGGTAAATGCCCAGGCATTCAAGGTTGGGTACTGGTCATGTACTGTCATGTACTGGTCACAGTATCTAAGTTATGACAGTGTCTGTATTATGATTTTTGTATCTAAGTTATATTTTCAACAGGTCACTATGTCTGGGCTTCCGCCTTTCATAGAGTTTAAGTTAATGGCTTTCACCTCTTACTGTGTATTACAGCTTTTCCCCAACATGGATGCCACATTGGTCATGTACAAAAACACATGTTACCTTCAGTACTACTATACTGCTAGTCCCTTTTCTCTGAAAGAAAGCAAGTAATATGCTTCATCCTCCACCTTTTGAACTCATGGATGGTCATTGTATTGAACAGTATCATCGTCTTTTTGTAGGTGTTTTTCTTCACATTATTGTGGTCATCATCTAAATTGTTCTCCTTGTTCTGCTATGTCATTAAAATTTAAATATAATTACCTATAACAGTATAGAAGTGATTTGCAAATAAATCTCATTTTAACTCCACATGATAAGCTTAATATTTAAGAGAATCCCACAGTATAGTGAAACATCCTGTTATAATATGAAAATTGCTCTTATCGGTTTGGTAAGTTAGGATTTGTTGAGTTCTCTTAAAGACAGACTCCAATATTTGCTAAATTTTTATTACCTTTTTAATAAACATATCGTATATTCTTGTATAAACTTAAATATCCAGCATTTAGATATGAGTACTTACCCTTACTGGCTCTTTCTATAGTAGCTGCTACTTACCAGCTTCCTAAAACTTCAGGTGAAAAACAAACTGGCCGTCTGAATTTGCCATGCCATCTCCCTTCTCCCTACTCTTTTCCAAAGACTTGTTCATGTGTAGTCTTTTTGAATTAAGCAGAGAATGGTTTGTATAGTCTAACTACTCTCTTTCCCTTGTTCTTTAAAATACACCCCACAGCTCTTTAATTTTGCTTAATTAGAGTCACAGAATCATAGCAATTATGAGTTTGAAGCTTTTGGTAGTGAGAGGGATGGAATAGGTCAAATAAAAATCTTTATCAATATAGATACCTGTCTTTGAAAGTAAAGGGGAAGGCTTTAGTGGAGGGGGAGACTGAAGGTAACAGAGAGCATAACTGAGATGTGACTGGTAGAGAGTGCTGGGACCAGTGGGTGTTTGGTCTCCTACAGCAGAGCAGTCAGGGTCTTGAGTGAATGGGGGAAGTCATTCAAGCACTCAGCCTCACCAGTGTCATTCACACCATCTAGCACCACAGGGTACTCTGGGGCTAGGCTTTCAGAGAGAACAGCTGCTCATTACTCTTTTCTTCTTCCACTCTGTGCCTAATGTGGCTGTTCTTACATTAGCCTCGATGACAGGTCTGGACTATGCAATCAAATAACATGACTCAGCCACCATACTGCTTGGGAAAATAGCCCCCTTTTGCCTTGTACCCCTTTTGTTTCAATTAACTTAACTCACCAGAGCTTTAATCCAAATGACAGCAATAAACTAAAGCAGGTTGTTATCAATGCACTGGGTGTGTTTTCCCAGCCTGTGACCTGTCCAGTTCTTGCCTCAACTCGCCAGTGGCAGGCAGAACAAAAGCTCCAGAAGGGTAGCCCCTATTACTCTAGCCAGAATGGGCTAAAGTTTCAAGAATTCTCTGCAGCTCTCCCCTTCAACACTGGCTTCACTCACAGGTGATTGCAATGCCACATTCCATTTTTTCTTCTTGCCTGGCCAAATACAGATATTTAATTGTGTCTCTCTTTAATGCTAGGCAAATAAGTTTCCTCTGCTACAAGATATCAGCTGCCTGAATTGCAATTCTGCCAGGACAGTAGGAAAGAGGAAATGGAAGGGTTCCTGCAAGCAGAGTAGCATTTCTCCAATCCTATTCCCCATGTTCATTAGTTCCTTTTAATATTTCTTATCCTCTGCTTTTTTTCTCTTGTGCCTGCTCATGGGCTCTTTTTTTGGCTCTGCTTGCCCCAGGAACTATGCACATGAATGCTAATGGATTGTTAGAAATCATCTATGGAATTTGAAGCTGAGAACTGGGAATCAAGCATTGCAGCCAAAAACAACAGCCACAAGGGAGTGTCATTTGGAACACCTCTTACCTTCCTTCCTGCACTACCCCACCAAACAAGATGCTTGAGTTATAGTATCTTATTTAGTCAAGTCTTAGATAAAAATCTGCCACTTTAATTTTCCCTGTACTTGACCCAGCCTTGTACCCTGTGAATATAGTAACTTTAAATGTTATTTGATAAGGACTGATTAGTGCCCAGCACTTAAAAAGAGATCATTTTCCAAAAGTTCATTTTTAATTTGGTTGTTTGGACCTCAAAAACATCCTCATAACAATGTGATAAAGACTTGCTAGATTGCTAGACCAGCCAACAAAAGTCTATACAACCCTTAATGTTGAGTGGAATGAATGAAAATCTCTCATTTAAGGAAAAGGACACTTAATATTTTAGCTTCCATAACACCTGAACTATATGAAACTTTTAAGTTTAAGAATTAACTGCCCTCCCTTCCCCCGCTTAAACTTGCACATACGCCACACATATCCACATCTTGCATGCACATAGGGTGAGTATGCCTGTAACGTCTGTTAGTTTGAGGTTAAGGTGTTAGATTAAGGAACTTTCCTTGTTTCAAGAATGTGAGGCCAACTACCCCCCCCCCCCCATGGGAACACAGGTCCAGGGGGTTTTGGGGGCTTCTTAGAATTGTTTTTGTAAGGGGGCTTTGGGGGGGCCTTTAAGGGGTATATAAACTGACTGTCTGCCTTCTGAAACTTGCCTCCCCACCCCAGACCATTCTGGAGTGGGTGATGCCCAATTCTCATGGGAGACTTGCAAATAAAGCCTCTGTCTTTACCTTGAGAAACCTCTGATTGTTATTTCATTTTCGGGGATTATTGTCCCACACAATGTGAATCTGGTGACCTGGAAATTCTTCCTCGTGGGAAGAAGAAATGTTTCCTCCTTTCCTGATCTAGGGTTGGCACTTTCCTTTCTGTGCTTTTCTGCCTATTCTTAAGAGTATTCCTACACCAGCTTCAGCCTTACCATCCACTTGCCCTTGCTTTTCCTCACAAGACCCCTTTCCCTTCATGGAATGCATTCTCCTCTCACCTCTACTCTCCCAGGCTGCTAGGGGCTGGAATTGAAGTCAGGCAGACACTTATTGTCTATGTGACCATGAGTATCTCTTAGCCTCAGTTTCTTTATACATAAAGTGGAGATAGTAATAGCACCCGCCTCTCAGGGTTATTGTGAGGATGAAATAAAAACTCTACTCTATGTAGGATTAGAGAGGATCCCAATTATGTTGAACGTAAAAATTTCCTTCATTAACAAGTCCACGGACCCAGGTTCAGAAGCGTATTCTACACGAAGCTTTTCCTAATTCCCCCAGCTGCTACTTGCTCTCCTTCCCCAGTGTTATCCTGCATTTCTATGCTGTTCGTGTTCATGAACGTGTAGCCCTTCTCCCACCAAGAGAATGTAAGCTCTTTGAGGGCAGGGTCTCTTCGCCTTTCGTCCTTGTATTGCACCTGCAGCTCGGGGCCTACCACTGGGAGCTACTTAAAATAGTGATTATTGATTTGATCCGAATCAGCCAGTAATAATAAAGCGGTGGCTAAAGAAGGCCAGCGGAGGCCTGCGCGTTCCGAAGGCACCCCGAGGGTTGGGTTTACTCTGCATTAAAAGCCCTGCCTCAAAGCCCCGGGTAGGAGGCAAAGTGCACGCGGCCGTGACGCACTTCTCGGGTTCGCGGGGGAGGTGCGCCCCAGGTGAGCCCCCCCGCCGGGTTGCCGGGGCAACGCTTCCGCACGCGCGGAGGAGGCGGTGAGCCCAGGGCGCGCGCAGCCCGGAGGAGCAGGGGAGTTGTGAGCAGTGGCTAGACCTGCCCGGCGCCACCACTCCGCGGTCGGGAGCGCGCTCACTGCCGCGCTTCCTCTGCGCTCTTCCTCGCCTCTCGTCGGCGGCGACGACGCGGCGTAGTAGACGTTGGGGCTGCGGGAGGCGACGAGCACCGGATCAGGATGAATAGCGGCGGCGGTTTCACCTTGGGCCTGGGCTTCGGCCTGACCAACACGGCTGTGATTCAGGTGACTAACCTGTCGTCGGCGGTGACCAGCGAGCAGATGCGGACCTTGTTCACTTTCCTGGGAGAAATCGAAGAGCTGCGGCTCTATCCCCCGGAGTAAGTGCCTAGGCTCTGCTGGGGGGAGGGGCGCGGGGCGCGGGGCGCGGGCGCCATAGAGACCGCGGGCTGTGGGGGGGCCCGTGCTTGCGTCGGGCCACGTGACCTCCCGGCTGCCGCCGCGGCCATGTTGGATCAGGGCAAGGGGACCCTCGTCAGTCGGCGGCTTCCCTTTACCCCTCTTTTTAACCTCTTTCGCCTTGTATTCCATTCCCTCGAGTTGAGGCATTGTAGCGGAATTGGGGGTATTGTGATGTTGGTCTAACTAGAAACATTTCGCGGTAGTGTCAGAAGAAGGGCTTTGTCCTTAAGCCTATGTTCCTTCCCTTCTAGGGGGATGGTGATGGGGGTTTGTGTGTGGGGTTTTTTTTTTTTTGCCTGAATCTAAGATGGCCGCAGACGGGCCTAGGCCGAGCACTCTTGGCTAGAGCCTGCGGTTAGCTTTCGGACCGGTGGCAGACAGGGGAGCTAACCCGGGCCTGGCTGTCGTTACCCCTGCCTTGGCTTCGGTCGGCCGTCAGTCGCGGGTGGGCTCAGGACTGGGGCTTCTTCCAGGTCTTGTGACCTGGGCTCCTGGTCTTTGGCCGCCCCTTCCCAGTTCCGCCCGGGAAACCCCAACTTTGTTTTCTGTCCCATGTCGGGAGCCCTCTACGCTTTGGCTTGGTTATTTTGGGGGGTTTGGCCCAACGGGATGCTCTGACCACATTCATTGTCGTATGTCTTCAGAAATGGGGTTGGGGCTATGATTAGTAACAGGAAACTTTAAAAAAAATTGGGGGTCATTATATAGTATATTTCACTCAAAGCCATGACTTTCATTCCTTTCTCTTTTAAAAAAAAAATCTTAATTTCCATACAAAGTTTTATTCAGTTTGCAGTTCCTTGTGTCTATAAAAAGGTGGGGGAGGAAGTAGTTAAAACAAAAAACAACTAACCAGTCGGTCGTCTGACAGCATGTCATTCCTTGCAGTTTTTGATATTATGGTTGGTCTTGCAAAACAGCCCAGTCCACTTAAACATAAGATATTATTTCCCCCTGCCCCCTAGAAGTCCATTTATTTGTTTTTAACATTTAAAATTTTTTTTGAGTTCCAAATTCTCCTCCGCTCTCTTCTCATTCATGGAAAAGGCAAGTAATATGATGCCTTATTAATATATTGTTTTGTAATAGCGACCTTGGAGGGTTTCAGGTCCTACATAAACACTTAAGTGTTTTTACTTAAATATTTTAAAATTGGTTAGAGTTCTTGAAGACCTGGGTTTAAATCCCATCTCTTTATTTGTGACCCTAGGCTAATTACTAGTCTGTGCCTTTGGCTGCTACCTAGGCATTAACTTTGTGGAGGGAGACCTATTTTTCCCTGATAGAAAGTTGCCAAGGGAAGGGGGGGGGAACCCAACACTTTTTTTTTTTTTTTGAAGGGGTTGGACTATAGTAGTAGACTTGTAACTCATGTTCGTGTTTCTACTTTGTCCCTTTCTGACCAAGTCAGCAAACGTGTTGCCAATAATAACCGTGTATAGACCAAAAAAAAGAGAAAAAGAAACAATCTCTGTCATCAAGGACACGAGAGAAATACACAAAGTAACTTCTTAGCCCTTCGTATACACCACTGGTAGTGATGGAAGTTACAGGATTTTAAATGTAGAATTGTAAAGGACCTTCGAAGGCATCTTGTCCACCACAGGGAAGTGAAGTGATTAGCTCAGGGAGTAAGTGGTAAAGCCATTAATTGGAATTCATCATCATACTGCTTCTCTTAAAGTCTTATATACTTACTCATTGATCTCTTTTACATACGTCTAATATTTAAAGTTGCCTGATGCTCCTGTACAAATACTTTATTCATATTTAAATCTAATATTTGTCACTAATGTATGTAGATCTAACACTACAGAATTGCACAAAATGTACAATGAAGGAAGAAGTTGACCATTGGAACTCATAATTGCTTTCCAGTGGGGGCAGAAATGACCATATTAGGAAAAGCTTTTATATACAAAAATTTGTCTTTAAACGGACACTATAAGATGAGCTTAACATGTTCTTGCTCTTTTTTCTACATACAACAGCATTTTGATACCCCTAAAATATGCATTAATAGAAAAAAATTCATATTTCTAAGAAGTTTGTAAGATGGAAACCACTGCTTATGAATTAATTACATGAATATTAATAGCCTTCTAGTACATAAATTCTTAGAAAACCTGCAGTACTATCTTACAACTACTTTATATGCTTAACCCATTATAATGTGTTACAGTTATCTATTTTACTTATGTCCTTATTTGATTAAAAGCTCCTTGAAGAAACTATTAAATCATTTTTTTAAACCATGACTTTCCAGCCCCCTCTTAGGTGAAGGGCATTTAATATATGCCAAGCACTATGCTAAACACTTTTTTACAAATGCTGATTCATTTGGTCTTCAAAACAACTCTGTGGAGTAGATGCTATTATTATCATCTCAATTTTATACTTGAAGAAATAGGCAAACCTCAGCTCATCAGTGTCTGAGGCTGAATTTGAACTCAGCTCTTCCTGAGTCTAGGCCCAGGTTCTATCCACTGTGCCACAAGTTGCTTAGATGCATATAAATGTATGATACATAAAATTTGCAGACTATATGCACATATGTATATATGGTATACTAAGAATAGAAGGTGCTTGGTAAACATTTGAATTAAATTAGGTGAAACATGGGCTGAGGGTGAGGAATGGGGTGTATGTGTGTCATGGAGAACATAGGTATCCAGAAATAAAGCTTTCTTATTGTAAATATTAAACTATTTTTTTAGTGCTTATGGTTTCATACTAAAAGAGGTAATGAGCATATTCCAGCAAAAATCTGGTCTACTGAAAGTATATCTTCTGTAAAAGCATAAAGAATAAAAGTAACTTAAGTCCATGGAAGCAAAAGCTGAAATTCCCCTGCCCATTAAAAATAAATTGTTATGAACAAATCATCATAAAGCTTAAAGTTTGAAATTTTTTTCATGTAAAACATTTCCATATTAGTCATTTTGTACAAGGAGATTTCAATAAAAGAAAAAAAAATGAAAGAAAGTAGAATAATAGCATGTTTCAGTCTGTATTCAAACAACATAAGTTCTTTCTCTGGAGGCGAATCGCATGTTTCATCATTAGTCCTTTGGGATTATCTTGGATCATTGTGTTGCTGAGAATTAGCTACGTCGTTCATAGTTCTTTATCAAGCAATATTGCTGTTAATGTGTACAACGTTCTCTTGGTTTCTGTTCACTTCATTGTCCTATGCGTTAGTTCATGTAAGTCTTTCCAAGTTTTTCTGAGATATCCTGTTTGTCATTTGTTAATAGCACAATAATATTCCATTTACAATCATGCCACAGCTTGTGTAGCCATTCCCCTATTGAAGCGCATCCCTTTAATTTCCAATTTTTAACCACCATAAAAAGAACTGCTATAAATATTTTTGTACGAATAGGTCCTTTCCCCTTTTTTTGGATGTCTTTAGGATATAGACCTAGCAGTGGTATTGTTGGATCAAAGGGTATGCACAATTTTATAGCTCTTCGGGCACAGTTCCAAATTGTTCTCCAGAGTGGCTGGATCAGTTCAAAAAGTTTTGAAATGTTTTGTCCAAATGGAGGTAGACCTGGTTTGAGGTTTTTTTTTTTTTTTGCATTTTTTTGGAAAGATGTGCTTCAATGTTTTCCATTCTTAAATAAAATATACAAGCTGGACTTAAGAATTTAACAGCCAGTTGTTGTTTTTGGTAAGTTGGGGTTTTGCCTGCTGGGATGGATAAATATTTTCATAGTGATACTTTAAATGTTATATTGAGGACCTAGATCCTCTGATTTAGAACATCAGTAAACTATATTTTCTGATTATATATGACTTGACGGAGCTATTAATTTAGCTCTGAGTTTACAAATATATTTTAATAAAATTGAAAATTACAGCATGTTTTTTCTTTCAGCAATGTAAACATCCAGATTTTTCTCATAACAGGTCAAGAGATTCAGATTTTTTTGTTTTTCAAGAAGGTTTTAAAGGAACTTCTAATTCTTTGTTTTGTCATTTTAATTAACCTTTAAAAAAGTCTCAGGCCTTATTGTAGAGGATGCGTCTATTTTTATTTTCAAAAAGTAATTTCCATAACATGTTTTAAATCTAACAAAAAATTATATCAGAAACTCCATGGCATAGTTGTGTTTGTTTTTACCTGCTGGTTCTTCTTCCTTGTTCAGGTAACACAAGAAGCGAAACCAGTATTGTATTGAGTTCCATAAATTATTATTGGTCTTTGCTTTATGTCTGCCTTCAACATTATTTAACATATTTCAGTTTTGTTTAAATGTGGAAAAAACTTAACTTTTTAACTTTCTGTTAAAATAATTTTTTTTCATAGTACTCAGAAGATGATGTTAATACTCGAAGAATTGGTCCTATGATTTTCGCCGTTAAGCATTTAAAGTAAAATTTTGATCCTTTTGAAAATTTTGGTTGTCATACAAAATTGAACTCAGATGAAAAATTCAAATTTTATGTTATGAGTTTTCATTGATCACTTTTCAGCAGTTCCAGATAATATCTTAATTTAAATTCCAGAGAATGTGTAGTTATTTTTCATTTTTTATTGCTGTCAGTCATTTATATCTTTATGTAATTTCTGCACTAATTTTTTTCTCTTGCCTTGCATATCTCTATTGAATGAGATGTCTAAGTGTTAAAAATTTTTTGTTTTAATAAATTTTCTTCTAGGGAACCCAAGGTATTTCTTTTGAAAAATTTTTGCCAAATGCTGTTTAGGATTTAAGGTTAACTTTTAAAATGAACTATATTCCTTGTTTGAAATATAGTTGAAAATTATAGTCCCTTTAGATTATAAGGATAAATATATTGAACAGTTTAGATACATTTGGAAAGAAAAGAAGTTTGGACGTTTTTCTTAGACTAATTTTTAAAAATTACAGTGTATATTTGTTCATATAAATTTTTGTCCACTGTTGGCACTTAGAATTTCATTTCTAAATGTGAAAAGTTAGATTTATGTTCTTTGAAAATTTCAGTTACTTTCCTGTATACTTTTACCTGATAACTTTATAAAGCAAATAGGTGAAGATTATGTGACATACCTTTGGCAGATAGAGTGGCAAAGCAGCATCCAAACCAGTACTTCTATTAAACCAGTGATTTTCATTGTATGTAGTTGTAATGCATAAGTTAACTCAATGATATGCCATGATGGTAAGCCCCTGGTGTGTGCCAAATTTTTGTGTCCTCAGAATTGACAAATTTCCAATTTAAACAGAGGACACTCAGGTTGACATCAACACTGTATTCTGAATACTTCATTGAAAGGCTTTAGAACGACAAAGTATAGCAGCAGCAAAGGCATCTTGACTATTTTGTCCCTTAACCTCTTAGAGACTAGAACTAAAGTCAGGATAGATGTCTGAATTATTTTATGGGTTGGGAGAAGGGCGAAAGGGAGTAAGATAGATGCAAAGGTGGAGTCTTAGGGGGGGATGCTAAGGTGGAGTCTTAAGGATAGCCTAAAAAGAATTGATTTGGGGTTGGATCAGGTGAGACAGAGGGGCAGTTGTGAGATGGTGGTGTTAAATCAAAATCAATACCTGGCTGCGTATTGACTTAGAAAACCACAAATTAATATTATGTTGTATTTTTATTTATTTTGTTAAACCTTTCCCAGTTACATTTTAATCTTATTGTTGACCCACTTGGGAGTTTTGTGGTAGGCTGGGTATATATCTCTGTTCTAAAGGACCACTATTTTGCTAATATGTCTGCTTTACTAGCTAGATAAGTAATTTTGATGTTGGTAAAACTAATTTTGGTTTTGCTTATTCTTTTTTAAAATAAGTTTTTTATATCTTCTGTTTCTTATATCATCATGGTTACCCCAGGTATCCCACTTCCACTGAGCCATCTCATATAACATACTTTATTCTGTAATAATAAACACGAATTTTAACTTTCATCAACATCGTAGCATTTATTGCTTTTTAGAGTGGAGGGCTTGAGACAAAATTTTTTTTTTCTTCAAAACTTCTAAATGGCTTTCTTATATGTTGTATAAAATTATCTCAAAGGTCTTAAACTCTAAAATGATGTTTATAATAGTCATCTGTTTGCAAGACTTCTCTTGACCCACGTGGCTTGCAGTATGTTTTTTTTGGGTAAAAGTATCATGTATTAACAAGAATTTATGAACTTTAAATTATGTGCACAGACTTTAAAAATTGTCGCCAACTTGTGGATGGTGACTTTTATGTATAGCCAGATAGGTTGGGGCAGCTAGGTGGTACAGTGAGTAGAGTACCGGCCCTGGAGTCAGGAGGACCTGAGTTCAGATCCAGCCTCAGACACTTGCATGTACTGGCTGTGTGACCTTGGGCAAGTCACTTAACCCCAGTTGCCCTGACCTCCCCCCCCAAAAAAAAAACCAACAGGTTGATAGTGTGGAACTGTTGTTCACATATAATCTGCTGACCCATTCATGTGGTTGTGGCTACTCCAAGTCAAGATGACTTGCATTACTCTCATTTCTCTTCCCAATCGCATCCTGCCCTCTCTTGTATCTGTGGTCTGCTTGCTTATAAGATGACTTAGCAACATGTTCTGACATGTATAAAAGACCCCTGATTTCCTTTGGCCATTATTGAGGACTCCTGGAACCCTAAATTGCATTGAAATGTTTATTAGGGCCCATTATATGGGCCTGCAGAGACGCAAAGCACTCTGTTCAGTGCCTGGAATAAAAAGATAAAATGAAACACTCCCTGCTCTCAAGGCCCTTACTTTCTAAGTGTTTGGGGGGTGGGGTGGGGCCAGGGAGATTTAAGGATTATGCAGAGATAAATAAGTGCAAGTTTATTTGTGGAGGAAAAGCACTAAATGAGATTGTTGGGAAAGGTTTCTCTTAGTAGGAGGTACCCTGAACAAAGCCTTTAAGGAAATTAGGAACTACAAAAGAGTTAGGAGGAACGTATACTCAGGTATGATGATGGAATGTGGTTGGAGAAATACCTTATAGACCAGTTTGGCTAGAATATAAAGTCCATAAAGAGGAATCATGAAATAAGGGTGTATCCCTATGCAAGGAAAGTAGGGTAAGCTAAATTGCAGGTGGAGAGCCTTAAAAGGCCAGATGGAGGCATTTATATTTTATTATATACCGGCAGTGGGTAACCATTGGAGATTTTTGAGCAAAGAAGTGATGTGGTCAGACTAGTGTTTTAATAATTTTGTTTGGGCAGTTGTAGAAAGCACATACAGGAAACCTTTTGAAGGTTATTATAATAGCATAGGAAGGAGAGAGTGAAGGTCTAAAGAGGTGGCCTTATGAATAGAAAGAAGGGGGCAGAAGAAAGTATGATAAAAAATATTTGGCATCTGAATGTCAGGGAGGAGGAGGGGGTAAGAATGATTTTGGGATTATAAAGCAGTGGTATCAAATTCAAATGGAAAAGAGGACCTCTAATCCCTAAATAAGGTTCCTTTCAAGTGGCATATTGATTTAATTTTAAAATATATTAATACAGTATCTTTGTTTTATTGTATTTTTGTTAAATATTTCCCATTTATGGTTTTTTTTTTTGCGATGACTGACTTTAATAGACTTAGTTCTTTTCAGCAATGCAGGGAACTAAAATAATTCCAAAAGGCTCGTGATTAAAAATGCCATCCCCATCCAGAAAAAGACATAAGGAGTCTGAATGCAGATCAAAGCAGACTGTTATTTCCTTTTTTTGTTTTGTTTTATGTTTTTCTTTCTCATGATTTTCTTTCTCATTCATTATAATTCTTCTATACAGCATGACTAATGTGACAATATGTTTAATAGAAATGTGTGTGTAGAGCCTATATCATATTGCATGCCATTTTGGGGAGGGGTAGGGGAGGGAGGGAAAGAAAACTTAAAACTTATGGAAGTGAATGTTGAAAACTAAAAATAAACAAATTAACTTATAAAGATAAAATAAAAAGAGGAGAATACAAGGGCAACATACAGATGATTAAATAATAAATAACCCCCCTCCCTTCTATCATCCTCCCCTTTTTTATCTCCTTCCTCCTTTCCTGTGGAGTAAGATACCCAATTGAGTGTGTATGTTATTCTCTTCTCAGGTCAAATCTGATGAGAGCAACATTCACTC
>CM053622.1:349642836-349663426 GCA_028646595.1 Phalanger gymnotis
GTCAGGTAAAAGGGATGAGAGCCTGAACTAGGATACCTATGTTGATGTGAGAGAAGAGAAGGCAACAGAAGTGAGAGACATTGGCAAGGTAGATTTGGCAACTGATTGGACATCAGAGTCTAGGATGGCCCTTATTTTGAGAACATGGATGACTGGAAGGGTGGTAGTGCCCTTGACAGAAATAGAGAAGTTAGAAAGAGGAGTGTTTAGGGGAAAAGATAATGACTTCTGATTCTGACATGCTGGGTTTGAGATTCTTACGGGACATCCAGGTGGAGGATGTCTGTAGGCAGTTGAAAATTCAGGTCTAGAACTCATGAGAGAGCTGTGGCCTGGACATGTAGATTTGGAAGTTCTGGATAGAGAAGGTATTTGAATCTGTGAGACCCAGTGAGCTCAATCAAATGACCATTTATTAAGCAACTTCTGTGTGCCAAAATTGTGCATACTAAGAGAAGATGGAGAAAGAATAGGGCTCAGGGAAGAGCTCTGGAATGTGTTTAGGCATAGAGTGTGGGACATTGATGATGAAACTGCAGAAGAGATTGAGAAGATCAGTCTGACAATTGTGAAGAGTGTGACCATTGAACATAGAATGTTTGAAGGCAAGTAGTGTGAAATAAGATTAGAAGATTTGAGCCAGATTTTTAGTGTTAATGATGTTAGGAATAGGTGTTTGTTATTTATTCTACTGGCAGTGAGAAACTGCTGTTATTTTTGAACAAGGGTGTGATGCGTTTTGAACTCAATATTAGAAGATTAGTTTGGTGGCTTTATGGAGGATGGGTTGAGGGAGATGAGAGGTAGAGAAATGAATTGGGGGTTATTATACAGGGTGTTCCTAAAGTCTGGACACATAGGCAAAAATGCATATTTTTAAGAAATGAAATGAATGAAATTTTCAGCAGTTTATTTAGTTGGAATATTAACAAATAACATCTTCAATATGATTTCCATCATTTGTGATGCAAAGGTTGATGCACTTTGCAAGATTCACGTGAACTCAATGCAGTAATTCCACATTGCAGTCAATTTTAGCACATTTCACTCTTTATGTGTTCAGTCAAGTGTGTTGCATCTGTGATTTTCATTGAGTACACTTTCTCCTTTAGCATATCCCAGAAAAAGAAGTCAAGAGGGCTAAGGTTTATGTTCCAATTAAATAAAATGTTGAAAATTTCACTTTTGCCTATGTGTCCAGACTTTAGAGACACCCTGTAGTAGTCATAAGCATAAGTAATGAAGGTTTGTACTAAGGGTGGTGGCACTATGACAGGAGAGGAGAGGATGGATATGAGTGAGAGACTGTGAAAGGGTAGGACCAAGAGGAGTTGGTAATGGACTGGATTTGCGGATTGGGGAAAGGGCAAATCAGATAACTGAAGTTTGTGAATATAGATGACTGAGAGCATGGTGGTTCAACAGATAGAGGGAAGCTGGGAGGAGAGGGGCAGATTTGAGGGGAAGTAAAAATGCTGTTTTCCATAGTAAGGGAGTTCCTCTTAGGAAGAATTCTAACTGAAGGTCTATTTATAAGGTGTTCTGACCGTTCAAAGTTTGCCAGAGCTGATTGTGTACAAGAGGGTGTAGGAAAAAAGTGAAATATTAGACTCTAGGATCAAAAACAGTTCATCTTTATATTGACTTAACATTTGTAGTTCACTGCCCTCATCCTTTAAAACTATGTAGATCTTTTCATCATTCTGGCTTCATCAACAAAAAGTGACTGAACAAAGACGACTTATATTGGTTGGCTGTTAGAAGGGTTTGGTTGTATTATTTGTTGGGCTTCTTAAATATTTTTTGTTGTGTATGTGTATGACATAAAAAGTTTTTTTTTGTGTTTTTAAGTGTGTATGTTCCGATATTTTTAAATTTAGAATAAATCATTCCAACAATGCAATAGTAAAGCCCCCTGAGATGACTCCTCAGGCTGCTGCTAAGGAACTAGAAGAAGTTATGAAGAGAGTGCGAGAAGCTCAGTCATTTATCTCAGCAGCTATTGAACCAGGTAGGTTCATCGAATGGTTACTTAGCTTATATGTCAGAAGTGGTAGAATCTTAGAGCTGAAAGGGACCTTAGAAGTCTAAAGCCTTCGTGTAGGTGAGGAAATTGATACTCTCTGACATGGTTTTCAGGATCAGTTACTTTTAATGAATGTTATTTTTTCTCTTCAGCATTAAGGTACATAAAACTAGTAAAGTTAGTGCTCGCTAAATAGTTGGTTTAAAATAATATTAAAGAAGTAATTTTGAAGTTACAAAAGGTAAATGTTTTTATACCTGTTTGTCATTAAGCAAATTAATCTTCTTTCAATTTTAAACTGAAAATATAGAGCATAATAGTCAACGATCCTGACAGACTCAGGTATTTAATCTTATTAAGAAAAGCACTACCCATATTAAAACCTGTGTTCTGCTAACTTGGGGGGGGAGGGGGAAGCATTCTGAAAATGTTCAATTTGAACATATTTTCAAATGCTCTGCAAATTGTGTCTCCTACTGTAGCAAAAGAAAACAAAATCAGAAAAGGCTTCAGCATTCCTTTTGAGATAGTGAAATTGACATGTTGTAATCATGTGCATTATGGCAGCATCAGATCATTCCTTATGCACAGCTGTTTATAATCATCTGGTTTATATGTACTGCTGCAGGATGGCTGCACTCAACGAGTATGTGCAATGACTTTCTTGGATGTTTCTGAAGGATAATTGCAAAGAAGGAGGATGTACAGAGAGTAGGCCCCTTGCATTATGTGTGGTACATTCCACTTGTGCCTGAGTATTAACTGGGATCTTTAATTGTTCTGAGCTTACACTGCAAAGTGGTTTTTTCCTCTCAGAGTCTGGAAAGAGCAATGAAAGAAAAGGAGGCAGATCTCGTTCCCATACTCGTTCAAAATCCAGGTCTAGCTCAAAATCACATTCTAGAAGGAAAAGATCACCATCAAAACACAGGTGAGAAGAATTTCAGTTCTAAATTTAAAAGTTATTTTGGTCCAAGTATCAAAGTTGAACAGCCTAAATACTCAGATTGATGTTTAGATGCCATTTAATTATTGTAGCTATTACTGTGGTTAACAGATAAAATTGTAACTGTATTTATTTTACTCTAATTCTAAACTAATATTACTTTTTAAAGTTTTAATTAAAGTGGGTAATTTTAAAGCACAATTTTTCTTGCGAGAGATCATAGTGGTTTCTCTTAATTTCAGTCAGCCACTTAAGTCTATTTCATTTTGAAACTGGAGCCACATTAAGTAAGGAAATGTGAAAATGCAGCCCCAAGGATGCTTTTGTGAATGTAAATAAATGACTCATTTTCAAAACTGCCTTCTATTCTGAATGAGAAGTAATTTAAAATGAATGATAATGGTTTAAATTGTTTGATCTAAATCTAGCCTAAGTGATAAATACTGTTATTTTATCTCTTGAGGTGGGTCGTGTCATAGAAATTAAAAGAACATATCTATTATATAATAAAGGGAAAAAAATTGTGAGAACACCTTGTAAAATTCAGTAGCTCAATTTTCTCTTTCGTCAAGAAAGGAGAAAGAGAATGATTTCCTTTTGGAATTTCTACTGCCTTCCCATCTTGCCCCCTTTCTATTTTCTTTTCCTTTCTTTTCCTTTCTTTCCTTTTCTTTTCTTTTCTTTCCTTTTCTTTCCTTTTCCTTTCTTTTTTCCTTTCCTTTTTTTTTCTCTTCTTTTCTTTTCTTGTTCCAAATTCTATCTATTTCCTCCTCCCATCTCTTGCCCTTGAAACAGGTAAGCAATCTGATATAGGTTATACATGTGCAATCATGTAGCACATAATTTCCACATTAATCATTTCGTGGAAGAAAACCAGAAAAAAAAAGAAAGTGAAAAATAGTATGCTTTGGTCTGTATTCACATTCCATCAATTTTTTCTTTGGAAGTGGGAAGCATTTTTTGTCATGAGTTCTTTGGGATTTTCTTGGGTCATTGTATTGCTGAGAATAGCTAAATCACTCGCAGTTGTTCATCATATAGTATTGCTTTTACTGGTACAATGTTTTTCTGGTTCTGCTCACTTCACTTTGTATCAGTTCATATACTTTCTTTTCTTTTGAAGGCCTGTTTTTTGTTTTTGTTTTTGCCTTTGTTCCCTTTGCCTTTCACACAGCAGCCGTTTCTGAATTGCTTATTGCATTGGGTAGGAATTGTTCTTCCTATTTCTTTTTTCCAATTAACAAAAAAATTTCTTTCTTGCTCCTTCTCTCTGCTTCCTACTCCCAATGGGCAGGGGATGGGGTGGGGTTGTGGAGGATTAAAATCCCTGTAACAAGTATGCATAGATAGTCAAGCAAAACAAATACCACATTGGCCATTTCTAAAAAGTATATGTCTCAGTTCTATTCCCTGAGTCCATCTGTTCTTAATATTTTCTTTTATACTACTATTACACTATGAAACCATGGTTTGTTTTGCCTACCACCTGCTGGGAAATACATCTTTAAAGGTTTTCTGAGTTTTTCTGTAGCAACAGAATGCCATCCTTTCACTTAGACTCTTAAAGGAAAGACAGCAGAGGTAGTAGGGTCAAACAGGGCAACATACTTTTCCCCTCTGTCCTAAAACTGCTAGATCAGCCCTGTGGGGATGAGATGAGATGTTAGGACCTAGTAAGCAGCAGGGTTAATTACAACCTATTAAGAAGTTGTTAGGAACTTGTCTTTATTTAAACATTAACTTTTCAGTAGTGTTTAGAGGGCTTACTTTTAAAATACATGTAAATCTCACTATGATTTTCCTTTATTGTCTCTAGATGAAATTATTCTTGATTTTAGCTTTTTTGAAGCTAATCAGAAAATTATAGTATTTACCTGTTACTTTGTTGCTAAGTAGAGAGGTGTTTAAGTAATTTCTTTCTAACCAGAAAATGCAGTGGCTGTTCTTTAAAAAAAAGTCATGTTAAAGGATTTTTATATTAAAAAATTCATTAGAAGGAAAGATAACTTAAGGGGGACTTTCCTCTTTGAAATTAGTTATCTTTTAAATTTTGTTGATGCCTTTCATTTTATTAATATCAAAGTCATTTGACAAGGACTAAGTTAGAACCAATTAGTCAAATTTAAGATGTAGTAAAAAAACACTTTAAATGATAAATTTTCTTTGAGGTTTTCATAAATAGGTTTAACATTCAGTCACTTGTAAATTGAATGAAATACATATCTAGCCTGCTTCCTTGTGATTTTCAAGGATAATTGCAAACTAACCAAAAGCTACAGCTCTGTCTTAATGCCTATTATCACAGTATTAATAGTTACCGGTAGCTGAACTTCAAAAGAAATCAACATGGTGGACAGTTGTTAGTAATAACATGAAAATAGCCTTGGAATAATTTGTTTCAAACTTTAAATATTGATGATGAAGTGATATGAAGACACTCAAAGATTTTTGAAGTCATTTTGACTAACTGGAAAATTTGCCCAATTTTTTATTTTTTACTAATTTACCATTATTCAGAGTTCAATTTCAAGTTCACTCAGAAGTCATAAATTAATAAATATATGAAATATATATATTGAATATCAATGTATTTCTGAAAGCATCAACGTTTACTGTTATATATAATAGCTAATAGTAGTCAACACTACATAGTGATTTAAGGTTCGCAAGGCACTTTACATACTTACCTCATATGTACTTATATGGAATTGTAGTTTGAAATTTTAAATATCTTCAAAATCATTAATTTTATATAAGATTGAGTAGTTAATTAAACACTGAGATATTGTACTAATCATCTTTTGCAAACATAGCTTGATTTTTTTTCCCTCTGTTTAAATTCTTAATTATAAAACTTCAGAAAAAATTTTAAGTCAAAAGTTTTATTTAAATTTATAGCTTTATTTTAAAAGAACTTTTTAGCCAGTTTTTATATTTGTTAAACCAAAGTAATAATCAATGTTTTGTCTATGAGTAGAAAATTTGGTGAAAGATATTTCATTTCTTGAGAGTAAATGTTTTTCAGGAATAAGGAAAGTAATAGAAGCTTCCTTTCCCAACTGCCTGAGTTGCCATGAATTGGGTCCAAGTATCATCTGTTATTTTTTTCACTGTAGGAGCAGATCCCATAACAGGTCACGTTCGAGACAAAAAGATAGGCGTAGATCCAAGAGTCCCTACAAAAAACGTTCTAAGTCTAAGGAGAGACGGAAGTCAAGGACTCGTTCACGTTCACGGTGAGTATAGAGGAAATTGTGAATCACATTTTATTTTCTAGAAAGCGTATGATAGCCGTAATGAGTATTTTGAAAAGACTCAATTTACTTAAACTTTATAAGGTTACGTTAGGCAGATTTTGAGTAATAAAAAATTATATGAAATCCTTTTATTACATTTTAAATTAATAGCCTCCTTTAAAAAAAAAAGTTTTGGCGCATCTAGGTGGCGCAGTGAGTCAGGAGGACCTGAGTTCAAATCCAGCCTCAGAGACGTGACACATGTACTAGCTGTGTGACCTTGGGCAAGTCACTTAACCCCAATTGCCCTGCCCAACCTCCACCCCCCCCAAAAAGTTTCTATTGCTGTCTTGTTTTTTGCATCATAGTTTTCCTTAGAATTCATCCCAGTCCTCCTCCCAGAGAAAGATCTCATATAACAAACTAATAGACTCTCAACTGAAATTAGTCTTCTGTTTCTTTGCCTTAAGTGAAAATTGAAATAGCAATTCCACGCTAAAATTGCATTTACCTTTTCTGACACCAACAAGAATATATGTTCTCTGGCTTATAAATGGGTTTGCACTGATGGCATTGGGCATTAGTTAGTTTTCCTTGACCACATGATTTTACCACATAATAAATTTGATAATTAAAAATAGTAACAAGTTTTCTTGTCCTTTCTGAAGTGAAACACAAGTATGCATTTTGATAAGTTTGGATACCTAGGTGATTGATCTGGCCTTGATTATTTTGTTAGTTCTTATCTGCTCCCACCCACAAAATAGCCCCCAGGTAACAAAACAGCTTTTTAATGTAAGCACCTGGTATAGCGAGTCATCCCTCTTGAGATCATTGCCCCAAGCACACATGCTTATTCTCTCTCCCTCCCCTTTGTGTTTGTCCTGGCCAGATCTCATTTCCTCACCAGGATCTTAGGGTCAAGTGCTTTTAAATAAAATGACATTCTTTAGATTGATCTTCTGTAAATAGGCAGTTCCCAGTCAGCGCATATTACTTGCTCATCTGTTGTCTTTATTCAGCTTGATAATTAATTCACATTGAAAATCCCTATTTCTTCCCAAGGTTTGAGATTCTATTCCAAAAAACACCCCTTGGCCAAAAGTCCTTATCCTATTTTAACTTAATTCGGTGTCACTCAAGAGACTGCCAAACTTAGCTTTTGTTCAGTAGCTTTCTAGAGTCATGGATCATGTTGCATTTTAATAATTATTGCATGTTCAGTTATGTAATGTTGTAAGTTAATTATTGACTTTTTTTTGGTATTAGTCTGGTTAGAGAAGGGAGTACCAGGTACCTTTTGTTAGGCATTTCTGTGGTGATTTTTCTTTCTTTTCTGCTTTTTTTTAATA
This sequence comes from Phalanger gymnotis, assembly GCA_028646595.1. NCBI lineage: Eukaryota > Metazoa > Chordata > Mammalia > Diprotodontia > Phalangeridae > Phalanger > Phalanger gymnotis. The sequence goes on from CM053622.1 coordinate 349,650,397, forward strand.
ACAGGGACAAGAAAAAAGAAAAAGAAAATCGAGAAAAGATCAAAGAAAAAGAAAGATTGAGAGAAAAAGAAAGGGATAGAGACAGAGAAAGGGAAAAGGAACGGAGTAAAAATAAAGAAAGAGATCGAGAAAAGGACAGAGAGAGAGATCGGGAAAAAGATCAAGAAAAAGAGCAGGAAAAGGAGCGAGACAAAGAAAAGGAGCAGGACAGAGAGAGAGAACGAGAAAAGGACAGAGCCAGAGAGATAGATGAAAAAAGAAAGAAGGATAAGAAATCCAGAACACCTCCCAGAAGTTATAATGCATCAAGAAGATCTCGTAGTTCCAGCAGGTTTGCTAATATTTAAAATTTTTGCTGGGATTTTTCTCGGTTGCGTTGATGCCAATTGAAATGTAATTTTTACTTCAGGAGAATGGAGTTAATTCTGCACAAGTAGAAAACAGTAGTATAAATTTAATTCCAAGAAAGAATCTCAGAAAAATGGCCTCTTTTACTGTTTATTATTTGATGAGATCTGTAGTAGCAGATAATCCCACCTCTATGGTATATTTAGACCAATGAAGAAGATAATTCAAACGGATTAGTTTTAGAGTCTTAACTGCTCTATGAAAATTTGTTCTTACTACTTATTTTTGTTAGACATAGAATGCAGAGTTGATTTTGTGATGAGAATATTATTGCTTAGATTGCTTTTTCCCCTAAAAAATTGAATGGTATTTGCTTTTCAAAATGGCTTCTGATATAGATCAAAATAGAATAGATAATTCTGGTCCATCTTCCTCATAAATTTCATAGAGTTATAAAATACTAGCAATAGGAGGAATGTCAGAAGTTCATCTAGTGAAGCCCTGTCATTTTGTAGTTGATGCTCTTAGAAGTCAATTGAATTTTTTAGAAGTCAGTTGAATTTTCCATGGATGTTTTATTAGTTAGGATCATAGATAGGATTTTTGAAACTGACTTGGTTATTCAAAACTTCTTTGGGAAGAACCATATATTATTTCATTATGTTGCTTTTGCCCTTTGAGCATTAAGGCATCATTTACTTAAAAAAAATTTTTTCCAATCGCATGTAAAAACGGTATTTAACATTTTTTTTAAGTTAAATTCCAAAATCTTTACTTCTCGCCTTTCCCTACCTTCTCCCTGAAAAGGCAAGCAATTTGATATAGACTATACATGTGCAGTCATGCAAAATGTATTTCCATATTAGCCATGTTGTAAAAGAAAATACAGATCAAAAAAAAAATCCAAAACCAAGAAAAAGTAAAACAAAAGTATGCTTCAATCTGTATTCAGACTGTCAGTTCTTTAGAGGTGAAAAGCATTTTTCATCATAGGTCCTTCAAAATTGTCTTGGATTATTGTATTGCTGAGAATAGCTAAGTCATTCACAGTTGATCAATCATACAATATTTGTTACTGTGTACAATATTCTCTTGGTTCTGCTCACTTCACATTGTATCAGTTCATGTAAGTCTTTTCTGAAAATCCTGCTTGTCATTTCTTATAGCACAGTAGTATTCCTTCATGATCATATACCACAACTTGTTCACTTATTCCCCGATTGCTGGGCATACCCTCCAATTTCCAATTCTTTGCCACAGCAAAAAGGACCGCTTTAAATATTTCTGTACATATAGGTCTTTTTCCTGTGATCTCTTTTGTATACAGACCTAGTAGTCTTGCAGGGTCAAAGGATGACTTCATTTACTTATTGAGAATTACTGCTGTTTAGGTTTGCTGCCACCAGGTGGCAACACGGTGCCACAGTTACAGATATGAGCTAGAAAGGAGTAAAGATAAAGGATAACATTTTAGGTGACAGTTCCTTTATTTTAACACTAGATTGAAAAATGACACGTTTTACTAATGCCTTTTTTTTTACTCCTCAGTAGTTTCCCAATATTCTATTTCCTGTCCCCCCCATAACAAAGAAAAAACAGTTCAAAGTGATGTCGATGTCATGTAGCATTTCATACCCTAGAGAGAAGGAGGGGAGCAAAGAATCATCTGCTTGTGCTAGTATTAGTCAGTGCATTTAATCTGAGTTTAGCTAATGTTTTGTTTATAGTGGAGGATTTTCTTAAAAGTAACAATCATTTCCTAAGGAAAGACAACATTGCGTAATAGATATTACGAGGAAGACCATTCAAGGTACTTTGTAAACTGTAAAACACTAAAGTTAGGGTTTATTCTGACACATTCTTATAGTGATTGGAACTGATACTAGAATTCTGAAATTTTAATTCAGTAACCACCTCATTGCTGTTTAAGTTTATTTGAAATCTAGGATTTTTTTTTTTGTAGTGGTGTGTGGAGCATCTCTTCCTCTTCTTTCTTACTCCTACCTCATCCTGTCTTGGAGACCACAAGGCGGAACTACTTAGGAGTAGAGTCAGAGAGGATTTGGGAAGAAAGTGTTATGGTCTCATCATTTCCTTTCTGCCCATGATACTTTTTTCATTAAGCAGAAAGAAGTCTTTTTCCATCTATTTTCAAGTGAAAAGAAAGAGCTCCTATCCTTCTTATTTGACTTATCTTTACGTAATTTTAAGGTTAATTAATACACTTCTATCCAGGTTTCCATAGCAATTCTCAGCATTTGGCTTTTAAAAACTCTAAGATACAGAAAGTTTAAAGTGACAGAATCCCTTAGTACAGAAAGGGGGTGTTGCAGTGTCCTGTGATTTCATTGGTATAGGAAAGTCCCTTTACTGATCTAGGTTGTAGTCATAAATTAGGCAGGATTTAAACCCATATCTTCTTGGCTTCACTGCAAGTTCGCTATCCATTGTGCCAAACTGCCTCTTTTAAAATGATAGGGTGTCCTAGAACAGAAAATCAAGCAAAACATTTTTGTACTTGTATTGTCTCAATGTCTACATCCTCAACCAAATTTTAATCTGATTTTTGTTTCTATCTACTGAAGATGCTGTCTTAAATATCGATAGTAACCTTCTAATAAAAAAAAGTATGATAGGAGAGGCAGAGCCAAGATGGCAGAGTAAAGGCAGGGGACTTGCCTGAGCTCTCCCCTGACCCCCTTCAGATACCTTTAATTACTCTAAGCAAATTTTAGAATGGGAAAATCCACAAAATGACAGGGGTGAAACAATTTTCCAGCCCAAGACAGTTTAGAAGATTGGCAGGAAAGGTCTGTTGCACTAGGGTGAGAGAGGAGCGCAGTCCAGTGCAGGTCATACCAGCTTACCCCATCAAACCAGGAGCAGGCCTCGAGGTAACTGAATCAGTGGCAGTATTGGTGGTTTCCAGACCTCTTGGCTCACAGATGGTCAGGGGATCAGACAACAGATTTACAGGGTTCCCTTTGCTGGCAACAGGGGCAGGACTCTGTTGCATTGCTTATACTTAGATGTGGATCACAGTCGTAGGTCTAAGTCCCAGTGTGAGGAGGAGCACTAGCACAGCAGAGTTTGTGGCTGCATGGGAACAAGGACCCTGGTCACAATTCCAGGGTTGAAAAGAGTGCTGGTGGTTGCTCACAAACCAATGCCCACTACAGAAGAGTAATAAACACTTTCTAGATGATGCCACCTTGGAAGATCCAAAAACTTTCAAGTCCCCAGAATTACCTCTGAAAACAACTGCACAAAAAACCTAAAGCTTGAGTGTCCCCTCCACTTGGGAAGCAGAGCCACACTTTAGCATAGAGTTAAAAGTCAAGAAATAGACTGGAATGATCAAACAGGAGAACTTCTGACCATAGAAAGTTACTATGGTGACAAGGAAGATCAAAATACACTTGGAAGAAGACAACAAAGTCAACATTCCTGCATCCAAAGCCTCCAAGAAAAAAATGAATTGGTCTCAGCCATGGAAAAGCTCAAAAAGGATTTTAATAATCAGGTAAGAGAGATAGAGGAGAAAATTAGGAAGAGAAATGTGAGTGATACGAGAAAATCATGAAAAATAAATCAACAGCTTGGTAAATGAGGCACCAAAAAAAACTGAAGAAAATAACGCCTTAAAAAACAGAATAGGTCAAATGGTAAAAGAGGCAAAAAAATCCCATGAAGAGAAGAATGCCTTGAAAAAGCTGAATTGGCCAAATGGAAAAAGGTATACAAAAAAATTCTCTGAAGAGAACTCTTTAAAAATAGAATTGACCAATTGGAAAAGAAGTGCAAAAGCTCAACGATGAAAATAATTCCTTAAAAGTTAGAATTGTGCAAGTGGAAGCCAATAATTTAATAACATCAAGAAACAAATCAAAATCAAAAGAATGAAGAAACAAGAAAAAGTGAACTATCTCAGTGGAAAGAATAACTGACCTGGAAAATAGAGCCAGGAGAGATAATTTAAGAACTGTTGGACTACTTGAAAGTCATGATCAGAAAAAGCCTAGACATCATCTTTCAAGAAATTATCAAGGAAAACTGCGTTGATATTCTAGAACTAGAGGGTAAAATAGAAATTGAAAGAATTCACCAATTACCTGCTGAAAGAGATCCCAAAATGAAAATGTCTAGGAATATTATAGCCAAATTCCAGACCCAGATTAAGGAGAAAATACTGCAAGCAGCCAAAAAGAAACAATTCAATAACCGAGAAGCCACGGTCAGGTTAACACAAGATTTAGCAACATCTACGTTAAAAGATTAGAGGGCTTGGAATATGATACTCTGGAGGGCAAAAGAGCTAGGATTACAACCAAGAATCACCCAGCAAAACTGAGTAATGACTTACCCTGCAAAACTTCAGGGGAAAAAATGGAAATTCAATGAAATAGAGGACTTCGAAGCATTCTTGATGAAAAGACCAGAGCTGAATAGGGAATCTTTCAAATGCAAGATGCAAAAGAAGCACAAAAAGGTAAATTGGAAAGAAAGATCTTAAGGATAGGGATTTGATAAGGTTAAACTACTTATATTCCTACATGGGAAAATGATTTACAACTCTTAAAAACTTTCTCATTATTAGGGCAGTTAGAAGGAGTATACATAGAAAGCAGAGGTGTGAGTTGAATGTGATGATACGATTATCCAAAAAAATAAAACTAAAGGATGAAAAAAAAGGCACTGGGAGAAGGAGAAAGAGAGAGGTAGAATGGGATAAATTATCTTACATAGAAGCAGCTGAAAGATTTTATAGTGGAGGGGGAAATGAGAGAAGCAGGGAGTGGAGCACATGAACCTTACTATAATCAGAATTGGCTCAAAGAGGGAATAGTAACACACTCACTTGGGTATAAAAATCTGTCTTGCAAGAAAGTGGGAAGCGGATAAGAGAAAGTGGATGGTAGCTGATAGAAGGCAGGGCAATTTGGGGGAGATAAAAGTTAGAAGCAAAACACTTGAGAGTGGATGAGGTAAAACGAGAAGGGAGAGTAGGATAAATGGGGAAAATAGGATGGAGGGAAATATATAGTTGGAATCATTACTATTCTCCTTCGCTTGTTGGTTAATCACTTTTTGAAATAGTCTTTTCCCTCGCCTTCTGTGACACTGCTTAATCCTGGTTCTTTTTTCTTACTGTTGCTTCTTTGTTTACTTTTTCTGCCTAGAAATGTAAGAATTAATTAAGGTCCTGTCCCTAACAGTCTTCTGGTTTCATTCTGTTCTCTCCAGCGGCCTTAAACACCTCCCACTATACCTTCTGTATAGATAACTGCCTAGTCATCCTTATGTGTGTAGTTCAAATGTCTCCTGAGAGCTAGTCTCACATTTCTAACTGTCCAGTGGGTAGTTATACTTGGATGTATCCCTGTGACACCTCAAGTCTCAAACTTAAAATCTTTTTACTAAAACCCATATTTTTCTGATGTCTTTCTTATTTATATCGTCAACAATTTCTAGTCACTGGGCTCAGTCATGTTTAATTTCTTTCTTCTGCCATAAATGAGCCTTGTTGGTTCTCATTCTAAAGAATACCTCAAAAATCCTAGGCTACTCACTAGTCTTTTTAAGTCTTTTTTTGCTCTGTTGTCTCAACTCTTAGATTTTTCTTCATTCCAAATACATCATAAGATAGTCTTGTTTTGAGAGAAGTTTAATCTTCATAAAGCAAAACTCTTATTTCACTACTATGTTCAAAAACCTCCTATGATTCCTTATTACCTACATAATAAATTTAAAATTCCTTAGCTTAACATTGAAGGTTCTCTAGTCTTTGGCTCCAGCCCACTTTCCAGCCTTAGTTCCTAGTACTTACTGTATTACCTTAGCATCCATTTGAAAGTATTGTTTAAACAAAGTCTTGTATTTTTCTGACTCTTTCCCCTTTTATTCGTGTTCTGACTAGAGTATTTTTCTCCCCTCAGTGCCCCTTCTGTCTCTTTGGAAATTCTGACTGACTTTCAGGGCCGAGGATAAATAGACCATCCACTTTATGAAACCTTTCCTGATTTTTTTCCTTCCATGTTCCTACTAACCAAATTAATTATCTTTTTTTTTTTGAGCCCTTCTCTTTTCTTCCTTTGTTGATTAGACATTGGAGAAGATGTAAAAATAATTAAGTTGTGATTCATTTGATATGTAATTTACTGACATTAAAGGTGCAGTAAAGGAAGTGTAATTGATAGCAGTAAGACTCATCAACTCCATTGAGTATAAATAATTTTGTTTACTACCATCAACAAATAATATTTATTCATCCTGTGCATGATTCCACATATGCAACTGTAATAGACATGTTTCTTGTCCCATGGACTGTGCTTCCTACTGATCTAAGCAAAGCAGAACTAGAAAACAAATTTATAATTTGGGTCTGTGGTGACATTTCATGAATATTCATGCTGTTAAAATAGCACCTTTGCGTCTGTGCTTCAGAGAGGAAGTGTATGGTATTAGAAGAGCTTTTAAAAAAATAAAGAGAATAGAGTTTGCAGTGAAATTAGAAGTGATCTGTCACAATAAATTTGAAGTCCTCATCTTTTGAAATTATTTGTGTGTGATTTAACATTCTTAGAGTACTTGATTGTTATGTTTTATTCCTGTTATTTGTAAATGAAACATTCTTGCTAGTTTTGGAGAAGTTTAGGGAAGTCAAAAGCTTCTGTTCATATGCCCAAAGGGCTATAAATATGTTCATACCCTTTGACCCAGCAATACCACTTCTAGGGTTGTATCCCAAAGAGATCACACAAGTGGGAAAAGGACCCATATGTATAAAAATATTTATAGCAGCACTTTTTGTAGTAGCTAAGAATTGGAAATCAGGGGGATGCCCATCAATTGGGGTATGGCTGAACAAACTGTGGCATATGAAGGTGATGGAATACTATTGTGCTATAAGAAATGGGGATGATACGGACTTCATAACAACCTGGAAGAACCTATATGATATAATGCTGAGTGAGCCGAGCAGAACCAGGACAGTATTTTATACACAACCACAGATATATGGATTCTGTGATAACTAACCCTGACAGACTTTGCTCTTCTCAGCAACACAAGGTGCAAGGATAACTCCAAAGGACTCACAATGAAGAATGCTGTCTACATACAGAGAAAGAGCTACGAAGTATGAATGCAGATTGGGGCACACTTTGTGCTCGACTTTGTTTTTCCTTTTTTTTTTTCTTGTTTTTGTTCTGTTTCTTCTTTCTCGTAATTCATTCCATTGGTCATAATTCTAAATAAGTTCAATGTGAAGCTATACATAGGAAAAAAAGCTTCTGTTCAGTTTTGTCATTTGAGTTCTACTCTTGTATGTGATTCTTTCAGACTTTTAAAATATGTTTTTTAGAATCTGTCTTAAGAGATACATATATATATGTGTATATATGTGTGTGTATATATATGTATATACACACATATACATACACACATACACACAATTTCACAAATATTCACTGCTTCCCAAATTAATAACTCCTGCAGTTCAAGTTTAGATTATGCAATTTTTTTCTCCTTTGTATAATCTTGTTAAAATTGTTGTGGATTCTTTTTGCTTTAGTTTTGAAGATCTTCATTATGCTATTATTTGTTTATTTTTAAAATAGTAATACCCATTGTTACTCCAAAATGTTGTTTTGAGTTTGTGTCACAATTCAAAATTAAGATTTTGCCATGTTTTAATAACAAATACACATTTAAAAATAATTAATTCTGGATTATTGCTAGAATAGTTGTAAGGAGGGATAAAGATGGTCAGATAATATCTCTTTGGGTGAAAAAGGGAAGTTTTTCTGTAAAACAAGCAAAAAAGAAATGGATTTTTTAATTCTTCTGGTTAAGAAAAAATTTCAGTTCAACTTGTAATTTTTTCTCCAATGAGCTCAAGTTCATTAAAGCTTACCTTGTCTCTTACAAGTTACTATTCCACAGTGGGGGCGGCAAGAAGCTAAAAGTTTATGTGACAGATGATTTAATAGTGACACATTCTAGGTAAGAAATTTTTATGAGAGAATATAAAATAGCTGCTGTTACTTCAGTAGCCCAAATGGAGACCAAGAGAAAAAAGATAATTTTTCTTCTTTTCTTAACATTAACTTAGAGAAATTGAATTTTCTTACTTCCATTGTTCTCATTGTGGCATAAATCTGTTTAATTTATTACACAATGTAGCAAATTAGAAACCATACAATATCCTCAGATCAAGTTTTTTTTTTTTAATTTGGTATTTTAAATGGTATTTGTTATTTCTAGTTTTAAAATACCCAAATCTTGGAATTTTCAGAGAAAGACGTAGGAGGAAGAGTAGAAGTCCTTCTAAATCACCAAAAACATCAAAAACCCTAAAAAGAAAGTCCTCTCGGTCTCCCTCACCCCGGAGGTAAGTTTATATAATAGCATGTACTTATACTTGTAAGGGGGAAATCTGTAGATTTAATTGGGTTAAAAAAGTAAGTTTTATTGATATCATTTACTTTTAACAGTAGTCACTTCTGGATATTTCCTCCACCCCCAGTTTGAAACCTCTCTTGTAACAAAGAAAAACAATTAAGCACAAATAGCCCATGGTAACCATGTCTGATATTGTAGACGAGATTCTACCTTGCTTTTGTGTCAAGGAGGAGGGAAATGTGTTTAATTTTCTGTTCTCTAGATGATTTTTATTTTGAGTCCAAAAGAGAGTTTTGACTTGTGTAAGACTCAAAGTTTGGCTTCTTTTTTAGTGATATTGTAATTTACATTGTTGTAATAACAGTATACATAATTCTTCTGGTTCTCATTATTCCACTTTGCAACAAGTAATACTAGTTCATTTAGAACATCTGTGTTTCTCTGAAATTAGAGAAACTGTGATTGTTGTATCATTGATACAGATCAGCAACTCATTTCTAACTTGGGTACTTAGAAAGTTGTTTGGGACATTGAGAGGTTTAAGAACTTGCCACGGTCATACAGTTAGTATGTGTCAGAGGCAGGAATTGAACCCAGACCCCTTGACTTCAAAATTGTTCTTCAATGCTATTTCTATATCATATCTTACTACACCCTAAATGTTCAGTTACATTCATATTTCAAGTTCAGCCATTCGCCACTGCACACCTACTTTGTTTCCAGTTCTTTCCTGCTATTTGTAAATTTTGGAACTTTGTTTCTGTCTCTGACTTCGCTGGGGACCCAGTACTGAATCAAAGGTTCAGTCTCTTGCCTAATTTCAAATTGTTATCCAGGAAAGATGGAACAATTCACAGCTTTCTCTACCCACATTGTTTTACTATGCTTCCCCCCCCCCAGCCCTTCCAGCATTGACTTACATTTTTTGGGCCATCTTTGTTAGTCAGTGAATAGTCAACATATCCTTATTAAGTATTTAAGGCACTCTGCTAAGCTCTGGAAATAGAAAAGAAGGGTAAAAACAAACAAGCAGCCCTTTCTTTCAAGGAAGTCATAGTCTAATAGAGGACTACAGACAACTAGGTAGAAAGAAGAGGTGTGTGTGGGGGGGGGGAGGCAATAACATTAAAGGGAATTGAGAAAAGCTTCTCATTGAAGGTAAGATTTTAACTGGGACTTGAAAGAAATTAAGGAGAATAGGAATCTTTCTTTGAGGGAATTCACTGACCCAGCAACAAGATAAGCTTCACTTTTTTCTCTAATGAAATCATTATATGTCTATGTTGGTGCTTTCATATTCTTTCTCATTTTAGTCTAATGGTGTCATTACAAGGTTAATAAATAGACTGATAGAATATAAATTCAGAGACATTAGTGGCAGGTTCAGGAATAGAATTCCAGCCTAATTACTTAAGACTGCTTTAAAAAGGTTTTATTTTGCTTTTTGTTTTCCCTTATCACTTCACCTTACCACTAAAGTCTCTCTCATAACAAAAGAAGTATTTTAAAGCAAAATAAACCCACTAATTGGCCATGTCTGATGATGCATATATACCTCTTTCCACCTCCTGGAAGGGGAGGTATATTTATCCTATCTACCAGTCTCTTAGGGTCAAGATAGGTCATTACATTGATTGGAGTATATCAGTGCTGCAGATAACTTATTTGCTAATCTTCAGGTAGTCCATTTCATTTTGAACTCTGGACTGTTTGAAAATACTTTGCATGTTTTAGTTAAATTTTTATTGATGTGTAGGAAATATTTGTTTATTTCTTTGATTCGTGCTTGTACTTAACTCACAAGGAGCATTCTCAAATATATAGATTCCTCTTTTGAGCTGCTGTTTCTTATTTTTACCTTGTTATTTTACTTAGATTTGTTAACTATATGCCGTATGAATTAAGCTATGAAAATTAGGAAGTCGTCCACAAAAGATTATTTTTCCTAAAGAAAGACAGGATATTAATTTAAAAAACATTTTTCTGTTTAGAGTCAAGTGAATGGAAACATTAGAACCAATAGTAATAACAAACCATTTAGAAAAGGAACAGTGTTTCTGAAGCATATGGTTACGTTAAAGGTCTCACACAAGTAGTTTAGTTTTTAATTTTTTCCCATTGTTATTGATTTGTCCTTAGAGGCATGTCTGGCTTCTGTCCATTCTTATTATAGTGATGATGTTTTTCTTTAGTGAATGGTTAGGGAGGTGGCTTCTGGACCTACTCTTTTTGAAGTTTCAGGATTACAATGATAATGCTTGAGTCCTGAAAGCTGTTTTTATAGCTTCTGCCTCATCCTATATTATTGTTTTCTTATCTGAGCGTTTTTCTCCCCAGAGGAACAAAAACTGATTGAGTGTCCTTTTATCACAAATTTTTAGAAAAGTGATTATCTTATTTTTGTAGACTTACTAAAACTTATAATAAAATTGTTTTATTTTAAACACTCAGTGTATGACCTACAGAAAGTAGGACATTTTAAAATGTTTTTTTAAAAAAATAATGACCGTACGGGAGCAATTGGTATTATTTTATGAAATTTTTGTGTTAGTAAGACTAAGAATAGCAGTGTGACAAAAAAAGTCATTTCAGCAGTTTTAGAACTTAATGTTTTTGATCAATGTTCTTAAGCAGAAATAAGAAGGATAAAAAGAAGGAAAAAGAAAAGGACCAAAACATAGAAAGAAAAGAGAGAGAACGTTCAACATCTAAGAAAAAGAGCTTTAAAGACAAAGATGAGAAAGACAAATTGGAAAAGAACACAAGTACATTGAAGGTAAACATAATCATCCAGTACTTAGAGTTAAATTAATGATGACCAATAATGTCTTTATAATTTAGTACACAAAAATGTTTTGTCAGTTTTAAAATAGACTTTTGAAGGAAGCAGATAAAATGAACTTCACACGCTATAGTTGCTTAATAAATGTTTGTTGAATGACATCTGAAGTGAAATTTGCAAACTGTATTTTAAAAAGATTGTTGTTGTTTATTTGTTTTCAGTAGTGTCCAACCCTTCATGACACTTTTTTGAGCTTTCTTGACAAAGATACTGGAGTAGTTTGCCATTTCCTTTTCCAGCTTGTTGATGAGGAAACTGAGGCAAACAGGATTAAGTAACTTGCCCAAGGTCACATAGCTAATAAGTGTCTGATGCCAAATTAGAGTCTTTCTGACTCAGTCCTGGCACTCTAGCAACTGAGCCACCTAGCTGCCTCATTTTTAAGAACATAGTAGATTAAAAAAATAAAACATTTTTTGGGGCACATACAAATGAGAAAAAAATTTTGATCTTGCATCTATCTTATTTATACTCAATTCTGTTAAAAAATATATTTGTTTCAGTAAACTTTAGTAGTCATTCTGATGAAAAATCAGGACATAATTGATTTAGTAATGTAAAATAAAAATCCAATTAGTTGGATTAGAAACATCATTTAGTGTTAGGCCACATTCTGCCTATTGACTGAGCTTTTCCCAGGTTTGTAAGGTAGGTATTTTGGAAATAATATATTAACTCTGAAAATATTGGGAAAAATGATTGTATTTTAAAATCATGTCAGGGATAAGGTTTTTTATCTCATAGGCTCATGCTTATAACAGGTAGGAAACTAAAATGCTTGCAGTAGTTCTGGGTAAAAGTAATTTACGGCATCCCATTCCCTTACTTTTTCATTTCTCTCTTTTTTCTCCCCTTTTGCCCAGAGCAGGCTTCATCATGAGAATTACTAGCTCTCTTTCCCAATATATTAGTTTCTTTCCTTTGGTTACTGGATTCCATATTCCCTCTGGATTCCTTGAAGCAGTTGAAACCTGCCTTTACCCTTCCAGTTGATCAGCAGCACTTAACTGAGTTTTTCTATCCCAGTACTAACCATTTTTCTCCACTGCCTGATTTGTTTGTTCAGCAACTTTAAAAATGTGTTATAATTTTTTTGAAGTTGGTTGAAAAATCCATTTTTAGTTAGTTTGTGAAAACTTAATGTATGTGTTAAAATGATAAAAATAGATAATCTTGAAAATATATGTGTGTGTCTTTAAATTCTAGGAGAAAGAACACAGTAAGGAAGTACCAGATATAGGAAGTGAAAAAATAGACGATGACAAAGAAGCTCCAAAGACTGATGAAAACAAAGTACAGCAGAATGGGAATTGCCAACCAAATGAAGAAAACCTTACTGCCAAGGCAGAAACGGTATAGAGCCAATAGATATGTCCCACTAAACTCAGCTGTAGAGTGGAATCCAAAGCTTTTAATTCTCTCATTAAGAAGCCAACA
>CM053622.1:349663926-349700575 GCA_028646595.1 Phalanger gymnotis
TTTTTTGTTTTAATTTCAATATATATTGTTTGATGATGTGCTTGAAAATGGTGCAAAATATATAAACACACCCCTGTAAATGAAATAAGACATTACTTCACGGTTTTACAGTGATCGTGTTAAATGCCTACTAATAGGTTTTCATTTGCTCACAATTTGGGGACACCAGTTCTTTATCTAAAATATTTTTTCAGATTAAAATTGCTTAAATGTGTGGATTTTTTAAAAAGTAGTTTAGTGGTGCATGCTAACTGTTCCATTCCAAAAAAGGAAAAGCAACCATGTTGAATACTAATATGCTTAAATTTTTTTCCTCCCAAAGTGAGCATATCTTTTAACCTTTGTTAATATTTTGAAGTTTATTTTTGTGTCTGGTCAGCTGCAAATGGCATAGGTGTTCTTAACAAAAGGAAACCTGGTTTTCAAAACAGGCTATGGGAGCACAAGCTGAAGCTTTAGTGCCTTCTAGTGTTTTCTAGTATTTTATATGTGCTAGTCATTCTCAGTTCATACTGAACCTAGATAGCTATTCCACCCACCCCCATAGAGAAATGTGCAAGTAGTATGGAAGAACAGCTTCTTAGTTCACCTAATACAAGAAAGAGGTTAGGTCTTTAAGGACAGGTTTATAGCATGAAGCAAAAATACAGTTTAGGGACCATCGGTTTTATACTCTTGTAGCTGAAAGTGAAGCATGTTCTTATTTTGCCTAAATCAAAGGAAGCCCTTTAATTCTCTACATTGGATGGCCTTAATCATTACCTCGCAATCATTTTCTCTAGTGCTGGTTATGTGATGTGCAAAAACTGTACCTGAAAGGGGTAAAGGTATGTATGGCTTTTTCTTTTTTTTTCCCCCAAAGGGTTAAATTTACTTGAGTTTAAACTACAAGTCATTAGTCATTCTTGGGGTCAGCTTTTTGTAAGAAAGCACTTACGTAGGAGAATGACATTTATGAAGATTTTTTCCAAAAAGCTCAACTCATGCTTTCAGAATTCCTTACATCATTGTTAGATTTTCCCAAGAAGTCATACCTTTTAATTAGCTCTTAATATTAAATCAAGTATAATTATTTTAATGCAACATAATACAATCAAATTTACTCAGTTGCCTTACCTCATGGGAAGTTACTTCTGTAAATTTAGAAAGCTGAATAGTGTGCTCCTTACCTGCTTTTCATTTGATTTTCCTTTAATGGTTAATACTATTGAAACTAAAGTTTTGTGGAGAATGGAAAGTTGCCCATATTTCAAGTAATGAATCCTGGTTTGATTATGAAGCTGCTTAATCACTCTTCACATGTTCAGAATTACAGTTTTTTTGCCACTGTGTACATTAAAACTTTGTAAAATGCTTTACTGTGTAAAGTATAGATGGTCATTTTTAATGCTTCAGCCACATTCAGTTGGCTGGTAAAACAGCTTATTCTCATAAAAGAGTAACTTGTGTGGATGGAAAGACCAGAGGATTGTGTATTTTGCAACAACTGTCTTATTTATGATATGTAAGTAGTGTAGAGCAAACATTGTTCGTTATCCTTAATACCATTTCACTAATAAAACCAAGTGTTTTAGAGGGAAGTTTTTGTTTATGCATTTCAGAAAAGTGTTTTAGTATAATCCTGCCCTAATTCTACTTGGTTTAGTAGAGACCTTTCATTTGAAAAGTACATGCTTATAGACTGTCTATAAAACAGTCACTTAAGGCTCTGTTTTTTTGGTTGAACTCTGATCTCAAGTAAATGAACCTTGTGTTAGTTAAAATTAATTTGGTTTCTGCTGCTGGTTTTTCTTGGTATTTGCCTTTAAAAATAATCTTAATAATCAAAGGTACTGATTTTTTTTTTTAAATTGGCAAATGAATAGCAAATGATTTACAAACCTAAACAAAGAGCTCCAGGAAGTTAAACTAAATTATAATTTTCCTAAATGACGTGAGAAAGTCTGATTGATAGCAATGATTTCCAGATTCAGAGATAGTACTATTGTCCTAAAAAGCATGTATTTTCCATTTCAGCATTACTGCTCTATTACTTTTTAATTTACTTTGCTTAAAGACTTGGTTTTCCATTTTATCACCTCAGTCTCTTGCTTCCCATTTGACAGGAATATTTTGAATTAAGAGTTTAGAGACAACCATTTTGAGATTTGATACCTCTCAAATTTGTAGGTTTCCTTGTAGCTTAATTAAACAACCAGTTTATTCTTCTTTTCTGGGACCACAGTAGATAACACATATGTCTTGCCTTCTGGCAAGTCTTGTTATTCAACAGTTTTACATACTGAACAGATAAGCAACAAATCAGTCCATCCTTAGTTTGGTTTAATAAATAAACTGGTTTCTTAACTTTAAAAAATGTGTATCTAGTTTCAACCAGTATAATTTTTTTATCTCATGCAAATTAACTTCGTAATAAATACTTTCTGTGTAGTTTACATTTTTTCCCCTCATGTTATAGAATTAATTTCTTGGAGAAGCTAAAGTACTTTGCTATTGTCAAGAATATTGTAGACTTGGATTTCAACATGTATTTTAAAGTAACAAGTAATCTAAGATACTTTTTGATATTAAGAGATTTTCTTCTATGGTGCTAACCATTTCCAGATCTATCAGTATCTAATGTTTTTTTTAGACTGTTACCTATCTTTTTAGATTAGAATAAACAACAGTCACTGACACAAATCTAGGGTTTAGTCTTCAAATGAAGGAACTTATAAATTAATGAATTATTTCTGTGGAAATCAAATAGCAAGGGTTTTTGTTTGTTTTTTAGCCTATTGAAGTATTTGTGTATATGGATTGATTCTTAGCAGCTGAATTAGTAGTAGAAACTAAAGCCATTTTATGGTGTGTTTTAAAAAATTGAAACCATAAATTTGAATAAATTTATCTTTCATAAATTCAGTACCATTCAGTACCATTAATTTAAGATTCTAATTCTGTGGGATCTCAAGTAGGATTGAGTGTCAAATGTTCCCTCTATGTTTCCGTAGTTTTATTTTGCACTACCCCTCCATTCAGTAGGTTCTTATATTCTGTTGAGCCAGTTCAAAGTGGCTTACTTTATACCCATCTGCTGATGACATTTGAAAATTTAAAATCAGATTGTTTTCATACTTCAAAAATAATGTAATGCTCTCAAAAGGTGCTGAATTGACAGCTCTGGGCACCTTCAACATGAATAACTGAAATCTAAATATCCCTTACATATTAAACAAATGTGCCTCTACCTGCCTTACAGGTCCTTTTCAGGGCAGAAATGGGCCCTCTTAATCTTGGACTGCTCAGTGAGTTATCTTTTGAAAAAATATTTTCATTGGTGACGTGCCCTTGCTCTGGAATAAAAATAATTCCTAAGGCAAAAGCCGCTAAATCAGCTATACTTTTTGACCATGTTTAGTTAAGTTTGATTTATTAACTCATAATAAATCTATTCCCATTTTATTCTGATTCAATTCTCTGCCCTAAAATTTTATTTCTATTATCAATTTATAGCAGTCTTAAATATGATACTTTTATGACTTAACTTCTGGTCTCTTTTAATAATGTCGCCTTGCTTTGATAATTTTTCAAATTAAAAACTGCCAAATTTTGAATGACCTTGCATGCATTTCACCTCTGAGGCACTTACAGAAGAATGGAAGAACATATTCTTTATTGTTTTTAGGTCCCTCCAGACTAGCTCTAAGGCAACTTTAAAGCATAAACAATTACTTCCAGCTTTGGATGTAAATTCAAACTCTTGGAAATCACTTGGAGAATCTAGAACTAATGAAGTTGGTTTGTGCCAGTTTTAGGCTACCAGTGGATAATGAATTGCTAGGGGATAAAGCAGAGAAGGATATGCTCAAGAATTCCTTAATTTTCATAGCGGTTTATTTTTGGTTAGACCTTATTATGTAGCTTATTCAATTCAGTTGAACAGTTAAATAATATCCCACATTTTGATCTCATTTAGTTTTATCAAATAATGCTTGTTACATGATTCTCTTGGTTATAAAGCAGAGAGATTAACATTTAAACATCTAAAGAAATAATGTGCTACATGGGTGGTATATATTTGTGGGTAGAGCCAATATTAAATGGTACTAGTAAAGCTATGTCCAATGATGCTGCTATTATGTTGCTATATTTTTAATAAAATCAAACTCTTAAAAATCTTATCACTTTGTGACATTTATTCATACTTCCCATGGTCCATCGGTCATCTTGCCACATGAAGGGAATAGCTCTTCTGTGAAATTACTTTTTATGCTGTTGAATGTTGGACCATCTTTATTTCATGATGGATGTATTATAGTAGTTCCATTACAAGTGTTGGTATTTTGCACAACAGTGATTTACCACATAAAATTTAGTTTTTTACAGTAAGAACTACACCCATTATCCAACTAATTGAATCTTTTTGTTGCTTTGACTAAACTCTACTAAACGGCATATTTTTATGATGAAAAGAGCATTTATTTTTTGCAGTGGCTGACGGAGTACTACTTAATCAGTACAGTACTCTTAATTTTCTGTCTCAGTTATTAATTCAAGTTGCACATTTAATTATGATTTCAGTTTATGGTTTTAAATTTAGACATTTGGGCAGTTGGCAAAGGATGGCATTAATGAAGTCAGTGTTATAAATTTCTCCACCTTAATTCTTTTCTCACTGTTATATGATTAGAGGCTGAACCTAAACCTCTCCCCTACCTCACCCCCTCACCCTTACCAATTTTCAATTCAACAAGTATTATATCTACTATGTGCCAGGGACTGGGCTCAGTGCTGGGAGTATAAAGACAAAAAGAGTCTCCGTTCTACTGAGAGGGCAACAACATGTACACAGGTAAGTCTCAAATGGGGACAGCACTAACAGGGGCATCAAGAAAGGCCTCATTTAGGAAGTAGCACTTGAGTTGAACTTCAAAGGTGGAATTAGAGGTTCCCAGGGGCAGAGGAGAGGATGGGATCCTATTCTATTCTGCAAAAGCATAGAGAGAGGAGACAATATTATGGGGATCAGTTTGGAATAGAATATGTGAGAGGGACTACTATGAAATCACTGCAATAGTCCATGGCATAAGTGATAAAACTCTTAAAACTAGTATGGTGACCATGTACTAGGAGAGAACCAGGAAGGATGCAAGAGATTGTGAAGGTAGAAATGACATGTCTTGGAAATTGAAGGATATGGCAGAGTGAAAAACCAAAGACAGTAAGTTATAAACTTGGGTGACTGAAAGGATGATTGATATTGGGAGGAAAAGTAATGATCCATATCTAAGCTAGCTAGCAGTCATTGGGTGATAATAGAATGGAGATTAGATGAGAATAGAGAGTTAGACGTAGATAGATGGGTCATTTTCATAGATAAATGTTACTTGAACCCTGAGACTTGAGGTCAGAGAGGCGGCTTATAACAACCCTTTTGTGTGGCTGACCAGTAGGTACAGTGACAATACAAATTCATTACCACTACTTGCAAAGCCATTTGAAAGAGGGTTAACATTCAGTGTCCATCTCTTCGGATGCTAGGTAGCACTTGTGAAATTCCTCTTCTCTTGATCTGTGTTTATCTCAGAGTACTAGCATTATGTGAGACCCAGTGCTACAGTCTTCTGACCCCTCTGGTTGTCCCCAGTCAGAGGATGAGGTTTAGGGCCTTTTCTTTCTTGCCATCTTCCCTGGTAGTACCCTGGAATCCATGTTTCCTGGCTGCCTTTCTGTATAGTCTCAGGCTGG
Source organism: Phalanger gymnotis (assembly GCA_028646595.1). NCBI lineage: Eukaryota > Metazoa > Chordata > Mammalia > Diprotodontia > Phalangeridae > Phalanger > Phalanger gymnotis. Next base: position 349,669,657 of record CM053622.1, read on the forward strand.
ATGAAGGTGCTTATCATTGTTTCTATTACTGTTTTTTCTCTAGAGGCAGCTAGATGGTGTGATGGATAGAGAGCTGGGCCTGGAGTCAGAACTGAACTTAAATCTGGCTTCAGACACTTAACTAGCTCTGTGACCCTAAGCAAGTAATTTAACCTCCGTCTGCCTCAGTGTCCTCAACTTTACTGTAAAAGATGATAATAATGCCACCTACCTCCTAGGGTTGTTGTGAGGCTCAAATGAGATATTTTTAAAGCACTTAGCATAGTACCTGGCACATGGTTGGTTGGTTGTCCTTCATTCTCGAGGAGGACCAAAATGACATCACTATGCTAGAGTCACGTTTCAATGTGTCCAACTGTGGCTGATCAGACTAATAGGAACTCAGAATGCTCTACCACAGGTCGGGCACAAATAGTCCCTATAAACATTTGGGGTGGATTCTCTAAATTTGTGCATCCTGCATTTCCTTTGAGCTGTTGCAATTCTGTGCTCTTAGAGCACAGCACCTTCTCTGATATGGGCATGCCATGCTGAGCGGTCTTGTGCCATTGTCTTCCATGTCACACAATTCCGAAGTTCTTAAGAGAGACCTTGAGAGTGTCCTTGTATTGCTTCTTCTGACCTCCATGTGAATGATTGCTCTGTGTGAGTTCTCCATAAAATAGTCTTTTTGGCAAGCAGACATTTTGCATTTGAGTGACGTGGCCAACCCATCGGAGTTGTGCTCTCTCTGAAGCAGAGTTTGAATGCTTGGCAATTTAGTTCAAGTAAGGACCTCAGTGTCTGGCAGTACCTTATCCTGCCAGGTGATCTTCAGAATCTTCCTAAGACAATTCATATGGAAGCGATTCAGTTTCCTGGCATATAGCAGACACTTAATAAATCCTCCCTCCCTTCTTTTCTCCCTCCCTTCTTTCCTTCCTCCCTCCTTTCCTGCCTTCCTGCCTTCCCTTCCTCATTCAATGCTTTTTTTTTTTAATATCTCTACTGGAGTATATGTGGGAGAGCTGGGGTCTCCTATCAGCTTTGACATTACCATTTTACCTAGAAGTCTGGTCATAGTATTTTCACTGTCCCAGAGAATCCTGAGGCAGAAGGGGAGTCATCATGGCATAGTAGAAAAAAATGCTAAACCAGGAAATGGGAGGCCATCTGCCTAATCTTGGCCTTTGCATTTACCAGCTCTGTGAGTCAGAGCAAACCACTTCCACTCTCTGGGCTTGAAATTTCCTTGCCTATGAAATGAGGTGGGAAGGCAGGGGAGAGGGCTGTGTGATCCCTTCCAGCTCTGACATTTATGAGTCTAGTACAAATTAGAATGAACTGTTCCCTAAAGAGACAACTCTGATTGTGAACTTGCATGAAACTTCCATGCCAGCCGCATTGGTAACAACAGTTCACATTGATAGAAGGCTTTTTAGAGTTTGCAGAGCACTTTGTATACATTAGTTCAGTGACATATTGAAAGCATCTTCCTCTACTAAAGCATCACAAGTTTGGAATGCTTGTTAGTCATTAAGGTCAACAAAAATTTCTGGAGAATATGACACTATCACGAGGGAGAAAATATCTCATGTGTGTATAACGTTTTTCCAAAGTATTTCACTTCTTTGTTTCATTTTTTCTCTGTAACCATCCTTCAGAGAACTGGGGACAGGTATTATTACTCTGCCTGCGTAACAGCAGCTTTTACAATCCATATCAGAATGTCTACGCCCACCTGAGCCCTGAAGGGAGAGCTCCGTGGGGCGCTTCCAGCAAAGGGAATTCTGCCAGACACCTGGTCCAAGGGCTGGGGCCCAGGTGGTTGCTTCTTCACATTTGAGGTCCCTGGAGAGTGTGTAGCTCCCACGAGCAAGATAATCCACTGAAAGGAGCAGTGGCTGAATTTTTATGCGTGTGGTTTTCAAATATATATGCAAAATCCCTGTGGATTGAATTGTCTGTTTAGCTATTGCCAGTGTTATGTACACAGGCTACATGTTAGTGAAGTGACAGCAGGAGGTCCCTGGAGGTGAGTGGCTTTGAGGATTTCTATTAAGTCCACATGCGCTGAATGCATAATGAGAGGCTGAGGTCCTCTCATTATTCCTAATCTCTGACTATTGAGACATTTAGCTGAAGAGCTGGCAATCACTCCACAGAAAAACGGGTCATTGCCAGGAAAGATGGACGGGGAGACTATTGTGGTGAACGTTTGTTTTACCTCAGATTTATGGTGGTGGTGGTGGAAGGAAATACACATATGAAATAGGCCTGACCTTTTTCTACACCAGGAAAATGAAAAGTGAGAGGAAGTAGAGGCTAGCTAGAGCTGGATGGTTAAGAATGTCCCTTGTCACTTTGTGTGTGTATTTGTTGTATTGTAGAAAAGGCCCTGGGCTGGAGGTTACTGGACTTGGTCCAGTTTTGCTTACTGGCTTTGTGTTCCTGAACAAGTCATAAGGCGATCAAAAGAAATCATACATATAAAGGACTTTGTAAAACCTCACAGTACTATGGGAAGGTCAGTTATTACTACTGTGTGACCCTGGGCATTTTTTCATTTGTAAATTGAGAATGGGTGGAGTTGGACCAGGTCAAGTTCTGTGATCCTATAAATCATTTAAATTCTTACACTTTTCTTGATTTCTCCTGAAGATTGTTAGCCTGACTCTAAAGCACCAGGGATCTTTCCAAATGTTCTCTGGATGTTTTCTAACCTGCATGTGTCAGTCAGGCTGGGGCTCTGACTTGTCCCCAAGATGTGCCTTGATTTGTTTAACTGAAGTTAACCAAACTCAGCGGATAAAGAGTGGGACTTCACTTGAAAGAACTAAGTTAAGAGTCTTCCCTTTACTTGCTATGTGACTTTGGACAAATCATTTTACTCTGTGTCTGTATTTCTTCAGCTGTAAAATGATCAGGTTGACTAGATCGGAAATGTCAGAGGCTGCGTTGCTGCCCCACATCAGCTCTGCAGTGTGTGTTGAGAACCAGATTAGAATGTAACTAGGAAATGTTTAACAAAATAAATAAAGCACAATAGCACATAGATAATGTGAATGTGTGCTTTTCTAAGTCAATATGCTGCCTACAGGGGTCCTTATGGATGGTCTAACAGGTTCCCCACCCCTGATTCTAGTGGCTCATCTGTAAGCTGAGAGCGCTGGACCAAAGGCTCCGTAACGTGACATTGAACTTGAGATACTCAGTGCTATGGCATTATACTATTTCTCCTACCCCACACTGCCTTTCCTCCGTTATTTAGTAATTAGCAGGGATAAATCCTGGAAGGAGATATTAAGCAGATGAGCAAGATTTGGAGACCAAGAGCTATCAAGCACTTGCTATTTCTTGCAACTAACAGAGACAATGTGGTGACCTCAATAAAGAAGTGGCTTCTGGCTCACGAAGTCAGGTTCTGTCTATTACATACACATACTGGTTATATGAATATGGGTAGTCAGTTAGTTACATTGGTAGAAGGACTTTCTTACACCAATGAAATCAGAAGTCTGTATCTGCCCCCCCCAATAAAATTCAAGATCCTCTGACTTCAACCCAAACCTCGATTATTTCAGCTGAGGGATGGTTTCTCAACCACCAGAGCAACCTACAATCAGGCAAAGGCAAGCTTCATCACTGTCAGTTCATCACACAATTAAATGACCCTTAATATGGTGATTCCAGAAATTAGACTTGTCTTCTTAATAAGTTTAATAGTTAAGTTCTAATGAATTTACCTTAACTCTTTACAGATAACTTCTTTCACCACAAATCATATTACCCATGTGGTGTCAGCTGATTTCTCAAGAGGAATGAAAGCATGTTGGCTGCCAGGGGCACTGATTTGTGTGGAAACGAAGGCTGTACTTTTCCACAGACCACATCATTGGTACTTGGAGGCTTGAACTGTTTCTGCTGAATTATTGAATTTACCTTTTCTTCCAGGTTTTAGTGATAGGTTAGGATGTAGGCTGCATATGGGCAAAATCCATCTCCATTTATCCTTTTCTTTAAAAACGAAGCAAAACTGTAGTGGCATCTCTGAAAAGCAATAGCAGCCCTATAGAGGCAGCCTGGCATGCTTTGCTACCTGAGCCAGGCAGTGATTTGAACCCTAGCCCCTAAAGACCTTGGGTAAATTCCTTGCCTTTCTGGGCCTCAAGTTTCCTCAGTTTCTAATGAGAGCATTAGATTAGATGATCCCCAAGGTCCTTTCAATTCCAACTTTTTATTATTGTTGTTCAGTCATGTCCTACTCTACATTTGGGGTTTTATTGGTAAAGATACTGGTGCTTTGCTGTTTCCTTCTCCAGCTCATTTTATAGATGAATAAACTGAGTCAGACAGGGTTAAGTGACCTGCCCAGGGTCATATAGCTAGTAGCTGTCTGAAGTCAAATTTGAACTCAGAAAGATGAATCTTCCTGAGTCCAGGCCCAGCACTCTTATCTATCCGGCCACCTAGCTGACTCTATTAACACAGCAACATAGTAAATTCAAATAGGAACTACATTTTAATCTGGTTTGAGCCATACTCAGGAGTGTTATGGTCCTCATGCTGGTCATGCTTGACACAGTCAGACAACAGGTGGTCTAGGCTTAAGAAAGTGATAGAGAAAATGTTAATTATGCAGATTAAGCTTAAAAATGTTTCATGGGCACTTTTAAATTTTCTTTCTGGAGAGCCAGTTGTTAAACACTAGTATACCCCCTGCCCTCCCCTAACTAAAGGAGAGCCAGTTGTTAAACATTCACCAGTACACCCTGCCCTCCCCTAACCGAAGGGAGCCTGTTTCTTCATAGCTATCAGCACCTTTAACAGTTCCTCTCTTGCCCCTCTTCTGAGGAGCTGTGCTCCAGGTGAGTTCAGGTGCATTATTTATCATTCCTTCTTTCATGGACTAGGGAGCTTTCCAGCCACAAACTCAGCTAAGCTCATATACCTTTAGAACAGGAAGGGATCTCAGAGGCTGGTGCTCTCATTTTGGAGATGAGAAAACAGAGCCCAGTGAGAGGAAGATGCTCATGGTCACGAGCAGGATGTCGAGTCAGAAGATTGTATTATCTCATGGACCAGGAGCAGCACTGGTTTAGTGAAAGGAGAACTGGGCTTGTAGCCAAGACGTAGGTTCAAAGCACAGCTCCATTGCTTACTATTTGTATCATCTTGTGAAAGTAACTTTTCAGAACCTCAGTCCTCCTATCTGTAAAGTGGGGTAACAACACTTGCAGCACCTATCTCATACAGTTAAAATGTCATAGAAATATGAATTGTTTATTTTTCATAGGGGAGGTAGCTTTTGAGTAGCACCTAGGAGGATGGGCAGAGTTTTCTTTTTTCTTTTTTTTTGGAGGCAATCAGGGTTAAGTGACTCGCCCAGGGTCACACAGACCAGATTTGAACTCAGGGCTGGTGTTCAATCCACTTTGCCACCTAACTGCCCCATAGGCAGAGTTTTCAAAAGCACAAATTTCAGGAGAATAATCCAGTGAGAAAGCAAAGATGTAAAAATAGGAAAATACAAGACTATGTTTTAGGTGAGTAATAAATGCTTCAATTTGTCTGAAACACAAAGTACTGGTAGAGAAACAATGAGGGATCAGTCTGGAAAGGTAGGTCAAGGTTTGAGCAGAATCTGATCTCAGAGTCATAGCTTAGTAGAAATAAGTTTCTTAGACCATTTCTTCAGAATAGGTTTTTTTAGAAAAATTATTTATTGATACCTTTTGATTTTACACTGAAGTCAATTTGGACATATCTCTGCCTACCTATCCCATCATCACTCCTAGAATTGAACCTTCCCTTTCGGTTAACATAAAATTGATACTAAGACTATGTGCAATATTCTGCCATAGAAGTCCCCCGCCCCTCAGCTGAGAGGGAGTTATGTTTCATTATCTCTTCTATGGGACCTTCATTGCTTCTTCAACACATTGAGTTAGATTTCCTATTGGTGAGCATTTAGTTTCGTTGTCATAGTTGTGGGTGCTGGTTTTCCGATTCTGCTTACATTACACTCTGCATCAATTTCATATGACTTCCCATGTTTATCTGGATTCCTCTTATTGGTCATTTCTTATTATATGAGCATCCATTGTACTCATATATCACAGTTTGGCCATTCCCCAGTCACTAGGCACCAATCAAGAACAGGCTTTATTAAGAGAAAATATGAAGAATATGAAGACATTAGCCATTTAGAGGAGGAGGAGGAAAGGAGTGCTTCGGTGGGAAAAAGGACACAGAAAAGAAGACTGGGACATCCACGATAACTTTCAATTTGACCTGTAATGAGATCTGCCCATAACGATGTCATCCTTCCAGGGGAGAGCCCTGCCCATACAGGTGAGTTTCTTACTGCTTTGTGCTCCCTATTGCTTCATGGCACTGTGTGATCCTGATAACCATTAAACACAGTCTGAGAAATTCAACCAATCTAAGAAACACCCTGGGTTCAAGTAGATTCCAGCCACTGTTAGTTGATGAGAGCAAAAAGCCAGACAGATTACTGGGTCAACTCTAATTTGTTTTGAACACTGTGGGTTGTATCATCTTCCCTGACTCCCTGTTACTTCCCCATTCTCCATTCCACTGAAGCAACAGTGCTAGCCCTCTCGATGTATCATGAGGTGAGGAGGACAAGGCATGATTATAATATTGTAAAGCGATTTGTGATTCTATTTTTTGGCTTTGTATCTCCAGTCTACCCAGGGCCATGCCTTGCACACAGAAGGCACTTGATGAAACTTGTTGAACTAAATTCAACTGAACTGAAAGGATGATTTGTTGTTGTTCATTTGTGTCCAACTAAAAATTTATTCCTTCTTTCTATCTGATGAATGTTTGAGGATTAGACCCCCAGACTTCCCTTTCAAGGAAGATCTTTTTTTCTGTCATCTTTTCTGAGGTCTCATGGACCACATCTGCTCTGGGCCAATGAATAAGGATCAAAAACTAGGTCAAACAAAAAAAACCCCACTGCTGGTATTTGGATGGCAGAGGGATGGGACGCTTCAAGAACTCTGGGTCTTCAATAGTAATAGAACAACCCTTCCAGGTTGGCACTGTGCTTCCCTCACAAAAACAAGCCTTTGAGAGAGTGAAGTGAGCAGAACCAGGAGAGCACTGTATACAGTAACATCAGTGATGATCAGCTGGAAATGACTTAGCTATTCTCAGCAATACAATAGTCTAGGACATGATTCCAAAGGACTCATGATGACAAATGCTATCCACCTCCAGAGGAAGAACTGATGGCATCTGAATACAGGCTGAGGCATACTATTTTTCTCCCTCTCTCCCTCCCTTCCTTCCTTCCTTCCTTCCTTCCTTCCTTCCTTCCTTCCTTTTTTCCTTCCTTCCTTCCTTCCTTCCTTCCTTCCTTCCTTCCTTCCTTCCTTCCTTCCTTTTTCTCTTTTTCCTTTCCTTCTTCTCTTCCTCCCTCCCTCCTCCCTTCCTTCTTGCATCATACTCTTATCCATGTACTCTTCAATCCAGTTTTCCTGGCCTCATGCTATTCCTTAAATGAGATATTCTGTCTCCCATCTCCTTTCATTTTCACCGACTGTCCCCCATGCCTGGAATACTACTCCTTCCTCTCTCTGTCTCCTGGCTTCCTATAGTCAGGAACTCAGTTGGCAAGCATTTGTTAAGTGTATTTTAATGTGCCATGCACTGTGCTAAGTGAAAGGGATACAATAAAAAGCACCCCCAAGCAAAAAAAAAAACAACCCAAAAAATCAAAACAAACAATGCAACCCTAAGACAAACAAACAAACAAAAAAAAACCAGTCCATACTTGCAAGAGGCTCACAGTCTAATGGTGGAGATGACAGGTAAACCACGATGTATGAACAAGATATACATGGGAAAAATCAGACAGAGTGAAGTCACTAGTATTAAGAGAGATCAGAAAAGGCTTATTGTAGAAGGTGAAATTTTAGCTGAGATTTGAAGGAAGCCAGGGAGGTCAGAAGATGGAAATGAGGAGGAATACAATTGAAGATGATGAGGACAGACAGTGAAAACGGCCAGAGTTGGGAGATGGAGTATCTTGTGTGAGGGATAGCAAGCAAGCCAGTGTCACTGCATCAAAGAATATGTAGAAGGGAGAAATGTGTAAGAAGAATGGGAAGGTCTGAAGGGATTGGTTATGAAGAACTTCAAATAGATGACTTGCCCAGCCAGTATCTGAGGCCAGATTTGAACTCAGAAGAGGAGGCTTCCTGACTTCAGGCCTGGCACTCTATCCACTGAACTGCCTGGATGCTGGTCTGACTTTAGGAAGTTCAGTTTGACAAGTGAAGTGAAGATAGACTGGAGTGAAGAGAAACTTGAGGCAGAGATACTAACCAGAAGGCCACTGCACAACAATCCAGGTGTGGGGTGATGAGGTGGCCTACACCATGGTGGTGCCAGTGACAACAGAGAGAAGGGGGCACATGCAATAGATGTTCAGAGAGTAGAGTCAACAAGACTCAGTGCCAGATGGGATAGGGGAGATTAAGCAATTAAGGATGACACCTGGCTCAGGATCCTCGGTGCCTGGAAGGAAGGTGGTGTCCTTCACAGTAATAGGAACATTAAGAAGAGAGGAGAACTTGTGGGGAATGATAATGCGTTCATTTTTGGACATGTTGAGTTTCAGATGTCTAGGTCAAAATGTCCAACAGGCAATTGGAAATGTGAGATTGGAGGGTTAGGAGAAATTTTAGGGATGGATAAGTAGATCTGGGAATCATCAGCATAAAATTGATAATTGAATCTGTTATGGGGGAAATAACTTCTCTTTGAGTAAATGTGGTAGGTAACTGCTGCTTAAAAAATCTACACAATGCAGAAATTATCAATGTAAAAAAAAGAGTCTAGGTTTTATTATGCTTGAACATAGGTTTAGATCTCAGACCCCAAACAAACAAATAAATAAACCTGAATGAAGATTAGGATTTTAACAAGACCTCTTGTAGGCAAAATTACATCAGAGTAACAGAAAAATTATTCCTATACATAGTGCATAAGACACATTCATAATCCCATTCTTCCTTCAATGTCATAAAAGTTGAACAAACTTAGTTAAATGGAATTATAATCTCATACATCCCCCAAGAAAACAACCAACAGATTCTACAGGTAAGCTAAGTCAGGTTATAGAATAAACACTGAGTTTGTGAAAACCTATGCTCACAAAACTGCAGAGATGCATTTTAAAAAAGTCTTAATGGGCTAATTGAGGGGAAGAGATTTATGTGTCATAAAGACTCAGAATCAGGGGAATTCTTCCATGAATAAATTATTTTTGGAACATTTTAAAGAGGCTGTGTTCCCTTCTTTCTCACATTTGGTTTCTTATCTCAGGAACGTCAAAAGTCTTCCCTTAACACCATCATTTCATGAGTCAGGTTTTGGTCAGGTGAAGTTAATATTGATAGAAGGAAGGCTTATAGTTCCAAAAGTTGCCGAAGGAATGGTCCTGAGCCTTAAACAATAAAAATTACTAAAAACAAATCAAGGATGAATCGCGAATCCATGGGAACTGATGAGATTACTATAGTAGCGAGGGAGAAGAGGGGCCAGGACAGAGCCTTGAGGGGTACCCACAGTTAATGGGCATGACCTTAATGAAGATCCAGCAAAAGACACTGAGGAGGACAGATAGAGGTAAGAGAGAATCCAGGAAAGAGTAGTGTCACAAAAACAAACAAAGACAATGTCAAGAAAAAGAGCGTGATTGACAGTGTCATTGGCTGCAAAGAGGTGAAGAAGGATGAGGAATGAGACAAGGTCATTAGATTTGGTGATTAAGAGATCACTGGTAACTTTGGAGGAAGTAGTTTCAGTTGAATGAGGTTAGAATCCAGACTTCAGAGATACAAGAAGAGAGTGAGAGAAAAGGAAGTGGAGACACTTGTTACAGATGGATTTTTTCAAGGAATTTAGCCCCCAAAATAAGGAGAGATGTCGGATGATAGCTGGTGGGAATGGATGGATCGAGTGAGATTGTTTTGAAGATGGTGAGACACAGATGTGTAGACAGTAGGAAAGCAACCAGTAAGAAGAGACTGAAGATCAGGGAATGAGTAGAGATGACAGAGGGGGCAATCTACTGGATAATAAGATGGAATGGGATCACTTGTGCATGTAGAAAGGTTAGCCTTGGCAAGGAAAAGGACCATTTCACCATGTTAGACAAGGGTGAAGGAGGAGATAGTGGCCAAAGGCATCTGAGTGATGGGAGATGAGGAGGGGTAAGAGGGAACACTGAGTGAATGACCTCAGTTTTTTGAGTGAAATATTTGCAAGGTTCTTAGCTGAGAGAGTGGGAAGGGAGGGGATAGTGAGGGGATTGGGAGGCTCGAGGAGGAATGAAAAGGTTTGGAAAATATATACAATGTACCACATCCATTGTCTGCTATATCTGTGATGGAGTGAAGAGAAATGTCTTTTCATGTTTCTTCCTTGAGGTCATGTTTGTTTATCATGTTTCCACAACATTTGATTGCATTATGTTAGTTCTTTCTGTTTACACTGTTGTAGTCATTGTGTATATGCTTACATCTGTAAGCCAATCTGATCTGTATTAGATCCCGTAAATCTTTCCTTGCTTCCCTGTATTCATTGTATTTGTTGTTTCACATTTTGTTACAGTAATATTCCTTTACTTTTGTGTACATACCACAATTTGTTTAGCCATTCCTTAATAGATGAGCATCTACTTTGTTTCCAATATTTGCTATCACAGAAAATGCTGCTAGAAATATTTTGATGTATATGGGAATTTCTTCTTATCAAAAACCCTCCAGAATAGCAGTGGATTCTTCAGGTCAAAGGATATGAACATTTTAGTCACTTTATTTGCATAATTCCAAACTGCTTTCCAGAATAATTGTACTGATTTATGGCTCCACCAGAAACGCACTACTAGTGTGCCTATGTTATCACAACCCCTCCAACACAAACCATTTCCAGCTTTTGTTACCTTTGACAAATTTCTAAGTGTGAAGTGAAGGAAACTTCAGAGTTGTTTTGATGTGAATTTCTCTTATTATTGCTGATTTAGAACATTATTTGATATGGTTCATAGTTTGTGATTCTTTTGAGAACTGTCTTTTCATGTCCTTTGACCACTTACTTATTGGGGCACGAGCATATGACTTTTAGTGTGGGTCAGCTTCACTCCCTTGCTTTCTGATCCTACTTTTGGGTTTTCTTCATGAAACAGCCCCCACTTGCAGCAGAGCTCATTAGGAAAGCAAACCAACTATTCCTGTCAAGAAACTTACTGCTTTAAAGAAGGTATTTCATTTCCTACCTCTCTGCTGAGGGTAAGTTTTCCACTCCCCCTTTCTCTGGGTTACCCTCGCCCCTGGAGGCTGTGTTTGAAGGTAGAACAGTGACTTACTGTGCTGTGTTTGCTGAATACAGTATTTATGACCAGCTTTGATGTGGACCGGACAGACTCTAAGATAAAGCTGGTCAAAATTGCATGTGTTCAAAGACCCCAACGGGTGCAAAGGAAACTGGTTTTCTTTACACAGAAAAAATAAAAAGTTGCAGTTTCAGGAATAAGTGAGTATCTCAGTGCATCGTCACCAGCTAGTATAGCAATGTACACAGTAATATGTATTAACACCCTTGGCATTGACTCATAATACCCCAGTCCTGTTGAAAGAGTCCCAGAAATATTCAGTTTTCTTCCCTTCTCTTTTCTCTATAGGATTTGGAGTTGTTTCTTCATCAAAAGTCTGTGAATTGGCCCAGAATTGGAAGGACACTAATGCGGATGAGAAAAGACTATATGTGTTAATAATGAAGGATTAGGAAGAGAAAACTAGTAGAAGGCAGAGGTGAGGGAGAATGGGACAGAGCTCTTTCTACTGAGATCTGGGTGATGCCACTCTTGCTGCCCCTTCTCATGACATTTTGGCAGTGACCCTTGCAGGACATTGTCATTACTAGCTTGGTTCTGTATCTGTACTTGTGTGATTTAAAGGGGTCAGAGAAAGCATAAGAGTTGAACCACTCAGCTTGATATGGGAGGGGGAATACTGCTTGGTAAGACATTAGAAGGCTGTTGAAACAAAGAAACATTTCTATGCATAGAGAGGCAGGGGCAGTGAGCTGAAGTGGACAGCAGACTGGCTTTGAAGTCAGAAGACCTGGTTTAAATCCTGACCCTGCTGGATTAGGACCTGTGTGACCTTAAGCAAGTCATTCCCCTCTCTTTGCCTTGGTAAAATGAAGAGATTGAATGAGATGAACCACAAAGGTCCCACCTGTTATTAAAAACTGACATTTATTGTTTTACATGATTGTGTGTGAATAAACTATGTCAGATTGCTTACTGAGTCAGGGAAGGGGGAGGGGAGGATAGAATCTGGAACTCAAAACTTTAAAAAATGTTTTAACATGTAACTTGGGAAAAAATAAAATATATAAAAAAAGAAATAAAGGAATGCTTTGCTTAAGAATAAAAAAAGAACTGACATTTATATAAGATTACAAAATTTGCAAAGCCTTCCACCTGCATTATCTCACTCAAGCCTCACAACAATTCTGTATATTAGGTAGTACCAGTATTTTCATTCCTATTTTCCACGTACCCCATAGTTGAAGGGGGAACCAACAAGGCTCTGAGCTCATAGAGACCTGGATTTATCCTTGAGGTTGTTTTAATAATCTGGCTTGCAGCTTCTGTGGGGGTGCAAGATCCACCAACAACCAGCACCCAGAAAGCTGCCAGCACCTGCAAAAGCACAGGTTCTTTTGATCTGCCTTAATAAGGAAAGCAAGGTGAAGGCGTTGGCAAGCTTACTTTAGTTCAGCACACAAATGTCATTCACTTAGTTCAGAGGAAAAAGCCAGCATCTTGACTTCAGAACAAAATACAAACAAATTACAAATATTGACAGACGGACCTTGTCTGATTCAAATCCCAGTACATAGTTGCCAGAGTTCAACAAAGTCTCAGCATCTGGGTTTACAAGCTGGAGGGATGCTTAGCTACAGCTGCCCAGAGTTTCCTCATCAACACCATCTCAAGAGCCCTTAAACAAATTACAAACAGACCCAATACAGATTCAGTTACCAACATCTAGGTTCAGCCCAGGAGCTCAGAACAAGGGCTGGCCCAGAGTCACGCGCCACCACTGTTGCAGCAAAGAGCTCCAAGGAAGAAGAGGCCAACCCCTGGCTTTTATATCTTTGTCAGCGTCAGGGGTGAGTCACACAAACGACTCACCCATGTGACCTAAAATAGTCACAAAGAGGCAGACTTAAACCCACGTGGTCTCTGCTGTCCCAGACATGTAAACTAGGCTGGCCCTGGAGTTAGCCCCACCTTGGGCCCCACCTTAGTTGCCAATCCACATAGGTTTTACACCTAATGGGGGTTTGGGCCTGGGGCTTAGCACTTAGTAAGTAAGACTCAATGAAATACACTGAATTACTCAGCAAAAACAAAAGCCAAACTCTTCAAGGGCGCTTGTTGAACTAAGTGCTAAGGAGCCCATTTTGCTTACCAACACAGAGGTCCTGACTCCAAAGAGAGGTGAGATCAAGTTTATCTCTGTCTACCCTCACCCCAGAGTAGTTCCAAGGAAATCTCTAAAACGAAGTATCTCTCCTGTCTCAAGGAAATGATGACATGACTTGCAATCGACTTTGATTTGAGTGAGGGAGGGCTGTGCAAGGTCACCAGTCTCACTTTCTCCTCCAGAGCCATCTGGATCCAGTGCCCAGATATTCATCAGGATGCAGTGGGAGACCCTGGTCCTTTCAGGCTAAGGCAACGCCCATTCAGTGAATAGGCCTCTTTAAGAAGTGAGTCAAGGGATGGCCCCTTTAATTAGAAAAAAAAAATCAAACTGGAAGGGGAAGACCCTCAGGGTTCCTGGCCAAAAGAGAAACAGTTGCTATTTAGTGTTTACATTCACTCTGTGCTGTGAGGGCAGGGACCTATTGTTCAATCTATGAGCTCCGGAGTGATTTGGGTTTAAGGCTTGGTTTTTGAGAAAGAAATTTAGCCAGTAAACCCGAAGTTAAGGAGGCGGCCTTCAGCCATCGAAATGGAGCACGGAGAGAAGGGAAAGGGAGAGGAGAGAGAAAGAGAGGGAGAGGCTACTCCCAATGCATCCTAGAACATCTCCAGTTGTCCTGTTTAATATCAGGCTACTCCCATTCCATCCTGGGCCATCTCTAGTCATCCTGATGAATACCAGGCCACTGGACCCAGATGGCTCTGGAGGAGAAAGTGAGGCTGGTGACCTCACACAGCCCTCCCTCAGTCAAAACAAAGTCATGTCATCATTTCCCTGATGTCGTAGTTCTCTTCAAGAATGAAGGAAAAACACAACCTGTCTAGAAGTCTCTTTGTAATGTGGGCACGAGGGTCCCTCTAGAAGGAGTACTCAGTATCTGATATGGATACCAGGTAGATGACAGGGGAAATCTTAAAGATGTAAGTTGTTAAATCGTTTTTCATTCTGGTCCTACTCTCTATGATCTCATTTGGGGATTTTCTTGGCCGAGATAGTGGAGAGGTTTGCCATTTCCTTCTCCAACTCATTTTACAGATGAAGAAACTGAGGCCAACAGGGTTAAATGACTTGCTCAGGGTCACACAACTAGTATACGTCTGAGGAAGAATTTGAATGCATGAAGATGAAACTTTCTGGTTCCAAGGCCAGTGCTCTATCCATTGCACCGCCTAGATGCCCTTAAAGATGCAAAGACACACATTAATGAAATACAAAAACTATAAAACATTTTAAACAGCTCATTGTACTCATTATGCTCTGGCCAGAAAAGAAAGTCAACTTTGTGGGACTGCTGAATAGATAGTTCTCATTTACTACAAGCTTGCATTGTCCGAGTAACCTGCGAATTTCAGATCTCCTGGACAACCAGATTATTGTTTTCTTTATTTTTTTTAGCTGTTGTGTGTTCCTGGCTATGGTCATCTTTTCCTCTGATAAGCATGTGGTTATGGAAATTTTTTGATCGGTAGCAAGTACTCACCCAGAGACTCTTAAAACTCATAAAGTTATCACTAAAGCTAGAAATATCCTTTTAGGAAAAGAAACAAAGGCAAAAGATATTACTTACCTAATTACTGCAATTGCCTCTTTTATAAAAATTAGATTAATTTTTTTCAGTCAGCAAAAATCTATCTTCTTTTTTCCTACCCTTCTCTCCAAATTGTTAAAGAAGAGCAAAATCCCTGTTATAAAAGTGTATACTCAAGGAAAACAAATTCCAGACCAACCATCTCTCTCTGTCTCTCCTTCCATACACACACACACCTCTATACGTATGTATATGCATATATACACACATATATATATTATACATAAATATATATATACATATAAATATACATATGTATATATATATATTGCAATGAGACCTTTAAATTTTTGATTTGCCTTTATTTCTTGTGCAGCTTTTGGTTAACTGAAAGCCTATCTTTTGTTAATATTAACTTTACCTGACCAAAACCTCTGTGTAGACTGCCATAGCATGAAGTCAAACAACTTTGGAAGACTTAGGAACTCTGATCAGAGAAATGATTGACTGTGATTCCATGAGATGTAAAAATTTACTTAAAGCCTTAAATATTCCTTAGATAAGAAGCCAGAAGAATCTCAACTGTCCCTGACTCCTTGGTGACATGTAAATATCCCCCCTTAATCAGCCTATTTGTGAATCCTCTAAATGTAGTTTAATTTACAGCCTGACTTAGCTAATGTAGAGATTTTCCTTCACTTGGTTTGTTTATGTATGAGATTATGACTCTAAGTTTTTTCAACTTTTATGAATTCAAAGAAGCAAAGGATTATGAATCTATCTTTTCTTTAGCTTTTCTAAGTTCTACAGTCTAAGAAGAACATAAGATTGAAATATGTAAAGGAATTATTTCTCTGTCACTCTGACATAATTTTGCCTATATGAATCCTAATGGTTATTTAGGTTTATTGTTCTGAGGCCTGCACTGTGTTTGAACATAATAATAAAACCTAGATTTTTAGCTCTATAATTTCTGCACTGTGGTATATTTTAGGAACAGACACTGGACACATGAACTCACAAAGAAGATATTTCTCCCATAATTGTATATACACATATATGTATACACACATATATGTAAATGCACATATAATTTTATACTCTGAATCTTTCAATGCTATGAAGAGGTGGGTAGCATGTTTCATTACCAATATTCTGGAATCATAGTCAATCATTTCTCTGATCAGAGCTCCTAAGTCTTCCAAAGTTGTTTGACTTTATGCTATGGCTGTCTACAAATTATTCTCCTGATTCTGTAGCCATTTGTATAAACCTTCCCAGGTTTCTCTAAAACTATTCCTTTCATCATTTATTTCAGCCAGAAAAAATTTCCATCACATCCATATGCCACAACTTGTTCAACCATTTCCCAATTGATGGGCACCCGCCTCAGTTTCCAATTATTTGCCAACACAAAAAGAGCTATAGATATTTTTGTACATCTGTGGGGTCCCAACTGGGGAAAAGCCGTAAAATACAGTAATAAGTGAAAAGCCATAAAAACTTAAATTCTTTTTTTTTTTTTGCAGGGGGGAAGGCCGGGCAATTGGGGTTAAGTGACTTGCCCAAGGTCACACAGAAAACTTAAATTCTGTGAAAGGTGGAAGCTTGAACACAGAGACCTGTTAAAAATCATACCTTAGATACTGAATCATAACTTAGACACTGAGTGATAACTTACTATGACCTATGAAAGACATAACAAGAATATTGTGACCCATATGTGACTACATGGTACATGATCAATACACACTTATATTTGTGCATAACGTGGCTTATTATCCAAGCTCGTTACTAAGCAGAAAACCAAGAACATCCATTAATCAGTAGTGATGCACTCTCTAGCTCCTCCTCCCTTTGTCTGTTTTCTATGATTACCATGGGGATTTTTGAGGGGACCCACTAAATTGTCTGGCCATTGCCCCGGACTGAAGATTGCCCCTGTTTTGTGAGTGTTCATAATGATTGATTAAACTACCATCTATAATCACCCTAGACATACTTGGACTCTTGGTATCAAAAGAACACCCCATGGTCATGGGGGGAGGTATAGAGTTCCCCAGCCAGGGGAATTATGGACCTTATAACATCATTAGTTGAAATTTGTTTTACTTAGGAGCAATCCTTTCCTCTTTCTATCCTCCTTCTATTTCCCCTTCTCCCTTTTTTCCTTTTGCTTTTATTTCCTTGTTGAATGAAGGGTATTTTTATACCTAACATACACACTCTTTCTCTCCTTTCCTTCTTTGACTGGTTCAAATGAAAATAAACTTCAAGGGTCATTGGCTTCCCTCACCCTCTCCTTGTTTGTATAGACTCCTCCTTACCCACATTGATTATGTGAGATACTTTTCCCTAAACTTCTTCCTCCTTCCCCATAATGTACTATATTCTTCTTACTCTCATTTTCTATTCTTTTAAGATCAAGACATAAGAGAACCACTCTCAGGCCTTCTGTCTAATTACACTCTGTCTATGATCCCTCATGATAATACTATTCAGAGGGAACACATATATCAGCTACCCATATTAGAATGTAAGTAGTTTATCCTCATTTAGTACTTATGATTGTGTATTTATGTTTTTCTGTATTTCACTTAAATTTTATGTTTGAATTTCGAAGTTTCTATGCCACTCTGGTCTTTTCATCAGAAATGCTTATAAGTCCTCTATCCTCTATTTCATTAAAGATCCATTTCTGTAGGATTATTCTGTTTTATAGGTAAGTTATCCTTGGTTGTAATCCCATATCTTTCGCTTTCTGGAATCTGGTATTCCAAACTTTTTGTTTCTTTATTGCAGTGGCTGCTAGATCATGTGTGATACTGAAATGATCAGTACTGAGTTCTGTGTCATTTTCTTATTGATCCTATTTGCAGTTTATTAGTTTTGGTCTCCTGTAATTGCTCAAATCGTGGCTCTCTATCTCTGAACTTAGTTTGGAGATTCAGCTGGTCTGTAAAGGGTTAATTTTAGAGCCCATTTCTCTTTGTAATCACTGATCTATTCTTGCCTCAAGGAATTAGCTGACCTTGGGGGATGCATGGTAACACAAGGGAGCTGGGTTTAATATATTTATACCACTAGGTTATCCTTCAAGGATATCTGGTTTACTGGCCAATTTGTCTGGATTCAAACAATGAACAGTTCTTAGCCACAGGAAAGAAGGAGGGAATAGTTGCTCACCACTTGTTACCAAACTTCCAACCAATCATATTGTCCTCTGTGCCTCAGCTATGTAAGTGATTACATTGTCCTCAACCCCATGATGTCACTTACCTTGTTCTGTTCTTTGTTCTGTACTCCCCAAAACCTTCAAAAGAAAACTGCCCCCCCCTTGTTTGGGGTCTCAGCATATTGAAGGAGCTGAAATCCTATTTATTGGTAGATTCATGCTTTACCAATGAATTGTATTCAGAACTTTGTGCCTCAGTTTATCTTATTTTAACTATTATAATATTGACTATGGTTCTTTGTTACTTTCTTTCTGGCTGCCTGTAGTGTTTTTTCTTTTACCTGAAAACTCTGGATTTTTACTATGTGATTTTGGGATTTCTTTCAAGAGCTGACTGGTGGATTCTTTCTATTTCCACTTTGCCCTCTTGTTCTAAGAGATTTCTTTTAAGATTTCTTGAAATAGGGGCAGCTAGATGGTGCAGTGAGTAGAGCACTGGCCCTGGAGTCAGGAGGACATGAGTTTAAATCTGGTCTCAGATACTTGACACACTTATTAGCTGTGTGACCTTGGGCAAGTCATTTAACCCTAATTGCCCTGCCTTCCCCCCCTACCAAAAAAAAAAAGATTTTTTGAAACATAACATTTAGACTTTCCAGTGATTTCTTATTCTTTATCTGTTTTCCAGTTGTTTTTGCTGTGGGATACCTTATATTTTCTTTTATTTTTGTTTTAATATTTCTTGTTGTTATATGGAGTCATTGGCTTCTATTTGGTCCATTCCAATTTTTGGGGTGTTTGTTGCTTGGGCAAGGTTTTGTACCTTTTGTGCTAAGCTGTCAAATCCCTTTTCCCATAGCTCCTATTTCTTTTTCAATTTTTTTCTTCAAGTGCCCTCATTTTAGGTATAACGAACATTTTAACTCTTTTTAAAAAAAACTCTCCCTTCACCTCTTCTAGGAATTCTAGTTGTGTCTTGTCCAACCTATGTTTTTCTCTGAGGCTGTGTTTCTTGATATTTTGGAGTCTCTTCTTCTAAGTTTATGTCTTGAGCATTCCTGCCACCATTATAGCTTTTTTGGTAGGATTCTTTATTGTTTGTTTATTCCTCCCACCTACTTTCTCACTTCTAACTTGACATTAGGTCTAGGCTTTCTGCATGTCTGGAGGAAATGTCTGAGCTGGTCTTTCTGCTACTTTCTTGGGGGTATTGAGTGTTGTGTTATTTCAGGATCACAGGGATAGCTCAAGCTGGGGGGACCTGAAAACTTTTAGTGCTACCAAAATGATCCAGAGCAAGTCTAATTACTGCCTCTCTTGGTCTGAGCTCTGCACATTGCTCACCTTGGTTTGAATCTGAACAACAGGTCTGTGGGCTTGCCTTCTTTGGATTAACAGTAGACTGCTGTTGGATTTGCCTACTATCAGCCAGCTGGAAAGCCCTGCTGGTTCAGAGTGTAGGTTTCCCTCCGTTTTGGGATTCTTGTCCTGGTCATTCCTCTACTGGCTTCAGACTGGGCTAGATATTGGGTCTGAGAGCCTGCTCTGTTCTTGGGGTCTGAGCTGCACCACTGCTTCTGAAATTTTTTTTTAATATATTCAATAAGGCCTACAACAGATCCTTACTCTGGAATGCCATCCCTGGGCATAGGTCTCTTTCTCAGTCTGCCCTGCATTTATGACTTGGAACCAAGTAGTGAATGACAGAGCTACCATATACTACCACCTGTTTCTGCAATCCTGTATGAGTTTGGCATCTTGTCTTGTCCTGGTGTGCAGCCTCTTTCATGGTCCTCTTTTATTCCTTGGGTTCTAGAATGCTCAAAGTGGGTCACCCCTTTCCAGACCCCATCCCTAGTGAGCTGGAGAAGGAAATGGCAAACTACTCAGTATCTTTGCCGAGAAAATACCAAATGGGGTCATGAAGAGTCAGATATTCCTGAAAAATGACTGAACACCAATATCATAAATAGCAAGCAGTAAAACATTATTTCCTACAAACACACCCAAATAACCATCCTTCAAATGTAACTAAAAATGAATTTTCACAACTCCTGGGGTCCTGAATGTGGACATCTGTAAAAAACAAAAAATGACTATTTTGTGAATACTATACTGTCCTCTTTTATAAAATATTTTCTTTGTAGCAACTCAGTCAAGAATGGAGAAACACATAACATATATTTTGTTTGGTTTTGGTAATCTTGAGTATTTTCTATGAATATAGAAGACTGATTTTTAATAGATTATGTTTACCTTTAACAACATTTATTCAATCATAATTTTGAAAGAAAGATGATATGATAGCTGGCATTTATAAAGCACTTTAAGGTTCTTAGGATGCTTCACACATGTTATCTCATGACATCCATCATATCTATCACTAGGCTGCCAACTCTCCAGCATGTTTTTAATAATCTATTGTTTTTGATAATCAGAAACAACTGCTTTTTAATGCTGAACCAATAGCCATGTAACCAGAAACATTAATGCATCATGTTTCCTCATGATTTACATGATCTATCAGCTACTTCTTCAGTGCCTTAACTCAAGATGCAGCAATATTTGGGATTAAGCTCAATGAAGCCCCTGCTGGCAGCTAGCCCTCCTGATGGGCTAGTCTAGGGCTGGATGTAACCTAGTTTGCTCCTTGAAATCATAGTGTGCTCTCTGTGTTAGAAGACTGTAGGCAGGACATCAGGAGTTTCTAAGGATTTAGAACATACCATCGCAAGGATACTTGTACAAACATTCCACATTAAATGTTGGACATTTTCCATTTTTCTTGTTTTATTTAAAAAAAATTATTTTCAGTTCCAAATTTTCTCTCTCCCTCCAGCCCCTCCCCGCCCATTGAGAAGGCAAGAATTACAATACACATTATACATTTGAAATCATGCAAAAGATGTTCCCACATTGGCCATCTTCTGAAAAAGCAAGGCAAGAAAAATAAAGAAAGGAAAAAAGAATATGTTTCATTCTGCTCTCTTGAGTCCATCAATTTTGTCTCTGGAGGTAGTTGTGGTGGATCACTGAATTGATTGGAGTAACTAAGTCTTTCACACATGATTATTGTTAGAATATTGTTGTTATTTTGTACAATGGCTTTGGTTCTGCTCATTTCACTTTGTATCTACAAGTCTTCCTAGGATTTTCTGAAGCCATCTCATTTATAGTACATTTTAGTACAATATAAGTTTCTTGAGAGAAGGAAGTATTTCATTTTTGTATTTGTATCCTTACTGGAGGACATGGTAAACCACTTCATTTTCTTTGCCAAAAAGATGCCAAATGGGTGATGAAGAGTCAGACATGACTGAAAACAACTGAACAAAAATTCTTGCTGCCCTGTACAAGTCAACAATTTTGCTAAGTGCTTACTATGTGCCAAGAACTATGATAAATCCTGGGAATAAAAATACGAGCAAAAAGAAAGACCATTTATGCCCCCAAGGAGATTACATTTTAGCGGGAGAAGACAACAACATAAAAGGAACTGAAAAGTGGGAGGGAAGAAATCCAGAAAGTCAGGAGTGGAAGGGGGAAAGGAGTAAGGGAGTGGCGTGAGCATGACTGCCCAGGGTACTTCCTCAAAATAAGGTCCTGAGAGAAACTCACCAATAGGAGGAGGTAGAGAGATATTCAGGGGTAAGAAGGCCTTGGGGAAAGGAGCCATCTTCCAGACTGGCAAAGTGTCTGGGAGTGTGACATGGGAAGTCCAGAGACTCAGTAGTAGATATAGGAGAGGAGTAAAGGAGTGGGCATGGCTGGCCTGGGCCCTTACTCAAAATGGAGGTTCTGAGAGAAACTCACCAATAAGAGCAGGACCACAGAAGTGGAGGGATTTTTTCACGGCGAGAAGGTTGCTGTGGAATGTCTGGAGAATCAGAAATGCAGCCAGGAGAAAAGTGAAGGAGGTACTTAATAAGTGTGCAACCCTTGCTGAAGTAGTTTTTTGAGTTTGCATGCATTCAGAATATTCTGAATCTTTGGACATCAAAGACGGGTGGGAGTGCCCAGCTGGAATATCCTTAGGGGAATTACTATAAAAGGTAGATGTGAGAATCCTGCTCAAATCTCTTGTTGGCAGGACTTTGGTGAAAGAGAGAAAGAGAGAAAGGGAGAGGGAGAGGGAGAGGGAAAAGGAAGGAAACAGTAATGCTCTGTACCATTTTCTTGCATGTATTGTACGTGCTTTTCATTAAGAGACAGAGACTAAGGACTGGCACCAGGTACCTCCAGGAAGGGGTGGGGTGGGGAGTCTTCTCCAGGGCTGGCTTACTAAAGTAGAAAACTTTGCCAAAAATTGCCAAGGTACTAAACCAAGTAGTTAGATTTGCCTGGTAGGCAGCCAAGAATTGGAATCAATGATTGCCATCACCATAGAAGGAGAGAGTTTGGGTTAATTGAATGAACCACAGTTCTGTACCCACTTTGACTCTGGAGACTGAGAATGATGGTGAAACTCCTTTATCAAGATAGTCTATTGGTTCATCTGATACCACTGTGAGAACAAAGAGCCAAGATGTTGAAGAAAGGGCAGGAGGATTAGAAATTCAGACTTTATCAGAAACATCAGTAGTTATTTTAAACCAAGGTCCAGGGGAGACTAATGTCTCTAAACTTTTTTGATCATTAGTATGCATTTTAGTGCATGTATTAGTATACATTTAGAGCATGCACCCCTAATAGATGCATATTGATTTCTACATTATACACATGTCCTGCTGTACATATATATTATAAAACATATATAAAATTGAAATTTAAAAGGATGAGATAAAAATGACATTTTATAAGCAATTAAAAAATTACTCATTTTAATACAGAATACTATTTTCTTGCCTCCTTCCTTCATTCTTTTTTTTCTTCCTTCCTTCCTTCCTTCCATTCTTCCTTCTTTCCTTCCCCCACTCTCCTCTCTCTCTGTCTCTCTCTTTCTTCTCTCTCACTCTCTCTTTTTCTTGTTTGAATTTTCTTTCATAAAATGACTAATATGGAAATACGTTTTACATGATTGCACATGTATAATCTATATTAGATTGTTTATCAGATTGTCTCAGGGAGGGCAAGGGAAGGGAGAGAGGGATAGAATTTGGAACTCAAATTTAAAAAAAAGAATGTTAAAATTTGTTTTTACATGTAATTGAGGAAAACAATATTATTTTTTAAAAATGAAAAAGATTACTCATTAGTGGTACAAAAATTATTTTTGCTCTCACTCATTCAATAGTCAAAAAACATTTAGTAAGTACTTAATATGTACCAGGCATAGCACTAAATCTTGGGAATATAAAGAAAGGCAAAAGCAGGCCTTGCCCTCACAGAGCTCATATACTCTTGAAGGAGATAATGCATAAAGCATAAAATCCATACACAGTGGACAGAAGAGAATCTCAAAGCTGCACTAACAGATGCTGAGAGTAGAGGCTGAGAAAGATCTACGACAGAATAGGGTATCGAAGCTGAGCCTAGTCCTGAAAGAAGCAAGGGAAACTAAGGAGAGGAAATGATGAGGGAAGACCATTTCAGGCCTGAGGGCATAGTCTGTGCAAAGTTACAGAGATAGAGGACGGAGATATTAATGCCTTTTAATATTAATATTTTAATCATTTAAATAATGTTTAATATTTTAAATAATATTACTATTTTTGCAAGAGTGATTTGATTGAATATGCTTCATTATTTTTCAAAATATCTTGGTTTCATACTTGGTAATACAGTGATTCAAAGATAAGGTTCTAAGTTCAATGTATTTATTTAGTCCTAATGGCTGTCATAGCTGAAAAAAAAAAAGAACCTCACAAAAATATGTAGACTCAAATGGAAGAAGTGAATAGTTGACTGCACTTACTGAATCATGATATTCATTTTTCAATCCCGTGCACAAAAGTTTTTTTTGTTTGTTTGTTTTGAAATTTGGTTGGTAAAAGTTCATCTTTCCTGTTTAAGCATTTGTACAGCAGTCCTGTCAACTGGTTAATTGAAGTGGTCCTGGCTAAGTCATTTAACCTCTCAGAGGCCCAGTTTCCTCATCTGTAGAATGGAGATAACATCTGAAGTACCTATTTATCAGGCATTGTGCTAAGCCTGGAGATACAAATAAGAAAAAGACAATGTCTGTTTTCAAGAAGCTTCCTATCTAACACGGGAAGACAACACACAAAAGGAAACTGAATGGCAGGATTGGGGGAGTTGGGAGGGGAGAAGGCTCCTTGCCAGCGAGTCTAATGACAGTAGAGGTAATCCATGGAGTGTGGCTGGTGGGAAATAATTGGTCTTTGAAACTTCTGAGCCCTCTTTAAATGGACGCTTTGGAAGGTCTGCCTTCCAGCTCTCCAATCAGAGGGGCCGAGGCGTGAGTACCAGACCTGATGCTGACTCAGGGATGATGAGTTTCCTGGTGATGAACATGTTTTGGGATCTTGATAATTGTAGAGTTGAATCTGAGGAGAGCAGTTGGTGGCATATGGTGGAAACTGTTAGGTTTAAATTAAATTAAACATATATTTGTTGTTGTTCAGTCATTTTAGTCATGTCTGACTCTTTGTGATCCCATATGGGGTTTTCTTGGCAGAGATACTGGAGTGATTTGCCATTTCCTTCTTCAGCTCATTTTACAGGTGAGGAAACTGAGGCAGAGTGAAGTGAATTGCCCAGGGTCACCCAACTAGTAAGTGTCTGGGGCCGGTTTTTAATTCAGGAAGGTAAATCTTCCTAACTCCAGGCTATGCACTCTATCCACTGTGCTACCTAGCTTTACACACACACACACACACACACACACACACGTATATTACAAATGAAAACATATGCAAAATATGTAAATAAAATTATATATAAAGTCTGTGAAGCACTATGCATATACAAATGCGTATGTACGTATGTGTAAAGTGCTTCACAAAATTTAAAGCACTATATACATGCCAGCTACTATTGTTGCTACTACTAATTATTAGAAAGGCTGCACAGCATAATGGTTAGAGAGCCAGAGCTAAGAAGACCTAGGTTCAAATCCTGCCTCTGACACATACTAGGTGTGTGACCCTAGGCAGGTTAATTAGCCTCTCAATGCCCCAAGCAACTAAAACCATAAATTACAGAACAGTTTCTCTGTATTGGAAGGCATTTTCTTCCTGAGAGATCCCTATGTAAATGAAATCATAGGTTTCCCTCCACCCCTCACCCTGACCAAGGCAAAATTAAAAAAAAATTAATAATTAAATGAACAAATGAATGAATGAATGAAGCATGTGTGCATGAGTGTGTGTGTGTGTGTGTGTGTGTGTGTGTGTGTGTGTGTGAAAGGCACAGAGAACTTGAGCCATAATTTATTCTTCTTTGGCATCTCTGAGCTAATGCCCAGACTGCCAAGCCCATCCCTCCAGTGCTGCCTACTGGCCAGCTGCATTGTAGGGTCTGTTGTGTGGTCTGACAGCTTCATTGAACACAAGTTCAGGGGGCCAAATGAGCCAAACTGTTCCTCTAGGAGAATGACTCAAATTGCATTTGGGGACAACACAAAAGAAGCAGGAATTTCCCTGCCCTCTATGTGCTGTTATCAAGAGATCCATGGTCAGGGTTGAGCTGGGGACTTATTTCTGCTCTTCAATTGATATCCATGGGAATGACACCTTTTTTATACCCAGGGTCAGAGCACTGGGAATGCGCCTGTCCAGAATTTTCTTATTTCAGACCTTGAATAGAATCCTCCATTCTGAGATTTGGTACCAAAGGGCATGGTTGCTGTATCTGCACACTTCAGAGGATCACAAACCTAGAGCTGGAAGTTAGTTCTAGGTCACTGAGTCCAACCCTCTCATTCAGGAAATGGAGACCTAGAGAATGTGACTTGGCCATGCTCAAAGTACTAGTAACTGTCTGAGGTGGTTATTCAAAGCCAGGTTTTGCTGATTCCTGCCTGTCCTGTTCTTGACTCCCTTCAAAAACTTCAAAAACCATGCCTCCTCTACTGCTGGCTCATCCCGGAAATTCCTTCAGCATCTGGGGCCTCCTTGCCCTGGAACTAACAGGGGTGGGAAACCTGTGGCCTCAGTGTCACATGTGGCCCTCTAGATCCTCAAGGCCCTTTGACTGAATCCAAACTTCACAGAACAAATCCCCTTCATAAAAAGATCTGTTCTGTAAAACTTGGACTCAGTCAAAAGGCCACATCTGAGGACCTAGAAGGCCACATGTGGCCTCGAGGCCACAGGTTTCCCATCTCTGCCACCTTTGTGGACTGCTCACCCTGCAATATCTTTCTACAAGAACCACACTCCCTTCTCCTGTGGGTGAGTTCCTCCTGCAGCTTCCACTTTGGGAAGCCCAGGCTGACCTGTCTACATTCTCTTCCCACTTCTGTTGCTGACCAAACTTTAAAAGCATGCACCCGCATCTGACAGAGGATCACTCATTCCTCCCCTTTTCAGCTCCTATTTGTGTTATCTTTTTCCATTACAACAGAAGTTCTTGGAGAACAAGGACTATCTTTTTGTTCTTGTTGCTGCTTGTATTGTATCCTCAATGGTTACTACAACTCATGGCACACTGTAGGCACTTAATAAATGCATATTCTTTCCTTCTTTCTTTCCTTCTTTCTTTCCTTCTTGCCTTCCTTCCTTCCTTCCTTCCTTCCTTCCTTCCTTCCTTCCTTCCTTCCTTCCTTCCTTCCTTCTTCCACTCTATCTACTACACAATGGATTCCATACTCCCTCTCTTCATGCTTCCAGAATATAGTACTATTTTTTTTAACCTGGTCCCACTACAACAATCCTTACCTGCCTTTCATTATTTTGATTGCTCTGTACTGAGACTTCTTCTGTTGACTTTGCCTGGTTACACACTTCATTTCTGGACACATCATGAGTGTGAGCTGCTATGCAAACAGCCAGATGGGAACCAATTTTATTTCATTATTTTTAGGAGTGACATGTGTAAAGGATTGAATTTATGGGGGCTGAAATCTGTAAATGCACATAGATACATGCACATAGTGATGAATGCTTCATAGCGTGTAGTTTAATTTAACTCAATAAACATGTTGGCAATATGCTAGGTGCAGGGGATACAAAGTCAAAAATGGAACAACCTCTGTCCCCAAAGAACTTAAGTAGTAGATACATCATGGACAGCAAGGAGGGAGTATTAACAAATGAGGGTTAGGGGAATCTGGAGGGGCTTCCTGTAGGAGGTAGACTGCGAGCTGGGCTTTGGAGAAAGATCAGGGATAGATAGCCTTGCCAAGATGTGATATCTTGTTCAGAAAATAGCTAGGAGGGCAGTTTGGCTGAAATGGGGAGTGCAGGAAGGGAACTGATACAAAATGAGGCTGTAAAAGTAGGTAGGAACTAGATTGTAGAGAGTATTAAATGCAAGGCTGAGGAATTCGTGCTTTATCCCAGGGGCAATAGGAAGCCAAGGTTTTTGAGGAGGGCGTGTGACATAGTCAGGTAGGTCAAGTATGTGTTTCAGGAATATCAGTTTGGCAGGTGTATAGAGGATAGCCTGGAGAGGAGAGAATTTGGTGAGGGGCCACCCATTAGGAGATTATTGCAATAGTCCACAAGAGAGGTGGCAGGGTCCTGAAATCAGATGATAGTTGTGTGTGTGTAGAAAGAAGGGAAAGGATGTCATAGACATGGTGGAGGACCAGCAAGACTTGGCAATAGATTGGATATGGGGATTGAAGGAGAGAGAACAATCAAAGTCGGCTCCAAGTTCATGACCCTGGGTGACTGGAAGAGGATGGAGCCCTGAACAGACATAGAGGAGTTTAGAGGACTCTGAGATGGATTTGGATGGAAGTATGATGAGCATATATAATACGGTGTCAACGTATTCTTCCTATTGCCTCAAGTTTGATACATATGTGAACTATGTAAAAGAGAAACAACATGATGCAGAAAACATGAATTGTTGCTATGGAACAATTTCAGCTCCAACCGAGAAATACTGCGGGTACCTAAACATACCAAGCCTCTCATGCATTATTGAAGAGTGGCCCATTGTTATTCATCTCACACTGATTCGAAGCTCCTGCAAGGTCACAAAGGCCCTTCCTCTAATCTATCCTGGACTGTTCTAGTTAGGATGAAATACAAACTGGTTCATACCACAAGCTGATTTTTCTGATAACTTGTGGTGTCGTAGGCCTCACTGTTAAACATGGCAACCATTCTTGGGAGATAAAACTGCTCCAGAATTGAGAAATTGAAGCCCCAAGGCAGACATGAGTCATAAATAATAGGCAGTTATAACTTACACAATGGATAAAACTTACAAATTCTTTGGGTCAGTTACTAACAATACTGTCTGAACTACTTGCACCAATTTGTCTTATCTGATGACTTAGGAGAATTAGATAGTTGACCCAGGACAGATGTTTTAAAAATGAATTATATTTTAAATAGGAAAGTATTTATTCATATCCTTTAGTGAACTTCAAAGCTTCTAGAATTGGGCAATTTTTTTGACATTATTTATGACATACTAAATGGGAAATCTACCTATAAATGTATATAGTGTCTATTATCGCTGCTAATGGAGCAGCAAGACAACCTGAATATTCTTGTTGAATCCGTTATTTTGGATGTTGTTCTTAGGGAGGGAATTTAGATAGGAAGCAGAAGGAGAAGGTGCCTTTAGGAGACACCAAGTAGGATAACCTAGAAGTTCTGTCACAGTGGGGTGATGGGGCCCATGGAAAAGAGGCTCACCCCCCAGCATTTACCACCTCTTTTGAGCCTCTATTTGTTTTTTAATAATTTAGACACACTTTGTGTGTTCATGGGGCAGGCTATGTATGTGTAAACAATCTTAAAACTAACTTAGCATTAAGGAATAGTAAACAAAGTAATTTAAAATATCTCAGGTTTGAGTGTAAGTAACATACCAGCAAAATACTGGCTTTATCCCTATTGTTTGAGGAGTAATATAACTTAATTGTCTCTGATTTATAGCCTGTTTCAGTATGAATGAAGAGAAACATAAGTATTAATTGTATTTATGAAGTTATAGTAATTTGGGCTGAAAATGAATTTTTTACTTACAAATAAATGCTTCACATCTAAGAACAAATCATATACATGTTTAGTCCAGTCACAGCCCTGTAGTGGGCAGGCTGTGCTGGAACAGTGGTCCTGCAGATAATCTGTGATGCAAATTTCTCAGATATGGTTAATCCAGAATTGTCTTTATAAATAAATCCAAGAAATGAACCGAGAACAAATATCCAACCCCAGAGCCCAGGTACCTATTTAGCCAAATACTCCTTCTGCAGAGTAGGGGGAAAGATTAATATAAAAACATGTTGACCTACCTCGTGTGGCTTGCTTGTTGCTGCATAGTGATTTTCTGTTCCTTCAGAACTTCTGTATGGGCCTAGTCCCAAAGCCATACCATGAGCCAGGTATGACCAGTGTGTGCTGGCCCAGGACCATCCGGGGCATTTTCCAAAAGATATACAACCTGTCTACCCATGAAGGAAGGCCCCATGTCAGTTGGCTGGTTCATCCTGGGCAAAGGGCAGTACATGGAAGTATTTTTCTCTCTTCAATGGGACACAATAATTTTTCTTCAGGTAAGGAACCAGAAGGAGCCAAAGCACCTGTCAACTGTTGTACTTGCTTTCCCTTGAACTTGATGGTTCATGTCCTTCCTCTGTGCATTTGCCTAGGCTGTTTTCCATTACTGATATACATTCCTTCCTCATCTCTGTCACATAGAATGCCTAGCTTCCTTTAAAGGGCACCTCTTATGGAAAGCTTTTACTGAACTCCCTGGAATACTCTTCGGTGGATTCTGGGAAGACGGCAGAGTAGGTCAGAAAATTCCAAGCTCTCAAGATTTTCCCCCATAAAAGAGATAAAATAGCATCTTATGGCCAAAAAAGTGCAGGTAAAAATAAATAAGAATGCGGGCACAACGGAGGTCTTCCTGGAACAATTTGGGAAGATCAGAAGAAAAATCCCAGGAGAAGTTTTGGTCCCTGTGAATAGTAAACACCTCCAGGCTAGGGTCTGCTTTAACAACAAGTGGCAAGCCCTGGGGTTAGTTGGTTTGGGAGGGTGCCTAGGCCCAGCCACAGGAACTTTTACCCTCAGTCGTGAGGGGAGTTGGGTGTCTGAGCCCGGGAAGATCGAGGGAACCTGTGCTAACAAGGAACACCAGACCCAGGTGTGCAGCAGAGGGGTGAGAAGGAAGGAAAGAGCACCCGGTGAGTGCAGAAGCAGTGGGGCAGAATGCCCCTGGCTGTGGGCACTTACAGGAGGTTGGAGGTTTGCCTTTGGCTCCAGGCTAGAGGTGAGAACTGAAGATCTGGGGGCAGGAGGCACCATCTCCCATCTCCCAGGGCTAGAGGTGATTACAAAAATTAAGATATTACCACCAAAAATGCACAGGCAAATGAGAAAGAATCCAACCATAGAAAGCCATTACAGGAATAGAGAAGACTAGGGTTCATCTTCAGGGGAGGATATTGAAGCAAAGAAACCTCTATCCCAAGGAGTAAAAATCAAATGACAGAGAAGGACAAAAAACAAAACAAAACAAAAAGAATAATCCAAGAAAACCAAAAAGATTATGAAAGGAAAATCAACCAATTATAAAAGGAGATCCAGAATCTTAAGGAAGAAAATGACGTCTTGAAAATTAGAATTGGGCAAGGTAAAGTCAGTGACATTATAAGAGATC
>CM053622.1:349701075-349738899 GCA_028646595.1 Phalanger gymnotis
CAGTCTCAGACTTTGGAATCTTTCTTTGGTGACAAAGAAGACCAAAACATACAGCCAGAAGAAGTCAACAAAGTCAAAGAGCCTACAACAAAAGCCTCCAAGAAAAACATGAACTGGTCTCAGGCCATGGAAGAGCTCAAAAAGGATTTGGAAAAGCAAGTTAGAGAAGTAGAGGAAAAATTGGGAAGAGAAATGAGAATGATGAAGGAAGTCTCTGTTCAGAGTCCAGAGTCTAACTGGATCTGTGTTCCTGAAGGAGAAGCCTAACAGGACATCCCCGTCAGTTCCTGGAAAAAAGTAGTTGCCTCCACTTTCTTAAACTGTAAGCTCTGTTTGAGCTAACCCTTAAAGAAATTGTTGAAAGAGTAAACAAGTTTTGGAAATGGGAGAGAAAGAGCAAAAATCGCAAACTGAGAGTGAATCAAGAAGCCCAACTAAATATAATGAAGCAATACCTTCGGTCTTCCTTATGACCCAAGAGCTTGCCATGTCATTGTCAAGTGACACCAAAAGCAATGCATATGAATATAGTTCTGATGAATTCATTGACCTTCCTTTTGCAGCCCAGATTATTCAAGGATAATTTGAAGAATTGGAAGACTCCTTTGTACATTCCACATTCCCATCTGCATCCCAGGCTGCTGAAGATGATGAAAGTGAAGATGAGCGATGATAATGATGATGGTGAAATCAATGGTGAAACCACCTCTGACAATGATAACAACCAATACTGACAACAGTAGTGATGACGGTTCCCAAAGTTCCACTGATCATGATAGCAATATTGTTAACGAGAACCATGATGTTACCTGCAACACTGTGGGCACAAGATAATGACAATGGTGAAGACAAAAACGGGAATGGTGATAAAAGTAATGATGATAGAAACAGCAATGAGGATAAAGACAGTAACTCCAGTACTGGTGCCAGCCATGATGATGATGATAGAAAAAGTTGGAGGATAGTGACAATCATTCTGATGCTGACACTATTGATAGGGATGGCAGTGATGATGCTGATTGTGACGAACCACACTGAAACTATAGCAATACCAATGTCAGCGATAGTGATAGCATTGATAATAATACTATAATGTCACTCACAATGCTGACGTCCATGATTAAGACACAGCCAACAATGACAACAATGGGACAGGCATGAAACATACACAGAATTGAAGTAGACTAATAGAAATGGTGACAGAGACACAATATGACATGGGTATGTCACTCTTTAGCTAGTCCTCTAATGATAGCCATTTACTTTTGTCTTCAGTATTTGGGTATCTTTTAAAAAAGGCCTTTGTAGACATTTTTTTTTTGTCATAAGAGTACACTCCTCTGTCTTCAACTTCTTTGGGAGCCTTTGCCTGGTTAGTGGTATTGATCCAACTTTATTTGTCAAGAAAACACAAATGGGAAGAACAATCACAAAACCATCAAAGCGAATGTTGCAAAATGACAAAGAACAAGGATGCTTTGAAGAAGAGGGGTGAGAAGACATCTTAACCCCACTCCTTTGCAAAGTTGGACAGTCCATGGGTGTGGTACATTGCATATTTTGCAGATGTTTACAATGAACTGAGGAATTTTTCTAATTTTTTTTAATCTTTCCCTTTTTTTCTCTGTAATAAATGTGATTTGTTGTATGGAATGACTCTCTTGTAGAGGATAGGAAAGAAATACTAGGTTTGTGTGAGGGGGAATTTAGTAATGGAAAAAACAAACAAAATAGTGTTGCATTAAGTGTTTTCCTTTCTGTGTCTGATAATGTTTTCAAGTATAGATGGCAATTTGAATCTGTGCCAATTATGTGTACAGACAATTTTCACTTTTCATAAATGGACCATTCTGCCAACTTCTACAGTGATTTTTATGTAATGCAAATTTGCCACTTTCTACACAGCCTATGTAACAAAGACATATATGAAATAACATCCTTATGAAAGTAATAAAATATTGTGACAAATGAAAATCCTGGAAAAAATTTTGATAACTAGGTTTCAGTGTAATTGGTTTCCTTTGCAACCCTATACATTTTATTTTGTACATTTAAAAACATTCTGAAAAGTAGTCCATAGGATGCAAAAGGGGACCAGGACACACAAAAATGGAAAGAATTGCTAAGGTGCCTTGGGTGGCACCAAGGTTACCAAGAGGTCATGTCACTTGCCCAGGGTCACACAGTCACCATGTGTCAGAGATGGGACTTGAACATTTCCCAACTCCAAGGCCAAGTCTACTATAGCCTTCTGCCCTTCTATAGGTATGGATGTTGACGGTAGAAGATGTCCATATCTTTCCTGAATATTAAATGACTATCAAATGTCCTCTATCAAATGAAAGGTCTTTGTATTTTAAGGTAGCAATCTCATTTCAATCCCTAAGAGAAGAACAGAAAACGAGTAATCAAACAGTGATTGTTAATAAGGGGGATTTCAAAGAACTGTCCTTTCAGTAATATAAGAAAGGGAGAATCAAAAGAGAATATTTAAAACTGATTTGATTATATGTTTTCACCCAGAAGTTTAATATTGACCTTCCTATCTTCATGGAGGTTTTATAGACATAGAGTTTAATTAGAAAAATATGATTGCTGCTGACAGGAATGAGAAGAGCCTGAGGATGAAATTCAAAACCAACGTGGGATGGAAGAAAGTGTCACTTTTAGAATTAGTCAACAAGCATTTCTCAGTCACCTATTATATGCTGGGCTCTGTGCCAGGTGCTGAAGATAGAAAGACACAAATGAAACAAGAATTTGCTCTCAAGGAACTTATATTCAATAGAGAGAGTCTTAGAACATAAGCTAAATTAGATTTTTGGGAAACTTTTTATTTTGTAGAATACTAGATTAGGAAATGACCTTGGAAGAAATCTAATGTTGCTATTGTTGCTGCTGTTTGTCCTTTGTTCTTGAAGGGGACCACGACATCAGGGAGGTGGTGCCATGACTTCCAAGTGAATTGGATTTAAGTGAGGGAGGGCTGTGCAAAGTCACCAGCCTCTCTCCTCAGAGCCATCTGGATCCAGTGGCAAGACACAGATCAGGACAACTGGAGATGGCCCTGGATGCATTGGGACACCTTGACTTTTTAAAATTAGGGTTTTTCCTAGGTCTCAATTTGACTGAGGCAACACCCATTCAGTGATTACGGCTAGGTAAGAAATTCGGCAAAGAATGGCCTCTTTTACCTAGTTAAAAAATATCGATCTGCGAGGGGAAGACCCTCAGGGTTTCTGGACAAACAGAAATGATTGCTATTTACATTCACTCTGAGCCAATCAGGGCCCCAAAAATGACCAAGTGGGTCTTGGCCTGTGCCCTATTGTTGGCCAATTAATGAGAACTAAAGTAATTTGGGTTTAAGGCATGGACATTAGGAAAGAAATCTAGCCTGTAAACCCCAAGATATCTTGTGAAGTTTCAGTGATGAAAATTTGCATTCCTTTGGGCAGAGCATACCTATAGGTAAGGGTATGATACCCTCTGTGGACAGAGAGAAGAGAAATAAAGAGAGAGAGAGAGAGAGAGAGGAAAGAAAGAGAAAAAAAGAAAAAAAAGAAAGAAAGAAAGGAAGGAAGGAAGGAAGGAAGGAAGGAAGGAAGGAAGGAAGGAAGGAAGGAAGAAAGGAAGGAAAGAAGGAAAAAAAGGGGGCTGTGTTGGCCAACTGGCCAGTTCCAGTTAGGAAACCAGTGGGGTAGCTCCTACTACTACTCACGGAGGTTGTTGTTTCACTCCTTTCCCAGATGAAGGAACTGAAATCCAGAGAAGGAAAGAGATTTTGTGTGTGTGTGTGTGTGTGTGTGTGTGTGTGTGTATGTGTGTAGGGTTGGGGAACAGAATCCAAACTCAAAACTAGAGATGGGAAGTGACTTATCTGAGGTCACACAGTAGTCAGACAGAGTCAGGATTAGCAAAAATAA
Source organism: Phalanger gymnotis (assembly GCA_028646595.1). Lineage (NCBI taxonomy): Eukaryota > Metazoa > Chordata > Mammalia > Diprotodontia > Phalangeridae > Phalanger > Phalanger gymnotis. Next base: position 349,705,002 of record CM053622.1, read on the forward strand.
CTGACATTTAAGCAAACTTTCAAGTTCAGGCAGCACTGTGGGGGTAGGTACAACCTGTGTTCTTGTTCCCATTTACAGGAGAGGCAACTGAGGCTTGGAGAAATTGTGGCTTATTCTTGGTTACATCCTGGCTAAATTTAAAAGGAGTGCTTCCAACTTATTGTACCACCCTGCCAGGTCTCCTGACTCTCAGGTGTGTGTTTTACCTACTACACATCAAATGCCTTTGAAAAGCAGGAGATCTATTAATCATAAATAAATAATAATGATTTTTATTTCCATAAAGAGTATTTTCAAAGTTTCTTTAGAAAGCTAAAAACCTTTCTGAGACTGTCAAAGAGCTCTGACAAAACTCTTCTGAAAAGTGAGGGAGGAAACAGCTTCCAGGACTCAGTTTCCCTCAGTGGTAAGAAATGAGCTGATATACGGGCTGAACTGTTTGTCATTTCAGTTGTTGTTTCCAACATTTTGGACTTAAGGCCCTTTATAATGTGGTGCCAACCTACCTTTTAAAAATATTTAATTTATTTATTTTCAATTTTCAACATTCACTTCCATAAGTTTTAAATTTTCTTCCCCTCCCTCCCCAAGTCCAACCTCCTTTTCCAATCTTATTTTACTCTGTTCTCCTTCAATTGTTCCATAATCCAGCCATACTGGATGGTTAGCTGTTATTTGATCTCATTCCATGCTGTCCTGACTCCAGACATTCACAGGTCAGCTGATAGAACCTACTGGAACTGAAAGTGACCTAGACTTAGATTACTGAGTCCAACCAGCTCACTTTTTTTTAATGCAAGAGAAGTTTTTCTTCTTTAGGTTTGCTTTTTTTTTAAAAGTAATTTTTTTTTGATGAATATAAATCTATTTTCTCTCTATCCCACTGCCTCCCTCCCCACCAAGGGTGGGGGAGAGGGAGAGGAAGAAAAACAAAACATTATAACATGTGCATAGTCAAGCAAAACAAATTCCCTTAATGGTCATATTAAAAAATACATCTCATACTTGCAGTGTAAGCCCATCCTCTTTCTGTCTTCGGAGCTGGTTAGTCTGTGTCACCAATGATTCTGGAATAAGAACCAATCTGGTCATTGGGTTGATCAGAGTGCTTAAGTCTTCCAAAGTGTTTGTCTTTACAATTTTCCAACCTGCTCTCATTTTATAAATTAGGAATCTGACACCCAGAAGGGGAAAGGGATTTACTCCTTTCCTAGAATGTGTTCCCTCCACATCTTCCCTTGGGGAAGTCTTTCTTTGTTCAAGGTTTAGTTTAAATGTCCCCTCCTCCATGAAAGCTTCTCTGTTTTTCTTAGAGATCACTCCCTCCTTGTATTTCTTATGACCCTCTGTCCTTATCATAACTACTATTTGTATAGTGCTTTAAAATTTGCAAAGCGCTGCATAAATATGACCTCATTTTATGCTTGTACCAACAACTTGGCAGTAGGTGCTATAATTATCCCCATTTTACAGATGAGGAAAGAGAGGCAGACAGGGCTTAAGTGATTTACTCAGCTTCACTGGGAAGCTTCTAGACCGTTTTATATTTCTTTGCACACTTATCTTATGCCTCTCCATCAGTTTGTAGGATCCTTATGGATAGGGTTGTTGTTTCCATCTTTTCATCCCTAGCATCTAGCTTAGTGCATTGTACATATTAGGCACTTAATACATATTTGTTGAATTAATGAATTACCAGTATGTTTTTCCCAGCTACCCGTGTTTTGATTTTCATTTGTATATCAGTGGTTGATGGGGGTCCTTTTCATAGGTTCGTAGATTTAGAGCTAGAAGGGATTTTAGAGGTGATCAGGATCCAGTGCCCCTCATTTTACAGATCTGATCTTCACAGGATCAAAGCCAGAGAGATGAGGACAACCTGATTCAGCAGGAGGAGGGGACATTTAAACTAAACTTTGAAGAAAGAAAGACTTCCCCAAGTGAAGATGTGGAGACGACATTCTAGGAAAGGAACAAATCCCTTTCCCTTTCTGGGTATCAGATTCCTAATCTATAAAGTGAGAGCAGGTTAGAACATTGCAAAGACAAACACTTTGGAAGACTTAAGAGCTCTGATCAACACAACAACCAGTCATGATTCCAGAACTATTGGTGAAACAGGCTAACCAGCTCCAGAGACAGACTATGCGCACCTTCATGGGAAGCTTGTAGCGTGGGGGTCCTACGGTTGAGCTGTAGTGGGCCCTCTAGACATTGCGTGTTTAAGTAGCTGAGAGTAATCTGGTCTCTATGAAAAGATACTGGCACATTGGTTCCAACAGTCTTTGTCTTCATTGCCTGTAAATAAACTTATTCATTCATTGAGTCTTGAGAACCAAAAGCTTGTAAGGGAAAATTAGTGACAACACAGGGAATGGTGTCAGACCGAAAGTCATCAGATTATCTAAGTGTTGGTAATGAACCAGAGAAGTGAGGAACCCCCTAAAGTGTACCTGCCCTCTGGGTTAGGAGGAAATCTGACAGAATTTGGTACAGTGGAGAGTCCTGACCCTGTAGTCAGAGAACCTGGGCTCAAATCCTATGTCTGATGCTTCCTACCTGTGTAGCTTTAGGTAAGTCGCTTAACCTCACTTTCCAGATCTGTAAATTGAGGGAATTAGATTAGATGGTAGATTAGATGGCTGTTAAGTCCCTTCCAGTCCTAGACAGACCTATTATCCAAATAAAGATGGCAGACTGATAGCCTCTTGAGGGCTGTGATTGTTTGTCTTGGTATTCCTTGTCCTAGGCACAGTGGCTTGTAAACAGTAGACCCTTAATAAAAAATTGTTAATTAAACGTAACAGCTGAAGAAACTGAGACCCAGAGAAGCTATCACTTTCCCAATGTTACATATATTCCCTCCCCTCCTCCAGTAGAATGTAAGCTTCCGTTGTTGTTGAGTTGTTGCAGTTGTGTCTGATTCTTCATGAAAAGAATCCATTCGGATTTTTCTTGGCAAAAATACTGAAGCAGTTTGCCATTTCCTTTTCCAGCTCACTTGACAGATGAAGAAACTGAGGCCTACAGTTACATGACTTGCCCAGGGTCACGCAGCTAGTAAGTGTCTGAGGCCAGATTTGAACTCAGGAAGATGAGTCTTACTGACTGCAGTCTTACTCCACTGCACTACCTAGCTGCCATAGGTCAGGGATTATCTTGTTTGCAACTTGTATCCTCAGCATCTAGGAGAGTGCCTGTCACCAAGCAGATATTTAAGAGATATTTGTTGAACAAGTCAAGACTAGAATCTAGAGCTCTGACCCCCAAGTCCAAGTTCTTTCTAGTAGTGAGGGCTTTCTGATGCTTAACCTAAATTCCTCCTGCTGTTAGTTTAGCCTCTTTCCTCATCTGTCCTCAGGAGAAACTGAAAAATAGAAGCTCAGCATCACCTCTTGTATCGTTTTTGCTCTGCATGAAGAACTCTGATTTGTCTCCTTTTCAGATTTCTCTTCTGCAGTGAAATAACCCTAATCTCTTTAGCCTTCTCTGGAGCCGATTATCTCCCGATTCTTTTGTCATTTATAACCAAGAAACGCTGGCTCTTAGATTCCTGTTCAATGGAGCTCTTCCTCATTATTTCCTGACCTTTGTGCCTCCTATGAGAACACGCTACATCAAGCCTGTGGACTTTTGATACGGATGTCTGGCAGACTGTGGTGTTCACAGAGAGGTTTTCTGCCTAAGCTCCTTGATGAAAACCAGGGTTTAGGGAATGGGCTGAATTTGTGGCCAACGAAAGACAATGACGTCTCTGCCTGCTCCAAAGTCCACACGTGGGCGACGTGCCCATGCTGAGGTCCCAATGCCAGGGGAAGGCTGAGCTAACACGGAGAGAGAGGTTGTAATGGGAGCTCTTAAAAAAAGAATCTCCAGTTAATTAGTTTAGGCGAGCAATTCTTTTTAAAAGGTGCTGTTCTTTCAGTTAACTTGTCATGTGTGAAAATGATCACTGACCCAGAATTCTCTAACAGAACTAAAGCTGCACCTGAGCCAGCCTGCACCCCGGGGGTGGGGGTGGGGAGTAAGAAAGAGCCTACGACCAGGGAAAGAGAATTAACATGGAGAATCAGGAGCTGCAAGAGTATTTCGATTTTAAAGTATGAAGCATATCAGACTCCAGTGGTTTAAACAACAGGACCCAGATGGCCATCCCTGGCGTGCCAACTTAAGGTACAATTCCTGCATCACCCAAAAAAGTACCCAATTTCATCTTAAGAGCGGCAATCTCTCTGCCCACAATTTCAAAACGGGTTCCAGGGTTTTACAACCTGGAATCAAAACTTCTGAATCAGGGGCTTTTAACTGTGTGTGTGTGTGTGTGTGTGTGTGTGTGTGTGTGTGTGCTGGACCCTTTTGGCAGTCTAACGAAGCCTATAGACCCTTTCTCGGAAGAATGTTTTTAAATTCATAATCAATCAATCAATTAATTTATAAGCATATATTAAGTGTCTGCTACCTGCCATACACTGTGCCAGATTCTGGGGATACAAAAAGAGGCAAAGGGTAGTCTCTGCCCTCAAGGAACTTACAATCTAATGGGGAGACAACATGCAAACGTATATAAATATATATATATATATATACACGCATACACATATATGTATATATATGTTTGTGTGTTGTCTCCCCCCCACATTATATATATATATATATATGTACATGTGTAGCAAGCTATAGATAGGATAAATAGGAAATAACTAACAGAAGGAAGGCACTAGAATTAAGAGGGGCTGGGGAAATAAAAAAACAAAATTTTAGTTAGGACTTAAAGGAAACCAGGAAGGTTAGTATTTGGAGTGGAGGCGAGAGAATGTTCCAGGCATGGGAGAAGGCCAGAGAAAATGCCAGGAGTGGGGAGATGGAGGACTATGGAGGATTATAAAGGAAATCAAAGATTAGTGAAAATAAAGAGGTATTTTTTTCCCATTCCAGTTTACAGAACCCTTTGAAATCTATCTACACACCCCTTGGAAGTAAGTTAAGAACTTCTGATCTAATGCTCATCTTAAATGTCTGAAACAAACAAAAAAAGAATATGAAAGCCCGTCATTCAGGGCAAGAGAGATGCCATTATTTAAAGTAAAGCTAATGCCCGCCTCCTGACAGAAAGGTGATGAACTCAGGGTGCAAGTAAGACTTTTTTTTGGATGCGGCCAGTTTGGGCATTTGTTTTGCTTGACCATTTGTGTTTGTAAAAGGGATTTTCTTCTTGCTTCCTCAGTGGGGGCTCGGGGTGGTGGGAGAGAGAGAGAGAGAAGATGGATCTTTATGAAAATAAAATATAATTTAATTTAAAATGTAAAAAAAGTAAAACTAAAAGTATTAGTAGTAAGAAGGATTTAACCAAAACAGTCTTTGAAAGCAGGCGATTAAAAAGTCAGAGACTACTTACCTCATCTTGAAATGCCAAATATTTCCACAGGGAGTTGATCAGGAGAATTCCTTGTTCAACCTTTAGGACTTAAATTGTATTTCTTTCATTAGGATCGCACTGATTTACTTGGGCAGTGGTGGTTTGGAGGCGACCCTTTGTTCCATACCTCTAAAGAAGGGGATTAGATGTAGAGTTGGACTCATTTGCTACCCTTCCCACCTCCTTTAAAACTTCTTTCTTCCCTTCTAAAGTGAGCCATCTCTTGTTTTTGATTCTTTGGGAGGCAATCAGGGTTAAGTGACTTGTCCAGGGTCACACAGCTAGTAAATGTTTGAATACAGATTTGAACTCATGTCCTCCTGACTCCAGGGCTGGTGCTCTATCTACTGTGTCGTCCAGCTACCTTGAGCCATTCCTTGGAACAAAGAATAAGAAAAAAAAACAGTTCAGCAAAACTAACCAATACATTGAGTCACCCTGGTAATCCATGCAGTGTTCCATAGTCCCTCCACTTCTGCAGAGAAGGGAGGAAGGGACATTTTCTCATCTTTTCATCAGTTGATTCTTTTTGGAGATAGATCTGAGTGAGTAGTAGAGCTGAGAATGGACTTAGGTCCTGGAGACTGGGGTGTTAGGGCACAGGATGGAAAATCTGTGTATTCTCAGTCTCCCTGTGGGAATGCTTAATGGCTGAAGAAGCACTTGGTGGTTGTGTGTGCTATTATCTGGCCCCAAAGAGAATGTTCATGGATGCTGAGCTCCTAATGAACTGTAGCCACTTGGACTGAGAAGTCAGGAATAGGGTGGGATTTCCTGAGTAGGCAGCTAGATGGTGCAGTGGATAGAGCTGGGACCCTAAATTCAGGAAGACCTGAATTCAAATCTGACCTCAGATACTTACCAGCTATATGACCCAGAGCAAATAATTTAACCTATATCTGCCTCAGTTTCCTTAATGGAAAAGGGGGGTTAGAACAGCACTTACTTTGCAGGGCCATTGCAAAGATAAAATGAGATAATATTTATAAAAAAAGTACCTGGCACAAAGTAGGCACAGTGCCAAACTCTTGGAGGGAAGAAGAACCTAGAACCCAGCCTTCTAGAGAAGAAATGATCTTGGGACTGCCTGTCAGCAATCTCAAATTCAGGAATTCTGGGATCCATCCTTTCAGAGAGGTGTTGTTGTTCAGTTGCATATGACTCTTTGTGACCCTGTGGATCATACTGTCTGGTGGGTTTTCTTGGCAAAGATATTGGAGCGGTTTGCCATTTCCTTCTGGATTAAGTGGATTAAGGCAAATAGAGGTTAAGTGACTTGTCCAGGGTCACGTAGCAGGTGAGTGTCTGAGGCCAGATTTGACCTCGGGAAGAGTCTTTCTGACTCCAGGCCCAGCACTCTATCCACTGCACCTCCTAGCTGCCTGTGGAAGTTCGGACCTGCTCCTTTTTTTCTAACTTGTGATAGCTTGCTGTAACTGATGACTCCTTGAGGCTCACCAAATCAGTGCCAGCCTTAGTTTGGACAACCGATCCATCTTTAGCCCTATTGCAGTTCAGAACTCCCAAATTAAAAAAAAAAAACCCACCAGTATCAGCCTCTTCAGGAACAGAAATTACAGGTACACACCACCATACCCAGCTTGTGTATATTATTTTAAAGTGTGTTATAATGATTATTTCCTCAATTATTTTATGTTCAATGCACCCAAATGTCCCTGGTTAGACCAGATTTTAAAATATCCTTTAAACTACTTGTAAGAGAGGGTGGTTGGAGAACTCTTGATCGATTTAATGTCCTCAGTCAAATCAATGAGGTTACAGGTTACAGGAACAGGAGAGTGCCTGACCAATTTGATGAGTTTCCCAGTTAACTTGATGAAATTACAGAGTAGAAGCCTTTGTTTGGAAGCATGCTAGGGACACCTCTTCCTGGAGTGAATCAGCATGGCCTTTGGTACCTTTCAAAATATTTGTTTATTTATTTTGTTAAATATATCCCAATTACATTTTAAAAAATGTTTTACATTCATTTAAAAAAATTTTTGAATTCCAAATTCTTTTCCACCCTCCCACTGCTCCCTTACCCTTTGAGAAGGCAAGCAATACGATATTGATTATACATGTGAAGTCATGCAAAACATATTTCCATATTAGCCATGTTCCAAAAGAAACCCACAAAAAGCCAAGAAAAATGAAGAAAATTAAAAAGGTATACTTTAATCTGTACTTCGAGTTCATCAGTTCTCTCTCTGGACATGGATAACATTTTTCCTAATGGTCCTTTGGCATTGTCTAGGACCATTGTCTCGATCAGAGTAGTGAAGTCTTTCACAGTCAATCATCATTACAATATTGCTGTGACTGCGTACAATGTTGTCCTGGTTCTGTTCACTTCACTTTGCATCAGTTTATGTAAGTTTTCCCAGGTTTTCTGAATCTCTCATGCTCATAATTTCTTGTAGCACGATAGTACTGTATCATAATCATACACCACGGCTTGTTTATCCTGACCTCGTGTACATTGTTGAGATGATCCAGTGACTTAATCCTTCAAGATGATTGGCTGGCTGGTATTAAGGAGGATTTGACTCTTCTCAGAGCAATATCCCCTTTCCAAGGTACAGAAGAGAAAACTGACAGGCCAGCTCAATCTCTTTTGGACTTCCTTTTTCACCTTTGCCTGTTTAGAAGACAGACTAATGTATATCTGAGCAGACCTGCATATTCTCTTTCTCAATCTCTCTCTCTCTCTTTCTCTCTCTCTCTCAATCTGAAAGCATTCATACAGTTGTATTTTATCCTCCCCTTCAGGAAATGGAAATGATTACCTTTGGGCAGAAGCAAATGACAGTTGCATGCTTACAGATGACCTGAGAGGGGAGATCTGGAGAGTTGACTTTTCCAGCTCATGAGATGAGAACAACTGGGGCGCTGATAAGAATCCCTACAAACACATATGACAAAGGAAGACAACAGTGTGTGTACTTGGAACAAGAGGGTAGTTCATAGACAGTGTTTAGGAACTCAAAATTCCCATGGAGGAGAGAGAATATCAGATACCATAGGTAATAGATCCTAGAATCTAACCCTCTAGGCAGAGAAGGGAGACTTATGGAGAAAGAAGGGTTTTTTCCCTTCTCTAGTGTTCTTTTTGGGGGCAGATAGGTGACACAGTAGATAGAGTATTGAATCTGGAGTGAGAAAGACTCATCTTCCTACGAGGTGTGTGGCCTTGGACAAGTCACTTAACCCTGTTTGCCTCAGTTTCCTCTAAATGAGCTGGAGAAGGAAATGGCAAACCGCTCCAGTATTTTTGCCAAGAAAACCCCAAATGGGATCACCCCCAAAGGATTGGACATGACAGAAAAATGACTGACAGTGCTTTTTGGATACATAGTTCCTGAGCAGTGTACTATTTGGAAAGTAAAGCCAATGAGTTATTTGAGCAGGACAGGTCTGATGGTAAGAGGTTTGCTTCTCCAGTAGCCTCCAAATTTACCAACTTCTAGGGGAATTACAAACCACTGAAAGACACTGAGTGTAAGAGAGATTGGTATTCAGCTAGTTGGTTCAGTAGATAGAGCTCTGGACTTGGAGTCAGGAGGACCTGAGTTCCAATCTGGACTCAAGCCCTTACTAGTTGTGTGACTCTGGGCAAGTCATTTAACCTCTTTTGCCTCAGTTTCCTCATCTGTCAAATGGGGATAACAGGACCTACCTCCCAGAGTTGTTGTGAGAATCAAATGAGAAAATATTTGAAAAGTACTTAACACAGTTCCTGGCACCTGGTAGGTACTTAAAAATGCTTATTTCCTTTCTGTCTTCCCTCTGTGAAAGGGCAAGGGATTCACCAGAACATCAAAGGGTCGACCTGATGACAACGCCAAGTTCTGTTCCTTTCTAGGGATGGCTAATGGACTTTATATGTTTCTGTGTCTGTTTATGGATTCCTATGAGGACTTTGAGTTTTCTGCATTTTCTGTGGATGAGATAAATGCTGTCATTCATATGCCTTCTTATCCTGAGAGCGTGCATGAGCTGGTGCCCTATTATTTACTTTGGGGGAACTGAAACACAAGGCAAATGCAAGCTTTTTTAAAGGGATTTTGCTGGAGTTACTTCACATGGGGCAGATAAGAGGCACAGTGGATAGAGTGCCAGGCGTGGAGTCAGGAGGACCTGAGTTCGAATCTGCCCCAGACACTTACAACTGTGTGACCCTGAGTGAGTCACTTAATCCTGTTTGCCTCAGTTCCTCATTTATAAAATGAGCTGGAGAAACAAATGGCGAACCACTCCAATATCTTTGCCAAGAAAACCCCAAATAGGGATATGAAGAGTAGGATATGATTGAAATTACTGAACAAAAAAAAAAAGAACCAAAGAGAGACAAAATTCTCTGAAATGTCAGCCTCCTCTATTAAACCCAGTCTGGGTAATAGGGCCCTGGGCCATGACTTACATGCTTAATGCATATTTTCTTCCTTAAAAAACTTTTACCTCATATTCTCAAACTGGTTCACAGTGGGTTTTCTTTTTAATGTAATTATTACCTAACTTAATACCTAAGGGAGGAGGAATAAGGAGCTAGAAATAAAATGTGATCACATCAGAATAATAAAAGAAGCCATATCAACCAACCCCAACTATGATCAAATCAGAATAATAAAAGAAATCATATCAATCAACCTCGACCATTTTGTTCAGTCATTTTTCAGTTGTATCCAACTCTCTGTGACCCCATCTGGCAAAGATGGTGGGTGGTTTGCCCTTTTCTTCTTCAGCTCATTTTACAAATGCGGAAATTGAGGCAAAACAGGGGTAGGTGACTTGGCCAGGGTCACACAGCTAGTGTCCGAGACCAGATTTGAACTCGGGAAGATGAATTTTCCTGACTTTAGGCCAGCACTCTATACACCGTGCCACCTAGAAGTACCCCAAACTGTGGTACTTCCCAAATCCCAGATCCTTAGTTTTTGTGTAGAACTACAGGTATCTCTCCTAGAGGTCACACACCTTGAGCCAAATTCAGAGGCCATACATCTGTGTGATGAGAGTTAGGCAATAAAGAGGAGGGGAATCATCAGGAGAGCTCTCTCTCCTTCCCATTCTTAAATCTCCTTCTTTACGCTAACTAACACTGAAAGGGAATGGTCTCTTCTGCCAGACCCAGCTAGCCCTTCTCTCCACACACCTCCCTAGCATGGCTCTCCGCATCTATGATGATGCTTTATCTGAACTCCTCAGGGTGCCATATTTTAATTATTAGACAGCATCAAAGCGTAAAGAGCCTTGGTCAGGGACTCAGGAGACAGGAGTTCAAGGTCCAGCTCTCCACTAACTAGATCTGTGACCCAGGATGAGTTCTTCTCCTTCTTTGGGCCTCAGTTTCCTTATCTGAAAAATGAGGGATTAAGACTAGGTGGTCTCTAAACCCCTTTCCAACACTAATAGTCATATTATTTCAGACCTTTTCCCCCAGATACAAAATATCGGCACTTTATTCCTAAATGAAATTCTCCAGTCTTTGTTCTCTTACATCCAGAGCTTAAAGATGGGTGGAAAAGCATGTGTTGGCCGTTTCAAATTCATTGATAGTTGCTAATAACCACAGCTGGATTTTACATTTTTCTTGGAGAAGAGGCGTAGTTCAATACACATCAACACAACAAGAGAGGCTGGCTTCTTCAACAGGGATAAGGGTTACAGTTTAATCTTTTTTTGATGAACTAATTAACAACAGAGGTGAATCAGACCAAGACATTTTAATTGTTCTTGTAATAGAAGGTGGCAGTTATTCTCCATTTTCCTTTTAATAGGCTCTTTAAAGAGCCGATCAGCTTCTTGCCTCTTCTAGGAAAAAAAAAGAAATCAGAGTATTTCATCATGTCTTAGGTCCTTGGCTACTTGACCATTGGAAAATATGAGCCACGTGCTCTGTAGCATGGCACTTGTAAGGGAAAGATGTGAGTCCAGACTGACTCTGAGTACAGAGGACCCCAGGACTGTGGCTGTGTCACCATCTTCTTAAGGGACTCACCAAGGGACCCATGAGAGGTCAGTGTCTTGGGCGGGGATCTTGGATCCCAGTAAATGTTGTCCTCTATATACAATGAAACAAATGATGTATATATATATATGTATATGCATATGTATGCTTATGTGTATATGTATGTGTATGTGTATGTGTATACACACGCACAATGAATATATGATGAAACAATGAAATACACGGTGAATAAAATATACAATGATATACAATGAACATACAATGAAACCAAATTTGCCAGGTTCTTTATCTGCCTCTTCAAGGAGAGGGGAAGACCAAGCATTCCATTTATCTATGACTTACTTTTATTTCCAGGTTTTGTTTCCATGCTCTCCAGAACCTCATCATCCTAAAAGATCATATCAGCCCCCAAACTCAAACCTCAATGTCGCCTACCCCTGGGGCCTCTCTCTCCCTCTGTTTGGAAAGGGTAGTGGTTAAACACTGGAGAGCTCCTCCCAGATCTCCCTTTAAGGAGGGTGACCCAGGGCAGCTACGTCTTCATTTCCAACTCCCTGCACCCTCTGGACGTCATGCTCCTCCCTCCTTCTTTAAGCTTCTTTTTATGTATTGTCTTCCCCCATGAAGGCAGGGACTGTTGCAATCCCCGTCCCAAAGCCTGGTGGTATGGAGCTTTCTCTTTATTGATGAAGATGAATGCCCTGCTCTGTATGAGGGCCAGGGTGGAGTTGGGGAGATGCGAGAACTTTAGTTCTAATCCGGTGTAATATCAATTAAGTTGGGTGTCTTTGATTGAGTCTTACTAGGTGCTAAACCCCAGGCCCAAACCCCTATCTACTAGGTGCTAAACCTATGCGGGCGTGAAGCTCTCAGGGTCCTAAAGGGAGTTGCTAGGACCAGAGCCAATAGTAGGAGCCTGAGTTCTGGTCACTCAGATGACATTTGATGATGGCTAAAGAGTGTATAAAAAGAGAGAACAGAGCTATTGCTTGGGGCCCTCGCTCTTGGTGGAGTGCCAATGTGGAGACTCTGGGCAGCTGTAGTTAAGAGCCCCCCACCTTGTAAACCCAGATGTTCAGACTTTGTTAAACCTTGGTAACTATGCATTGAGATTTGAATCAGACAAGGTCTGTCTGTTGATGTTTGCAATTTGTTTGTATTTGCTCTGAAGTTCAGGGTGCTGGCTTTTCCCCCTGAACTAAGTGAATGATATGTATATGTTGGACTAAAGTAAGATGGTTAACCTCTTTAACGCTACTTTCCTTAGTAAAGCAGAACAAAAGAACCTGTGCTTGCAGCATTCTTGTTGTTGGGTTTGTGCTGGTTTTTCACCCCCACAGTAGCTGCTAGCCAGGTTGTTGCAACATCCAGGTCCCCTTTGGGACTCTTCAGGACCCTTTGGGGAATTTTCAGGCAGGAGCCATACAGTTGTTTCTGGCTTCCAGCTTCAAGAGAGAAGACGGAAAATGCAAACTTCACTTCCGGTTGTTGAAGGAAAAGACTTTGGGAAGACACGGGAGGACCTGTCAGTTTCCATCATGTCCTTCTTCTCAGCCTGCTACTCTAGAGACTTTAGGGAGTTTCCCCTTGGGTGAAACCGAGGGCTTTCTCTCTTGGTTGAGCTGAGTTATCTTGCTCCCAATAGGAGAGCTCCTTCACTCTGTGTGGTCTAGTATAATTCTCCTATATATAGTGTCTCTAGCATAAAATACAAAGTCTTTTGTTTATTTTATTTTTTAAAATTATTTTGGAGGGGTAAGGCAGGGCAATTGGGGTTAAATGACTTGCCCAAGGTCACACAGCTAGTAAGTGTGTCAAGTGTCTGAGGCCGGATTTGAAGTCAGGTCCTCCTAACTCCAGGGCCAGTGCTCTACTCGCTGCACCACCTAGCTGCCCCCTTTGTTTAGCTTTTAATACCCTTCGAATAGTTATAGCAGCAATTTTTGTGGCGGCAAAGAATTGGAAATTGAGGGGATGCTTATGGGGAACGGCTGAAGTTGGGGGATATGAATGTAATGAAAGACCGTTATGCTATAAGAAATGATGAGCAGGATAATTTCAGAAAAATCTGAAACCATCTCTGACTTCTGTCTGTCTCCAATTTAGATAAGTGGGTTTCTTTGCTATTCTCTATGTGTGTTCATTGTGGAGCTGGTATTAGGTGGATAGGAAATGAGTCAAGCCCTGGATGTAGAGCTTGGGCCCCCCCTTTTCTCCCAGAAATGACGAAGTTATGAGAAGTTAGGTGGAACCCAATCATATCTTCTAGATGAACAATATTTAAGGGAGCAGACAGATATAATTCTAGCTCTGTACCCTCTCTCTGAGGAGAGCAGAGTGGTGGCACCTGGCCCCAATCTCCTGCTTCCTGTCCTGGCAGCAAGGAAAGTCTCCCTTGGAGAAGTGTGGGGGGAGAAGAGGCTAGAGATGTCTATTCTGCCTCCCTTTGAGCCATACAAAGACAAGCCTTCATGTGTAAAAGTCATCCCTTTTCTCCCTATACTGCCTTTTTCATTTCTCCCAATCTTTAATGCCTAACAGAGTGCCTGGTATGTAGTACGTGTTTAATAAATGTTTATTGACTGTTTATTGATCATCTGACTAGTTTTGCTTATTATGAGAATATTAGTCTTTATGGCCTTTAGTTCTAGTAGTGTGTCAATTTGTTGGCCATTGGACAAAAAGCCCATAGTTAAAATACCACTAGTGAAGTTAGTTTTTGTAGATAGTAGCTAGGTGGTGCAGTGGTTAGAGCACTGAACCAAGAGTCAAGAGTGTGACTCTCGATCAGGGGTGGGGAACCTGTGGCAAAGGGCCACATCTGAGGACCTAGAAGGCCACATGTGGCATTGAGGCCACAGGTTCTCCACTCCTGCTCTAGACATATCACTTAAACTCTGCCTCCATTTCCTCATCTGTAAACTGGGTATAATAATAGCACCTACTTCCCAGAGTTCTTATGAGGATAAGATAAGATAATATTTGTAAAGTTCTCCATAAGCCTGAAAAATCTATGTAAATACTAGCTATTGTTTAATGACCCTGTGAGTCTTAGTGTCTTCTGACCTCTCCTTTGCTACTCCTTCACAGTCCCCACAGAAGCAGAAGGGGTCAGCATGATACTGAGGACCAGCACATATTTTCCTTTTTTCCTCACTGGTTGCCATGGCCAAAGAATTCACTATTGGTGGCCACCCTACCGAAGATGAGTTTCTGCATAACTAGTCGATCCTTAGACAGCAGGCATGCTGTCTCTGGCATTCTGTATACCTGGAGTTTTCCGGTGTGGTAGCAAGGCAGCTAAGTGGTACAGTGGGTAGAGCCCCAAGCCTGGAGTCAGGAAGACTAATCTTTCTGAGTTCCCATCTGGCCTCAGACACAAACTATGCGACCCTGGGCAAGTCACTTAGCCCCGTTTGCCTCAGTTTCCTCATCTGTCAAATGAGCTAGAGAAGCAAATGGCAAACCACTCCAGTATCTTTTCCAAGAAGAGCCCAAATGGGGTCACAAAGAGTTGAACACAACTGAACAACAGCATGGGCCAGAGTTTATACTCGGCTGGCACCTCCATACCATCATGAAGTCCTAGGATCATAGCTTTAGAACTGGGAAGGACTTTCCATATCATTTAGTCCAACTCTCTTATTTTACAGTTGAAGAAACAGAGGCTGAGAGAATTTAAGTGACTCGATCAATGTCATATGTTGGCAGGGTCAAGATTGAACCCCATCCTCTCGCTCTAAACCCAGTATTCTTTTCACTGCACCACTCTGGAGCCACAGTTAACGTTATCTCCTAATTAACAATGTGGATTCTCTCTCACACATGACAGTTAAATGCAAGGTTGTTACAGAGTGGGAGAAGCGGCAGTTAGTGAGGTATCGGAAAGTCATGTAGAAGGTGGTGCTTGAGCTGGGAGGAGGAGAGGTTTTCTGTGAAGTAGAAATGAGGAGAGAATGTATTTCAGGCACGAAGAACAGCAAATACAATGAGATAGAGAGAGTAGGTAAAATGCTCTGTGTGAAGAACAGAGAAAAGACCAGAAGTAAGACTTTAAAAATCTAGAGAAAGAAATGGCAAACCACTTCAGTATCTTTGCCAAGAAATCCCCCAAATGGGATCATAACGAATCAGATGTGACTGAAAATGACTGAATAACCAAAAAAAAAAAAAAAAACTAGAAGGACAGGTTGGGACCAGGTCATGAAAGCTTTATTTTTTTAAATGTTTAATATTTTTTTTACCAGTTAAATGTAAAGACAATTTTTTAACATTCATTAAAAAAAAATTTGAGTTCCAAATTCTTTCCCTCCCCTACCTCCCCCTTTCCTGAGACAGTAATTCGATATAGGTTATATGCATACAATCATGCAAAACATATTTCCATAATTAGAAGTAATGAAATAAGGTGGTGCCAGTATACTCAGAGAGAAAGGGTTGGAGGAAAGGGATGTTTTGGAGGTAGAAACAGCAATATTTGGCAACTGATGGGATACGTAGCCTGAGAGAGAGTGAGAACTTGAGAATCAAGCTGAGATTAAAAAACCTGAGAGGCTGGAAGAATCCTGGTGCTTTTGATAGAAATAAGGAAGTTTGGAAGAGAGTGAAACTTGGGGAGAAAGATACTGGGTTCTGTTTTGGAAATGTTGAGTTTGAGCTATCTCTGGGACATCCGATTTCAAATGTTCAGGATCCCAGTCACCACTCTTTCCATGCTCCCACCAATCCAGGCACAAACACTCCCTCTAGAGGTTCCCTAACAATTGGGCATTCCCATAGGCTTTGCTCTGTATTCTATCACTTCACACATGTGCATGGCTGACTCAGTCACTTTAGGCACTTTTCCACTCTCTCAGTTACAACACTTACCTTTCTATCACTCACTTAATAAATTTTCTGCACACCTTTATAACACATGCAGGAACTGGGTCACATACCAAGTGATCACCACACCAGCATTAGAGGAACATATTGATAACATTTAAACTGCTGAGGAATTTGTACACTTACCTAGGAGCTGTGAGAGGATGCCTGTCACTGCTGCTTTCTTTTCAGAGTTATCAACTTGGGTATCCCTGGAGTTTAACAATCTCTCTTTTGTGACATTAGATATTCTGTCTATCTGTCTATCTATCTGTCTGTCTATCTATCTATCTGTCTGTCTGTCTGTCTATCCATCTATGTATCTATGTATCTATCTTTTTTGCCTTTGCAAAAAATGTGTAATTTTGTTTAATCAGTTTTCATATTCTAGATCCTTGAGGGATAGAGCATCACTCGGATCCTGTATCCAATGGCCTTGGCAGGAAGATTGCTTCTGAATTTGGCTCGAACCATTCCACTATTTCCATGAGCCTGAGTAACTTTTCCCCAGATAACTCTTGCTCTGTTTGGTTTCCCACCAGGAGTCACTGTATTGTTTTTGGCTTTGTATACATAAGCACATCTCTTGCCCAAATAGAATTCAGTTTCATCCCGAGCATAGACTCCTTCAATTTTCAGAAGAGCTGTATGTTCTTCTGGTTTCATAGGCCTCACTTGTAGCCAGCAAAAATGGCCTTGGACCACAGTCTTCCAGACATTTTGCTGTTCTAGAAGTCTTGTTTCCACCAGGTCTCTCAGGCTCTAAGATGGAGGAAAAAGCTATGTATCTATCATCTATTATCTATCTATCTATCCATCTGTCTGTCTATATCTACATATATGTGTGTGTGTGTATTTTTTTTTTGAGATAGGGTAGAGTGGTGGATAGAGAGTGTATTTGGAGTTGGGAAGAACTGGGTTTGAATCCTTTCACAAATACTTGCTATGTGACCTTTGGCAAGTCATTTAACCTTCGATTCTTAGTTCCCTCATCTGTAAAATGGGGTTAAAATACTGTTTACCTGAGGATCAAGTGAGATAAGGTGCTTTATAAACTCTAAAATACTGTGTAAACGTGAGCTATTATTGTTTTTGTTCTTAAAATGGGAGACAAACATCATTATTCTTAAATGGTTTTTATTAGATTAATAATAATAAATGATTATTTATTAGAGTAGTTTAATATATGCTTCAAGTTCTCACAAGTGAGATGGAACTTTTTTTATTCTTTGACAGTTAAAGTTCACCTCTTTAATACATGTTTTTACTTTTGTATTGCCCTTTGCACCATCCCTGACTTCATGGCTATAGACTAATATGAGTTATTTGAATCAAGGTTCTTTCATAGCTGAGGGCTTTCTCTCGGATGCTTGCAAAATTTATTGTTTGTCATTGAAATTTTGAAATTTCACCACTATATGCTTTGAAGTTTCAAGCATGATGTTTTTCTCTAGTAGTGATCTGTGGATTCAACCAATAATTTCTTTGCTGTTTGCATTCAAAAGTTCTGG
This sequence comes from Phalanger gymnotis, assembly GCA_028646595.1. Taxonomy (NCBI): domain Eukaryota; kingdom Metazoa; phylum Chordata; class Mammalia; order Diprotodontia; family Phalangeridae; genus Phalanger; species Phalanger gymnotis. The sequence goes on from CM053622.1 coordinate 349,722,763, forward strand.
GCAGTTTTCCTATATTTTTTCCAGCATCATTTTCAAGTTTTAAAACTTACCATATGTTTCTAGGAGACTTTTCATCTTTAAATTATCATTGTACATTCTAGCTTCAAGTTCAGGTACTTTAGCTTATATAGAATTCATGTGTTCTTTCAAAGTATTTTACTTCTTTTAAATTTTATTTCATTTCTATTTTTTTTTTGTTATAAACCTGTCATTCTCTTTTCGGATCCTGTAGGATTTTGAAGAAATTATCAATCAATATTTATTAAGCACCAACTACGTGCTAGGCACTGTATTAGGTGTTGAGGTAAGAGAACAAAGAATGAAGCAATCCTTACTCCCAATGCAGTTATGTTCTAATGAGGGAGACAATAAGTATGTATAAAATTATACACAGCATAAATGTAAAGTTAACAATATGTATATGTATGTAGATTTATATAAAGTAGTAAAATACAAGGCACTATGGGAAGGAAGGTACTAGTAGTTGGGGGGATCAAGAAAGGCTTCATGTAAAACATGGTACCTGAGCTACATCTTAAAGGAAGAGAGTTATTCTATGAGGTGGAGATGAAGACGGAGTACCCTCCAGGCCTGAAGGATGGCAAGTGCAATTCACCAAGTTAGGGCATGGAGTGTCCGGCTTTATTAGCTATTGTGTTCTAAATTGTCCAATTTATTGTTTGTTTCATTGGTACTGATGTGAAAGCTTGGATTTCTGACTTAATTTCCATTCTGATGCCTTTTGCTAAATCATTTTGGAAATTTTGTTCTGTTTTACTGTCATCTCTGAGAATCTGTACCTAGGTGGCACAGTGGAGCACTGGGCCTGGGGTTAGAAAGACCTGAGTTCAAATCCAGCCTCAGACTCTTTCTAGCAGTGTGACTCTGGGAAAATCACTTAACCTCTATCTGCCTCAATTTTCTCATCTGTAAAATAGGGATGATAATAGCACCTACCTTCCAGGGTTGTTGTGAAAATAAAATAAGATAATATGCAAATTATGTAAGATATACAAAAAGATGATGTATTTCTTAAAGTATTGTATACATGCTAACTATTCTTATCTTTATTGAGGTTTTTGGTCCTTCATATTATATTACTAATTCGTTGTGTTATGGATTTGTTTATTTATTTATTCATCTGTTCATTTATCTATTCTATCTATTTATTTACTAATTATTATTTCTTCTTTCTTTATGAGTCATGTTGTTAGTTTATCTACTTTGATCTAGACTTATTCCCAGCCTGTCTCTCTTGGACTTTTCATTTTTCAATCTTTTTCTTACCTGCTCCTAGTAAGCTTGTTTCTGGCTCCCCTCCTCACTTTTTGACTTTCCCCACTTCCACTGCTATGGGATGCACATTTTCTCCTGCGTGGACTTCTTAAATTGGGAGTCCTCAGCTCTGACATGATTCTCTACTCGATTTAAGTTCTACAGGGAGAGGACTGACCTCAGCAGGTTAATAGTCCGTTTTCCTTTAGGCACAGAATCCCTTTCCCCGCTAGCTGACTCTGTACTGCCGTATCATCCTATCTCCCATTCCCAAAGATGCTTTCTCCTTCTTTCACCTGGTTGGGCAGTATCAATGTCTTCTGCCTCTTATCAATGTCTTCTTGTCTTGTTAGGACAGCTGGGTGGTGCAGCGGATAAAGGACTGGGCCTCAAATCAGGAAGAACTGAGTTCAAACGCAGCCTTAGACACTTACCAGCTGTGTGACCCTAGACACAACACTTAACTTCTGTTTGCCTCAGTTTCCTAATCTGTACAATGGAGCTGCCTCCCAGGGTTGTTGTGGGAATCACATGAGATAGTAGTTGTAAAGCACTTATAATGTAAGCTCTAAACAAATATTAGCTCTTATTATTAATTGTTATTATTTTCTGTAGAAGGGTTCGGACTGAGTCACTGCCAGGGGAGGACTGGGCAGGCTCTTGTTGCCTGTGCCTGACACACAGGGTGGTCTGGAGGAGGGGTGGAATGAGTGGGAGCCTTAAGTATTTACATTTGTCCATGGTATTTCAGGTGGTTTTTGCTTTATATGATGTTCCTCTCTTCTTATTTTGTTGGTTCAGCTCTCATTACTATAGATTTACCTCCCATTTCCTGCTTTTGATTAATATTATTATTATTTTTAGGTTGGGGACTTATTGGGATAAACAACTACTTTGCCATTTTGCCCATAATGTGCAACACCATCCCTATGACAGAAGGGGAAGAAGAAGCCGACAAAATGAAAATTCCTTTCACCATTTTGGGTCTCTCGTGATTTTCCGAGGCTTCTAAAATAAGGCACTAATTTAGCTGAAAGTATCCATTTGGGGTCAAAATATTGATAACCTGCCTGAATGAGCTTTGTAAGAAGACATTAAGCCCTTGACTATTCCTCAGGAAAATTGAGATAGAGTAGACTTATTTCACTGAAATGTGGTCTATCCTGCCCAGTGCTCTTTTCATTTTGAGTTATGGGTTGGAATGGTTTGTTATTTCCCACTGAGTTAGGCCCCATAATTCATACTGTCTCCTGAAAAGGAATCTTATATGTTGAGGCTCAATATCAGAAATGAATTGTGGTGCCTCATTTTTCTGCATTAGCCCATTAAAGGTATGAGCCATGTGCATCTTGGGGCTGAACTGCGGATACAGCTCCCTAAGTCTGAGTAGCGGGAGCAAGAAAACAAAGGGAAGAGACTCATCCAGATATCTCCTGTTAACTCCCATCAACAAGTGAGTGGTCCTGACAACACAGGGCTACGGAGAGACCCCAGAAAGATATGAAGCAGAATCGGAGCGGATGTTTCTATGACGGCATTTTTTTGAGCTGTACTTGTGATTTTTATTGATGCTTAGGGAACTCCAAGGGAAGAGAGTCCCTCTACCAATACAGGTCAGCAACTGTTCTGCGATTCATAACCTAGGGTCACACAGAGGTAAGACTTGAACTCAATTCTTTTTGATTCCAAAACCTGCAATCTTGCTTCAAATCCCACCTTCTGCAGGAGGTCTCTGGTTTCCCCCAGTTTCTAATGCCTTCCCCTTTCAGATCCTGTGCCATCTATTCTACATACCTCTTATATGTACTTGGTTATTACATGTTATCTCTCCAATTGGCAAGTAAGCTCCTTGAGGGCAGGGGCTTTTCTTTACATCTCTAGCACAGTGTCTGGCATGCATAAGTACTTACTAAGTACTCGTTGACTGACTTAAAACACCATATTGCCATTAGTGGAGATATACACACATCTATCTATCTATCTATCTATCTATCTATCTATCTATCTATCTATCTATCTATCTATCTATCTACCTATCTATCTATCCACCCATCTATCTACCTATCTATCATGGCCTAATTAAAAATATTGTGCCAAGTTAGAGCTTAGACCATTTGATGATGATTCCATACAAGTTTGAAGGAAAAAAAGTATGGGAGAGAATTGCTCAAATGAAAACCCAAAATGAAGGCTACAAATGAGGCCTCCTTTGTTCTCTGGTCTTTGTGGCAGCAGATTGACAGCTGAACTGACCAGCCTGCCTTCAGGTAAAGGATTTCAACACTAGAATTGTACTGCTCTGAAAAGGACTTTGGGAATTTTCAGACAGAAGTGTGGTGAGGAAAGCAAGGCTTTTAAGGAAGGAGATAGATAGTTACAACCTCTTCTTTTCCTGGCTTCTCTGCTGAGCAGAAGAATACTGCATCAAAGGCCAAAGCCATCTAGCAGAAGACTGACTTTAATATGCTTTAGAAAGATCCCAAGAGGCTAGTTAGTACTGGGGAGTTGAAATATTTGTTTCTCAGTTTGAGGGTGACTGAAAATTAGTTTCAAATACCTCTGTGGTGGGGAAAGAGGGATTTTATCTCTTGTGTAGGTTTATAGATAGGCTTCAAAGAGGTTACATCCACAATGAGCCTGAAAAATTTATATTGGCCATCCTAGCCTTTCTTGGTCATTCATAGGATCATGGAATGAGAGATGGAAAGAACCTTGCAGGTCATGCAGGGGTGGGGAACCTGTTGTCTTGAGGACACATGTGGCCCTCTAGGTCTTCAAGTGCTGCCCTTTGAATCCAAACTTCATAGGACAAATTCCCTTAATAAAAAGATTTGTTCTGTAAAACTTGGACTCAGTCAAAAGGCCTCACCTGAGGACCTAGAAAGTCACATGTAGCCTTGAGGCCACAGACTCCCCACCCCAATAGACAATCCTTTTATTTTATAGATGAAGACACTGAGACTTCCGGGTGTTAAGGGTTTTGTTCAAGGCTACATAGGTAATAAATAACAGAGCCAGGATATGAAGTTAGGGGCTGTGACTCTTAATAGCAATCTTACCCTGGTGCCACGCCTCCTATTTCTTCCCATCCTTTCTGCATCAGGGCTCATGACAGTTTACCCCTCTCTGAAGTAACCTTAAGGCCAGAGTATTTAGAATAGCAAAGGGGTTGCAAGTCAGGTGAGTCCTTTGAGGTTCCTTAATACTTGCCCTGTGATTACTTCCCCACATACCTTTGTTACAGGAGAACAAAATTGGCGTGATCATTTCTGGAAACCTTGGGAGTGGGAAGAGAAAACATCCATCATTTTGAAACGTTCACCTATGTTCGATTCTTCGCCTTAAAAAATGAATGAGAATTTCAGTGAGATTGAACAAAGTTGTGGAGCAGAGGGGAGAAAGAAACCACCAAATGGTCTGGGAGAGATTGCAGCAAGTGTGTTTGTTTTTATTTGGAAGATGAGAGGATCAATGAAACCCAAGGTTTTTTCTGCATTAGAGACACATGGAGAGGATGGAATCATCTTTTAATACTGAGGGAAGGGGCTGTGTGGTGAAGGGCAGTGTGGAGTGGGGGGGGTGGTATGAAGTGTGGAGGTCACTTAGCCAATGCCCTGACTCCTCTGCTCCAAGTCCTCTTTGGAAATATAATTCTTTTTTGCACTTCTTTCCCTTCTGTAATCTTAATCTCCCATGCCTCTAGGTTTAGTAATTGAATAACTCCAAGATGTACATCCATATGGTAGCAGGGCTCCGGTCCAATCACTAGCTCTTAGGGGTATAAGCAACATGTTCCCAGGCCTTCTTTTCTCTTATTCAAATATATATTTATTATTTATAATCAGATTTGAATTTCCCCAATCCCTCTGAAACCAGCTGTTCTTTCTCCTTGGTATTCATTACATTGTTCTGACACCTGCTGGCTGAGAGACTGTGGATGTCTGGGTCAAGGACCCTGCATGGAGCAGCATAGAACAGCGGGCAAAAAGACATTGTCTAGAACAGATAGGAATTGGGAGAGGATATTAAATATTTTCACTGAGAGTCAACAGGAACTAAAGAAATTATACCAGGGGAGAAATGCCTCATATCTTTTTCCTTTTGGTGTTACTTTTTAATCTTTTCCCATAAGACTAGTCTTGCTTTAATGCTGTGGGGTGCCTAGGATGGGTGGAGTGGGCGGGGTGGGGGGGAGACCTCTTGCTAGGAGCTGTCAGAAAAAGAGGAACATGTGTCCTAGTTAGTAGTTTCTTAGGCTACTGAACGTCTGCCTCTCAGAGCTGTTTCCTGGTAGCCCTGCTGTGCTCTCATATAGAGCAAAATTAAAAGTGTTTACGGAAGGCCTACTATGTGCCAAATGCTTTTTGCAAATATCCTCTCATTTGATCGTCACAACAGCCTTGAGAGTTGAATGCTGCCATTGGCCTCATTTTGCAGCTGAGGACACTGAGACAAACAGAGGTTAATTGATTTGCCCAAGTCACACAGCTACTAACTGTCTGAGTTGGATTTGAACTCAGGTCTTCCTGACTCCAGGCCCAGTACTCTATCCATTGTGAAACCAGCTGCCTCTGATTTTGAATAAACTGTGGTGATATGTAGACGACACTTTAGAGTTTGTAGACTGGTTAGGCCAGGTACAGACTAGGCACCTGTGCCTAGTTATGAAGTCATCACTGTAACAATGAATGATATATTTGGTATTTCTTTTGTACATGGTCTTATATCTACAACAAGTTTCAGCATTCTCTTATGTACATATTTATTCAGTCCTGTAGTTATTTTCTATCTTTCACTGTTCATCTCACTATATATGTATATTGAGAGAGAGAGAGAGAGACAGACAGACGGACAGATAGATAGATAGATAGATAGAGAGACAAACACAGAGAGCCAGGGACAGAGAGATACAGAAAGAAATGAGGGTAGACTAAGAAAACTTGAGAGAGGGGGAGAGAGACAGAGGAAGAGAAAGAATACAGAATTTCTAACTACATACAAGGTATATTTCTACATAGCTATGTAGTGGAAGACAGATATTAATTAAAAACAGCATGCATAAGGATATAGAGATATGTATCTTATATATAATAATTTTTAAAACATTCTCTTTCAAGAGGCCATATGGAGTGTTGGACTAGGAGTTGGAAAGTTCTGGGTTCAAATTCCTGTTTCTGATACTTTGTAGCTATGTAATTATAAGCAAGCTGGTCATTTAATTTCTCTGAGCCTCAGTTTTCTCATCTCTAAAATGGGTAACATACCCTATATTGTTATCCTGTAGTACCTACCTCACAGTGTTGTGAGGCTCAGGTGAGAGAGTGTATATATACCTCTATATACATATATATATATAAATATATAAACACACATATATAAATGTATATATATAAATATTTATATGTTTGTGTCTATATCTGTGTAGGTACATGTATATATGTGTGTACGCACACATGTATATCTGCCTGGATGTCTAGAGAAAAGAGGGGAAGAAGTTCATTCTCATGTTGGTTTAGGGGCATTGGTCCCATATGGGCTAACAGGAGGGCTTGTAACTCAGGATGAGGTCCCTGGGAAACTGACAAGTCACCAACATTGCAACATGTGATCTGGTTAGATTGCTGCTGCCGCTGACTCATTCCTTTGTCTTCTAGTAAGACTATAAGAGAGAAGGGTAAGAAAAAGGAATGGCATACTCATTATTAACTTTTTGCTTGAAAAGGTAGGGGGACCCCAGTTTTTTGAACAAACTTACTGTGCCATCTAGACATGAGCATTCTGGAGTCCAAATATCCCCTGGCTCATGTGGCCGCATAGTCCATGTATCTTTTCTTTCCTGCTTGCTATTATTAAACACCTGGCATCTGTGGTGAGTTTGCTAATGATGCTTCTCTTTCCAAATATTGAAAGAACCTTGTCTTATGGCGTGATGCTCAATCTAAGGAGGTAGGAGTGAGTGAAATGTTGGATCAGCCTTTAAATGTGAAAATGCTTTTTAGTGGAAATAACACCATAATCATGCACAACAATTATTGAACGCCTAGTAATTTGGGTTTATTTGTAAAGTTGACAGAATGATTTTGAATGCTTTACAGATTGTAGGAAATTTCATATAAGGAAAAAGAAAGAAAATGAGATGATGTCCCAAAAGTGCCTTTTAAATTCAAAGAAGACAAATTTTTCTTAACAAAATCTGTTAGATTTGGTATATTAGGACCATAGGATTATATATATATTTACCTCTCTCTCTCTCTCTCTCTCTCTCTCTCTCTCTCTCTATATATATATATATATATATATATATATACATATATGTACACATATATACATACATACACATACACATATAAGGATCTCATCTAGTAAAAGTCTCTCATTTCCTCAGATGATTAAGTCAAGGCCCAGAGAGGTTAAGTGATTTGTCTAAGGATACACAGGCAGTAGCAGAATTGGGCTTTAAACCCACGGCTTGTTATTCTTAACCCCGAGGTACAACTATAACATATATAGTACTCAGAGAACAATTTAACCATTTCAAGTAAATGTAGACCCTTATGGCTTCTATATTTTGCTTTTATGATACATTTCTGGTGATAGTAATGATTCTTTCTTATTGCAAAGTTCTTGATCAGGAATACCACATCAAAATATACCGTTGTTCTGGTAGGGAAATATGACCCATTTTATTACAGTTTCCAGGAATGCCGTGGCAAAAATAAAGAACTGCTAGTATGATCGACTATGAATTGCTAACTATTTATACCTAATTTACCATAATGATCTGTATGTCATTAGATGTGTCGGATTAACTTGCATACACTTTATTTGATTACATCACTAACCTATTCTCTACACTCAGCCATAACAATTCGGTGCTCGAACCTTTAGGTATGGCTGTCACATGGAAAGTCTTCCTCCTTGGCGCTAAACCTCTCCAATTACAAAAGGGATGCTTCTACAGAATGGTCATCTCATCACTCTTGTCACTCTGTTCTGGATGTGTCCCAGATTTTCAATATCTTTTCTAAAATGAATTACTTAGAACTAGACACAATATTTCAGGTGTTCACTGGAATACCAGGGCAGAGGACAGTGGGATCATCATGTCCCACATTCTTGACACTGTGTGGCCCGAGATCGACTTAGTTGTGTTGGCCATCATGTCAGATTGTTGACTTACATTGAGCTTACAGTTTACTGAGCTTTCTTTCTCTACTCCCTATCTCCCCCCGCCCTCCACCATGGCCTTTTCATGTCAATGATTGTGGATACAGTGGTAAGTGCACTGGATGTGGAGTCAGAGGATCTAGGTTTAAACCTCACCATATATTTATCACATTTTTTTTTTACCTTGGCAAGCCTTTTAACCTCGCTGGGACTCAGTTTCCTTATCTATAAAGTGAAGAGGCTGGGCTAGATGGTCCCTGAAGCTCTAAAACTATGATCCTATTGGTTTGTCCTGCCTTTCTCAGCCTACACTTCTGTAGCTACATTTTTGAACCTCTATGTAGAACTTTACATGTCTAAAAATCACAACCTGGCCTGTCAAGATCTTTTTGGTTTTGGGTTTTTTTTTAAATAGTATTTTAGTTTTTCCAATGACAAGTGTAGACAATTTTTAATTCATTTTTATAATTAAATTTTGAGTTCCAAATTTTCTCCCTCCCTCCCTCCTCTCTCTCTTCTCTAGGAAAATAAGCAATTTGACATAGGTTATATATGTGCAATCATGTAAAACATATTTCCATATTAGACATGTCATGAAAGAAGAAATAGAACAAAAGGAAATAAAGCTACAAAAAATAAAGAGAGTAAAAATAGTCTGCTTCGATCTGCATTCAGACTCTGTAGTTCTTTCTCTGGACGTGGTTAGCATTTTCTATTATGAGTCTTTTGGAATTGTCTTAGATCATTGTATCGCTGAGAAGATCTAAGTCTATCATAGTTGATCATCACACAATGTTGCTGTTACTGCGTACAAAGTTCTCCTGTTTCTATTCACCTCATTTTTGTATCAGTTCATGTAAGTCTTTCCAGATTTTTCTGAAATCTGCCTGCTTGTCATTTCTTATAGCACAGTAGTATTCCATTACATTCATATACCACAACTTGTTCAGCCATCCCTATGTTGATGGCTATTCCCTCAGTTTCCAAAGCTTTGCCACCACAAAAGAGCTGCTATAAATATATTTGTCCATGTGGGTCTTTTTCCCTTTTTTATGATTTCTTTGGGATACAGACCTAATAGTGGTATTGCTGGCTCAAAAGGTATATGCCCAGTATGCCCTTTGGGAATAGTTTCATTGCTCTTCAGAATGGTCGAATCAGTTCACAACTCTACCAACAGTGCACTAGTGTTCCAATTTTCCCACATTTTCTCCAGCATTTATAATTTTCCTTTTCTGTCATATTAGCCAACTTGATAGGTATGAGATGGTACCTCAGAGTTGTTCTAGTTTGCATTTCTCTAATCAATAGTAATTCAGAGAATTTTTATATGACTGTAGATAGCTTTAATTTCTTTCTCTGAAAACTGCCTGTTCATATCCTTTGACCATTTGTCAATCAGGAAATGACTGGTATTCTTATAAATTTGATCAAGATTTTTTGAATTCTATTTCTGTCTTTTAAATATGTTAACTGTCCATCCCAGATTTCTGTCATCTGCAAATCTGGTAAGCAAGCCATTTATGCTTTCATTCAAGTCAATGACAAAAATGTTGACTAGAACAGGACCCCTTGGTATCCCTGGTACATGACAAAAAAAGCCCACCTTTAGGTTGACATTGGTATCTAATTACTACTTTTGGGATCTGGTCATTCAAACATTTCTGATTCCACTTAAATGTCTTATATAGCCAATATCTTTCCATCTTGTCCACAAAGGTATCTTATGAGAGCTTGTCCTCTCTGCAGTTCAGATGTGACATGTGTATGGCATTTCCCTGATCTACCAGGCTAGTGTCCCTATCAGAAAAGAAAATAAGGTTGACCTGATTTGGGGTTTTCTTGGCAGAGATACTGGAGCAGTTTGCCATTTCCTTCTCCTAGTATGACCTGTTTTTTAACTCAGTCTGAAAAATTCTCTTAAAATGTTTTTTAAAATTCAATTTTGTTTTATTTTTAGTTTCAAATCTCTCCTTTCTCTTACTTCTTCCAATCATTGAGAAAGCAAGAAATGCAAAACCCATTACAAATATAGAGTCAGATAAAGCAAATTTCTTTGTTAGAAATGTTCTGGGAAAAAAACAAGAAAAAGAAAGGAAGAGAAAAAAATATGCTTCAATCTATACTCTGAGTCCATCAGTTCTCTATCTGGAAATATATAGCATTTTTCATCATGAGTCTTTGGGAATTGTGGTGAATCATTGTGTTTTTCAGAATTGCTAAGTCTTTCACAGTTGATTTTCTTTGTGATATTATTGATACTTTGTAAGTTGTTCTCCCGCATATTCTCATTCACTTTGCATTAGTTCATACAAATCTTCTCAGTTTTTTCTGAAACCATTCCCTTTGTTATTTCTTATGACACAATAGTATTCCATCACATTCATATACTATTATTTGTTCAGCCATTCCTCAACTGATGAGCATCCCCTCAGTTTCCAATTCTTTGCCAGCACAGAAAGAGTTGCTATAAATTTTTTTTTGTACATATGAGTCCTTCTTTTCTTTGAGCTTTTTGGAGTATGGACCTAGTAGTGGTATTGCTAGAACAAAGGGTATACTCAGTTTTATTGCTTTTTGGGCATAGTTCCAAACTGTTTTCCAGAATGGCTAGACCAGTTCATAACTCTGCCAACAGTGCATTATTGTACCTATTTTCCCACATCCCCTCCAGCACTTGTCATTTTCTTTTCTGTTATCTTGCTCAATCTTCAATCTGACAGGTATGAAGTGGTACCTCAGAACTATTTTAATTTGAATTTCTGTAATTAGTGAATCAGAACATTTTTTTTTCATATGACTATTGATAGTTTTGATTTCTTCCTCTGAAAAGTGCCAGGTCGGCTCTTTGTCATCATCACTTCCTTTTCTCAAGGCTCACAAACCATTCCTTTCAAAATGTACTTTAGGATGTTGACAGGAATTGTTTGAGTCAAACTGACAGAGTCAAGCTCACTGGGTTATGATGCGAAGAATCCATTTTCTTCCCCTCTTTGAAAATTGGGGTCATATTTATTCATATTCAGTCCCGTAGCCCCTCTATTATTCTTTATGATTTTTCAAGGTCACTAACAAAAGTTCAGCATCCACAAATTCTTTCAGGACCCGGTCCGGGCCTAGTAATTTGAACTCATTGAAGGTAACTAGGTACTCTCTTACTTATTTCCTCTTTTATCTTACATTTTGACTCTCTGATAAGCATTTTTGTTCTATCCTTTCCAGTCTGAAGAGTTAGAGAAAACAGAAAACAAAATGAAAGTAGTCAGATCATAGATTTGGAGCTAGGATAGACATTCTAACCCCTTCTCTTTATAAACCAGGAAACCAAGGTCTACAGAGGCAAAATGATACAGGCTGTAATGGCAGAGATGGAACTCGAATCCAGGTCTCGTGACAAATCTGGCCCAACTAACCCAAGTAGTTCTGCCTTCTCCCTCCCTACTATCTGCTATCATCCCACTCCACCTTTGAAATTTTTCTTGCTCCCAACAAAGTGGAAAACATACTCTTCCTGCTGTTCCTGGCACTTACTGCTAGCCTTTCTTGGTCCAAGTTTTAGTCTTTCCAGTACCATGCTTAGAAGACTGTGCTCCATCTTGTATTGATCCTTGGTTACATGTATTACCTATTCCATCTTCTGTTCACATCTCTTAAGAATAGGAGTTAGTCAGTTTTGTGTCCATATTTTTCTCAGAGACAGCTATTCCTTTCCTTGTGAATATACTTTTTCTTTAAAGCAATGAACTTAAACATGAGCATTTCAATATACAGAAAAAGGAATTCATATGAAACTGTGAATTTCTGTATAGTTTATTTTGAAAAGTGCATTTTACAGCAAGAAGAATATGGTCCTACTTTATGTCCCCTTCTGAGGTTCCTTCTCCTTCCTCCTGGGCATTTTTAATGTTTTAATGTTGAAATTCTCTCCCCCCCGCCATCATTACCATTACCCACCAACTCTCTAATTCCTCTAATTGAAGCCTTTCTTTGTAAGAAATATAGTAAAGCAAAAAAAAAAAATCAACATATTGGTTACATTTGAAAATGTATGTTTCATTTGAACTTGCTAGTCTATCACCTGTTTGCTAAAAAGTGGGAAACCAGCTTTATTCTTAGTTTTATGAAATCATGATTGGTCACTACTTTCAACAGAACTGAAGTCTTTCAAAGTTGTTTTCATTTATATTTATTGTTGAGTCATTTCAGTCATGTCTGATTCTTTTTGACCTCATTTGGGGTTTTCTTGGCAGAGATACTGGAGCAGTTTGCCATTTCCTTCTCCAGCTCATTTTACAGATGAGGAACCTGAGGCAAACAGCGTTAGTGACTTGCCCAGAGTCACATAGCTGGTGAATGTCTGAGACTGGATTTTCCAGGCCCAATGCTCTATCCACTGCACTACCTGGCTGCCTCATTTACATTAGCAGAAGCTTGGTGGCTCAATGGCTGGAGCACTGGACCTGGAGTCATACAGGATGACTTGAGGTAAAAGGGCAGGCATCACATATTATATTCTTCTCCTCTGTTCAGCCTAATGTCTATCTGAGTGCCAGGAACATAGGTCTTCAATTAAATTTTGATGATTGATTGACCTATAGTAATGAATCTTTTTTTGGTCATGTTTTATTGATGTCTTTTGTTTTTACATCATAGTCACTTCCATTTGGTTCATTTTTAATTTTTATTCTGAACTTATAAAAATGAGCATTTTCATGTACTGAAAAACAGAGCAGAACAGAAAAAGATGATTATATGTAAAGCTGCAAGTCTCCATTATTTACAGGAGGTTTTCAAGGATATAATAAGGTCAGCCTATAGTTTTTAAAGTTGTCCTTCTTGTTTGGAATTCCTTTTGGCCTATCATTGTCACTTCTGGATATAGTACCTGGACACAACATCAGCCTTTTCATTATAGTAAAGAAAGGTATTCCAAGTAGTACTAAGAAAGGGACAGAGGCTGATAGCGTATAGAGTATTCTGTACCTGCAGCCTACGTCCTTTCTGTTGAGAGAAGGGAAGTACATTTTATTATCCAGTCTCTACCAACAAAGTAGGTCATTACAAGGAACAAATCTTTAATGATAGTATTTCAAGACAGGGAGGGATAATTTTGTTCAGGGGGACTGGAGACAGTAAACCATATCGCAAAGACTTCTGTTTAATCTAGCACCTGGTAAGACTGTCTAAATCTGGGAGACCTAACTGAGGAGTTAATTATGAATTAAGTACACTTTTGAGAGGATATTTTTCTTTTAAAAAAAACCACAAATGACACCACCAGATGAAAAAAGGAAGCATATTATTCACCTTTTTCTCTGGATTACCCTTATTTTCTCTGCCTCTCTCTGTCTTTTTATCCCTCTCCCTGTATTCATTTTGTAGGGAGCATAAAATGATAATTAATAGAAAATACATGTGTAGGTGTTGCCATTTTCATCAGGAGATGAAGCTCTAAAACTGCCACTTCATAGCTTGTTAGAGAAACTCACTTTTCTGAAAGTTGATAAAGGAAAAGTTTTGGGCAATCAGTCAGCTTTCCTACTTAACTAGCTCTGGGCTTAAGGACAGGAAGACCGTGCATTGGAACCGCTCCCACCACCATTTCATCCTCTCCTCTTATTCACACTCTTGTTCTGATGAAGGGGAGTCACAAGCATGGTGACATTCAGAAAGCAGGAACTCAGCAAAGGCCAGGCTTGATTCATAATCAGTGTGGGAGTGACTGTCTTAAGGATGTAATCTACATATGTCAAAGTAGAGGATGGAGATTATTATTTTGCTGAGCCAAGTCATAAAGGAACAATCTATCCCAAGGACTTTTGAATCCTAGAATCATTGAATGGAAGGGGCCTTAGGGATCAGCTGGTCTAATCCTCTCATTTTACAGATAAGGAAACCAAGACTCAAGAGAGGCATAAAGATTTCACTGAACTCACCATAGCCTTAGTAGGAATAGAAATCTAGGTCTCCTGACTCCTTTCACCTATGTATGTCAATCGCCTGACAAATTTTCATCTTTTTTGGCATGGGAAACTTCAGCCACACTCCTGTTTCCGGAAAGAAACTTTCTCAATCCAATCAAACCCAATCAACATGTATGAAATGCTTACTAATTATTAAGCCAGGTACTGTGCTAAGCTAGGGATAAAATTAATAAAAAGAATGATAGTCCTTGCCCTCAAGGAGCTTACAGTCTAATGAAACAATGTCAACAATGCAGCATGATGACATAGGATCACTGAATGTCAGAGTTGGGTGGGATCTCAGAAGTTACCTAGTGTAACCAGAACCTGTCTAGGACTCTTCCCTGCAATATCCTCAGCCTTTATTAGATGACTTCTAGTGAGAGGGGTGCCATTATCCCTCCTCTCCTTCAACAGCTCATCTCACTTTTGAGGAGCTCTAATTATGGGATTTTTTTCCTTTTTTGGTCATCAAGAGGACATAAATAATTACTGAATTTTGCCACTTTGGGGCAGCTAGGTGGCACCATAGTGTGTAGAGTCCTGAGCCCAGAATCAGATTCATCTTCCTGAGTTCAAATGTGGCTTCAGATACTTACTAGTTGTGTGACCCTGTGCAAGTCACTTAACCCTGCTTGCTTCAGTTTCCTTATCTATAAAATGAACTGGAGAAGGAAATGGCAAAACCAGTTCAGTATTTGGCAAGAAAACCCCAAATGGAGTCACAAAGAGTTAGACATGACTCAACAACAACTTTGCCACCTTGCTCATCTTTATAAAATCTTTACAAGAATGGTCTACTCACATATCAAGAATATTTCTGGTGAGAATATGAGAGGGGAGCAGGCAGGATGGTGCATACAATTTACTATAAAAAACCATATCTTCCTGGCCAAACCATTTCTATAAAGCACAAAGAATACAAGATCCTCCTGTTTATTATTTGATGATAATGAAAAAAATTGGACTCAGTAGAGTAAAATGAGACCTTAAAGACCATTTCCAACAATCTCTTTTGTGCATGTATTAAAATTATATGGGGCAGCTAGGTGGCACAATGGATAAAGCATCGGCACTAGAGTCAGGAGGACTCGAGTTCAAATATGGCCTCAGACACTCACTAGCTCTATGACCCTGGGTAAGTCACTTAATCCCAATTGCCTCCAAAAACAGGTCATATGTATAATTTGAACACAAAGATGTCTTTGTTCAATGATCCTCTGATTATCAATAAAAAGCAAGGCATAAAACAGGGAGACATTAAAGGTATCCACTATGGTCATGGAGATTTTCCAGTGCAGAATCCAAATGGAAAATGGACTCTCTATAGTTGGTAAGATCATCCAGATGCCTGTTCATGTTCATGGATGCTATTGTGACGCTTGCCCTGAGGCAGCTAGGTGGCCCAGCAGGTAAAAGCACTGGACTTGGAGTCAGAAAGACCTGAATTCAAATCCTACCTCAAACACTTACCAGCCATGTGATCCTGGGTGATTTACTTAATCAATCTCAGTCTCAGTTTCCTTATATGTAAAATGGAGATATAACAGCACTTACCTCACAGAGTTGTTGTGAGAATTGACTGAGGTAACAAGTAGAGTGCTTTGCACACCTCGAAGTGCTATATAAACGCTACTCATTTTGATTCTTATTTTCCAGAGCACTCCACAGCCTAATGAGATCCACAACTACTCAAAAATATTTGGCCTAACAATCCACACAGGAAGGGACG